>CM054141.1:62203658-62206158 GCA_028751875.1 Rapana venosa
TATTTTATTATTTTATATCGAGGATAATGGAATAAGCACTCATGTGCTTTTTACATCCAGTCCCCGTGTGTATGCGGTTTTGTCAATTTTATCATCTGTTTCCACCGGCACACAATGGCCTACTTTTCCGAAAAGTGGAACAGGATTTAACGTGGGCGCAAGATGTTCTGCATGCGTTCGAACACGGGGCCTCGGTTTATAGTCTCATCCGAAGGACTTTGACATTCAGTTCGATTTTTTGTCAAACTGGGAAGAAAGGGCGAGGCTGGGAATCGAACCCAGAACCTCACGGTTTACTTTGTTGGCAGGCGAACGTCTTAACCATCCTGCCACCTTCTTGCCAGAGAGAGAGAGAGAGGAGAGAGAGAGAGAGAGAGAGAGAGAGAGAGAGAGAGGAGAGAGAGAGAGAGAGAGAGAGAGAGAGAGAGAGAGAGAGAGAGAGAGAGAGAGAGAGTGTGTGTGTATGATGTCAAATTTTTAGTTCCAGATGGTGGCCTACATTGAATACGCAATGATTTGCTTTTGTTCATCAAGCCATCTATTTAGAAACAAAAACAGTTTCATTTATAGTATTTTAACTAACATTTTTATGAGAATCCTTAACAATAAAATCCACCAATCAGAAAAAACCCACAATAAAACACACAGACAGACAGATACACACACACATACACGCACGCGCGTGCACACACACTTAGAGTTTTTTTTCAGAATTAAGAGAAAAGTCAGAAAATGTCAAAGAAATAGATTATATATATGTACCTGATATATATATATATATATATATATATTATTTATATGTACCTGATATATATATTATATATATAATATATATATATATATATATATATTATATTTATATATATATATATAATATATCTATCTATCTATCTATGTACCTATATATATCTATATATCATATATTCTATATATATATTATATATATATATTATATTATATATATATATATTTATATATTATATATATATATATATATATATATATATATATATATATATATAAAGTTAGAATATCACTCATTCTTCCACATTCAAACTTTATAAAACAAAAATATAACAAAAAACAAACCAAAAAGCAGTAACAAAACATCAAAAAACACTAGGCTTTCACTGCTTTTAGCATTGAGAATACTCGTGTGTGTGTGTGTGTGTGTGTGTGTGTGTGTGTGTGTGTGTGTGTGTGTGTGTGTGTGTTGTGTGTGTGTGTGTGTTGTTGTTGTAACGCCTATCCACTAAAAGCAATTTGAAACAGGAAATAGGGACGGGGAAGAGATAGAAGTTGATATAAATGTTTGTAAAAATGAATGAATGATAAAAGGACCAAAAAAAAGTTAAGAACTAGAAACTCGTTGCACTATAAATTCGAAACAAAACCCACAGAAAACAGTTATATATATTGAATAAAACAAATGTTAGAATGTGTTTCCGCTTTCTTGCTTGCTTGCGTGCGTGCGTGCGTGTGTGTGTGTACGCGCGCGCGCTTGTGTATATATGTGTGCGTGCGAGTGTGTATATGTGTGTATGCGTTTGTGTGTGCGTGTGGGCGCGTGCTTGCTTGTGTGTGCAGATGTGTGTATGTGTCTGTATTTGTGTGTATGTGTTTGTCTTGTCTTGTCTTCTTTTTTATCTTCTCTTCTTTTATTTCGCGCATAATGAAATAAGCATTCATGTGCATGTGTGTGTATGTACGCGGACTCATGCGTGCGTGCGCGTGTGCGTTGTGACCCAATTGTCAGTGGAGGACTATGGGGAGTTATTGGTAGCATCCATCATAGCTGTCAGAGGAGGTCACTTGCTGCCTGGCCTTCCCTATTGTGTGGAGTCTTTGATTGCCCTCTGTCTGTCTGTCTGTCTGTCTGTCTGTCTAGCTGTCTGTCTGTCTATCTGTCTGTCTCTCTCCCTCTATCTCTGTCTCTCTCTCTGCTCCTCTCTGTCTCTGTCTATCTGTCTGTCTGTCTGCCTGTCTCTCTCCCTCTCTCTCTGTCTCTCTGTGCCTCTCTCTGTTTCTGTCTATTTGTCTGTCTGTCTGTCTCCCTATATCTCTGTCTCTGTCTCTGTCTGTCTGTCTGTCTGTCTGTCTCCCTCTCTCTGACTCTGTCTGTCTGTCTGTCTGTCTCTCCCTCTCTCTTTCTGGTTTCCTTTGTCGCTGTCCCTGTCTTTCTCTCTTCATCTCTTTTTCTTTTCTCTGCCTCTTTCACTGTATTGTATGTCTCTGTTTCTCTGTCTGTCACTGTCTTTCTCCCTTTATGTCTCTGTTTCTCTGTCACTGTCTTTCTCCCTGTATGTCTCTGTTTCTCTGTCTGTGTCACTGTTTTTTCTCTGTATTTCTCTGTTTCTCTGTCACTGTCTTTCTCCCTGTATGTCTCTGTTTCTCTGTCTGTGTCACTGTTTTTCTCTCTGTATGTCTCTGTTTCTCTGTCACTGTCTTTCTCCCTATGTGTCTCTGTTTCTCTGTCACTGTCTTTCTCCCTCTGTGTCTC
>CM054141.1:62211158-62213658 GCA_028751875.1 Rapana venosa
GATTTATTCTCTTTATTTCGAGGAGAATGGATCTAAGCAAGCATTTGCGTTTTTACAATCGGGTCCAGTGAGTACGCTGTTGTTGTAAATTTGTCATTCTGTTCACATTGCCCACAAATGGCACTACCCTTCCAAAAAGGGGAAACAGGCTTTGAGGTACACAAGATGTTAAGCGTGCGTTCACAGGACGGGACCTCGGTTTATGATCTCATCGAATGACTTTTTGGGGAGTGGAGTCGGCTTGAGTTTAATCCAGGGACATTTCCCGTGAACTGGATTTGAACCACCGTGTCAGCAGATTCACGAGTGCAACACAATGCTCTTAACCATTGAGGAACAGAGCTGAGGAGAAGTGAGAGGGTGAGAGAGAGAGAGAGTGAGCGAGAAAACGGGGAGAAGAGGGGAGAGGGAAAGGAAAAACAGAAGAGAGAGACAGAGTAAACAGAAGAGAAGAAGAAAGAGGGAGAGAGAGAGAGTGATCGAGAGACAGAGGGAGAAAGAGGGAGAGAGAGGAAAGAGGAAAACAGACAGAGAGAGACAGAGAAACAGAGAGAGAGATAGAAAGAGAGAGAGAGAGATGAGAGGAGAGAGAGAGAGATGATCGAGAGAGAGAGAGAGAGGAGATGGAGAGAGTGAAGCGAGAGACAGAGGGGGAAGAAAGAGGGAGAGAGGGAAGAGGAAAAACAGAGAGAGACAGAGAAACAGAGAGAAGATAGAAGATGAGGAGGAGAGAGTGAGAAGAGGAGAGAGGAGGAGAGGAGAGAGATAGAGGGTGGATGAAAGAGAGAAAGAGAGAGAGAGAAGAGAGAGATGAGGGATGAGAGAAGAGAGAGAGAGTAGAGAGAGAGAGAGAGAGAGTGAGAGGGAGAGAGAGGAGAGAGGAGAGAGAGGAGTTAGAGAGACTGAGAGAAATAGAGAGACAGAAAGACAGAAAGACAGACAGATATACAGACAGAGACAGAGATTCAACACTATTTACACTATTTACTGTCCGATGTGATGTTTCATATGTAATCATAGATGTCTGCGGCAGTATCTGTTGAATCAAACAGGAAGATTTTCTAAAGTCTAGCTTGGTTTATCAGCAGAAAAGTATGTAAACATTCTGGAATTCACGTTATTGTTTTCTGATTTGCTCAAAAGGCTTGACCAGAACACTGGGTTATACAACTGGTCAAGCATATTCTACTTGGACTGATCCATTCATTTTCATATATCATTGCGTACAAACAGATACATTTAGCATATACGCACACGCACGCACACACACACACACATACACACACACACACTCACACATATACACACAAAGACAGACACACACACACACACTTTCCCCATCAGGATTTATTGTTTTAAACATTCCATTGAATCTTCACGCTTGAATAAGTGAAAATCAAAAACAATAGTGGGCTCAGAGGTTCTTGGTAATTGAAGAGGACAGACAGTCAAGTTTTCAGGTAAACTATAGCCACAAAATCAATATCATTGCGGCAAATCAGCTGAAACTGGCAGAGCATTGAATGACGCTGTCAATTACTTTCTTCATTTCATAGCAACACAGATCAATATCGCCCCAACGAGTCAACTGAAACTGACAACGCATTGATGAGAAAATGCCAGTTACACTTTGTCAATTAGAGCATTACCACAGTCAAGCTTGCAAGCCAAACGGAGAGAGGAAAATAGCACTTTTCAATGTCTCCATACTCTTGTTTGCTGCGCCTTTTCTCTCTGTCTGTCTGTTTCTGTCTGTGTTTTTCTCTGTCTCTGAAGGACTCTCTCTCTCTCTCTCTCTCTCTCTCTCTCTCTCTCTCATGAAATGTATTATTTTATATAAATGTTTGGTTATACATTTTACGGTGCTTTATTTTTGTTGTCATCCAAAATACATACAATATTGTTCTCCTTCTTCAATCAATATACCCCGCCTCTTGGAAATGTATCGAGTGAGTTCTAACTGATTTGCCTAACTACTAACTGTTGTATTGATGCTGTTGTTGGTGGGGTTGTTAAAACTGTTTTACACCAGGCTCTTTGGCAGTTTGTAACTTAACTTGATATGTTTATTGATAGTATTGTTTTAAAAAAAAAGAAAGGTTTTAGTGAGAGTACTTTGTCAAAATTTAATATTTGGTTTGTTTTGATGGTGATGTAGCCTGAAAATGCTCTCTCTCTCTCACTCTTAGCTGTGATTATTAAGGATAGTCCCTTCTCAGGACAAGGGCCAGGTGAAAAAAAAAATCACTATATCAATATTTACCTGTAGCCCTTGGGAGGAAAGATTATCAATTAAAAAATCTCTCTGTCTCTGTCTCTCACACCCTCTCCGTCAACCCCCCTTACCCCCTTCCCCCCATCCCCGTCTCTGGTGACGATAACTGCACACACACAGCATAAACCCACATCTCCATAATCTTCTCTCCTAGTCACACCCTTCTCCTCTCCACCCATCTTCCTCCTGTGCAGTCAAGCGAACACGCAGGCACCTACCTATCTT
>CM054141.1:62226158-62236158 GCA_028751875.1 Rapana venosa
GAGGAGAGAGAGAGAGAGAGAGAGACGCAAACGCAAACGCAATTTTTATTTCACGAGAGTAATAGATAAAGTAACAAGACTTTTTTCATTCAGCCCTCAAACTGAAAAGAAAAGAAAAAGCAGAGAGAGAGAGAGAGAGAGAGAGAGAGAGAGAGAGAGAGAGAGAGAGAGGAGAAGAGAGAGAGGAAGAGAGAGAGAGACAGACAGACAGACAGACAGACAGATAGAGAGACAGAGAGACAGACAGACAGGGACAGAAACATAGAGATAGCCACGGATAGAAAAACACAACAACAACCAAAACTAAATAAAAACCAGAGACGAAATGGGGAAAAAAACACCCACATGCGTTGGTGGAGGTTGCAGACTATGAAAACCACCAGGCTGCTTGAAGCATGAATAGTTGATGATCTCCACGCCCCCTTCACCTGTTTACCACCCAGCTCTGTCCCACACACTGCAGGGCAAGATCTACAATCCAATATAACACTCACCAATGAACTGTGAATCTTGTCCCTGGCATTCTTGTGGCAGAAACGTAATCTGAAATCTGCTTTACTTTCAAATCAACTGTAGTGTAGTTATTTATTTATTTTTTATATCGAAGATACTGGAAGAAGCACTCATGTGCTTTTTTTATATACAGTCCCTGTGTATGCAGTTTTGTAAACTTTGTCATCTGTTCCCACCGGCACACAATGGCCTACTCTTTCGAAAAGCGGTCCAGGATTTAACGTGTGCGCAAGATGTTCTGCGTGTAATGCGTGTGATGTTCTGTGTATAACGCATGCAGGTATTTTTGTTGCTAACATGCAAGCAATCTTACTCATATATCGTGAGATTGTGGTGCGTGCGTTCGTGCGTGTGTGTGTGTGTGTGTGTATGTGTGTGTGTGTGTGTGTGTGTGTGTGTGATATACATGATACTATCTATCTATCTATCTATCTATCTATCTATCTATCTATCTATCTATCTATCTATCTATCTATCTGTCTGTCTGTCTATCAATCTATCTATCTATCTATGTCCGTCCGTCCGTCCGTCTATCCTTCTGTCTGTCTGTCTGTCTGTCTATCTATCTATCTATCTATCTATCTATCTATCTATCTATCTATCTATCTATCTATCTATCTATCTATCTATCTATCTATCTATCTATCTATCTATCTATCTATCTATCTATCTATCTATCTTTGTGTGTGTGTAAGTGATTGTATGAATATGTGTGTGTGTGCATAAGTTCGTGCATGTATGATGATGTATGTGTACACGCACACACCCTCATGTGTGTGTGTGTGTGTGTGTGTGTGTGTGTATGCCTGTGTCTGTGTCTGTGTCTATCTGTGCTTGCACAAACGCACGCAGTCAAATACGTGTGTGTAAAGAGACAGATGGTAGATGACGATAGCAGAAGTCTTAAAGACAGTCATTCTCATAGAACCAACAGTCAGTGCAATAATCTGATTGGTCAGAGTCTATGAATGACGTAGTATAGCCCTTGTCCACCCGGTCCTGCCCCCCCCCCCCCCCTTTCCCCCCCACACACACACCTCTACTCTCTCCCCTCTTCGATTCTCCCCTTCTTGCAGGTGGAGTGTTTGTGAGGGCAGCTGTCTGGGTTGACGTAACAATGGATTGATTTGTCGTGGTGTTGTTAGTGATGATGCCACCCTCCTTTAGTCTTGGTCCCTTCTGTCACAGTGTCTGCCCCTGGTTTTACTGCTGTCTTACTCACAGACTACCTTTTGCTTTTTTTCTTATTGCAGCCTCTCTTATCTTTTGGCTGTCCCTATGTAGGTTTATCTGTTTGTTTGTCATTCGTTTGTTTTTGTGTGTGTTTGTTTGATTTAGTTGTTTGTTTTGTTGACACAGATGCTTGTGTGAAACACTGGGGATAATCTAGTTTTCTGCTTCAGAGAGAGCCATTGGTTCACACAGACAAAAATGTTATTCCCTAAAGTTAGGGTTAATTAGTTCACTTTTGTCTCATTTATCTGTCTCTTTTTTCTCTCTCTGTTTCTCTCTATCTGCCTGTCTCTGTCTCTCTTTCTCTCTCTCTGTCCTCACTGTGCCTCTCTCTTTGTCTTTCTATGTGTCTGTCTCTTGTTTTTTTCTTTTTTCATACTTATCTTTGTCTCTCTCTTTCCCACAAACACACATGTGGATGCACATGCATGTATAAACGCATGCACACACACAAACTTTACACTGGTTAGGGTTGTCTTACAAGTGCTGGAATTCTGCAGTTGTGAATTTTAAGGTGCTGACATTGAGAGAGTAACACCAAGGCCTGCGCAATTTCCTGTTGTTGTTATAATTCTGAACGCAATTGACACCGACTTGAGATTATTGCTTGCTATATCATCATTGCATTGACAGAGCATCTATTTATCTATCTATTTGCTTGTTACGCATGTCTTCGTTGTATGATGGATCTATTTGTCAAGGGCCATAGTAGTTGTGTTTATCTATAATGTGACATCTTTTGGGAACAATGCTTAAAAGCCAGATGTTTGCATTTACTGATGAACATTCCCCTCTCTTCCAAGCCCCAGCCTCTTTTTCCATTCATTGCCTTGGCTTCTCTCAGAACCTAGGCACTACACATAGACTTTCAGGTAGTGTTTCATGGGTTAGGTAAACATTTCAGACCTAATTCTTCTGTGAATAGTATAATGTATGCTGGGTTATACATTCATAAGGCTTGACAATAGCTGGCATACCCTTTTTTAAATGACAAAGGTGCTTTGAAAACTTGCATAGAATTTTATATCTACGTTTCAAAATTTGACATCGATGACTGTCTCATCTGAATGACAGAAATGGGAATAGAATAATCAGCAATGTTAACTCCGGTGATAACATCGTAAATGAACACTGCAATGATGACCTAAGCATGCACCTGCAGATATCTTCAGCTTATCAGTTTGAAGCTCCATCAACCTCTCAGCTATTCCTTTTCTTCTCTCCCACAATGAAATACTAATGAATGTCTCCTGAATTATGAAGTTTATGGTTTGGTTTTTCGTTTTTTTTAAATCATTTCCATCAAATCTTTCATCTTTTCATAGGTCTTTAAACCTCATACCTTCCTCCATTTATCTGTTTTAAGCCCTCTTTTTCTCCCCACTACGTAAAAGAATGTTTGCTGAATTATGTAACAACCCATTTAGTTGTTCTGATGGGCTTTTCGCTAAATACCACTCCTCTCCCTGGTTCCACCCAAATGTCTGGTCTCTTCAGCATTCTGTTTCAGTCTGCCTGTGTCCCTGGGCCATTCGTCTTGTCTGGCTGTGTTCCATTAGAGAGGCTGTGTCTTTCTCAGTCTCTGTATCTAGAGTACTAGGTTAGAGAGTGTGGGCCATGGGAGACGCCAGTGTTTGTCTGATTTACAGGGCAGGGTTTTGTTTCTTAAACACACGTATGTCCTTGTTATAAGCTGGAGTGTTAAGTTTGTTCTTTATAGCAACGCTATGTCTTGTCTGTGTCTTGCCTGTCTATTTGTCTGTCTTTCTGTTTCTGCTTGCTTTATTTTTCTCTCTGTTTGACTCTCTCTCTCTCTCTTTCTGTCTATCTGTCTCTCTTTCGCCCTTTCTCTTTTATATTTATCTGTTTTATCATCTTATTTCAAGGGTAATGGAATAAGCACTCATGTGCTTTTTTTGCATGCAGTCCGTGTGTGTATGCAGTTTTATAAATTTTGTTAAAAATTCCCACTGGCACACAATGGCCTATTCTTCCGAGCGTGCAAGATGTTCTGCGTGTGTTTGCACACCGGATCTCGGTTTATAGTCTCATCTGTGTGTGTGTGTGTGTGTGTGTGTGTGTGTGTGTGTGTTTTGTTTTATTTGTTATTGTTTTATTTATTTAATTATTTAATCGAGGATAATGAAATAAGCACTTATGTGCTATTTCATCCAGTCCCCGTGTGCATGTTGTTTGTAAATTTTGTCATCTATTCCCACGAGCGCACAATGGCCTACTCTTCCGAAAAGTGGAACGTGTTTTAAAGTGTGCACAAGATATTCTGCGTGCGTTCGCACACGGGACCTTGGCTTATAGTCTCATCCGAAGGACTAATTGGGAGAGTGGAGTTGGCACTGATGTTAACTCCAGAGGAAAAATCATCTTGAACGAGAACGTGTATGTGTGAGACAGAGACAGAGACAGAGTGAGAGACAGACATACATACAGACAGAGAGAGAGGGAGGGAGAGAGAGCAGGAGAAAAAGACAACATTTCAACGTCAAAGTCAAAGTCAAACTTTTATTTTCAGATGGTACATTGAATAAGCCGTGCATTGGCTTTTTTTCATCAAGCCATCCATCTAAAGAAAAAAAGAGAGGGAAAAAAGTATAAGCATGTGTGTATATATGTTTTTTGTTTAATTTAACGTCTGTTCACTCAAGGTGGTATTAGACCAATGTATATGTGTGTGCATGTGTGTGTGTATGCATATTTGTATATGAGTGTATGTGTGTGTCCGTGTGTCTGTGTGTGCGTATGTGCACCTGTACATGTGTCTTTCTATCTGTATGTCTGCACAGCACTGACAGGACAGATGGTAGATAATTGCAGAAAAGTCTTGAAGACAGTCATTGTCATAGTGCCACCAAGCTCCAACACAGAGCTCTGATTGATCACTGGCTTAGTGTGACGTAGTCTACACCTTGTCTCCCCCCCTTTCCATTTCCACCTTTCACCCCCCCCCCCCCCCCCCCATTCTCCCCTTCCTCCAGCCAAGGTTTTGTGAGGGCAGCTGTCTGGGTTGACGTAACAATGGATTGATTTGTCGTGGTGTTGTTAGTGATGATGCCACCCTCCTTTGGTCTTGGTCCCTTCTGTCACAGTGTCTGCCCCTGGTTTTACTGCTGTCTTACTCACAGACTACCTTTTGCTTTTAGCACCACTGTCGCATTCTCTCGTGCCTGTCCACATACCAGTTCATGTTTTCTTTTGTTATGCGTGTCTTTTCTTTTCTTTAAAAAAAACAACTTGTTTGTTGGGTGATTTGGTTGTTAGCACAGATTTCTGGCCTTCTGAAAAGCATTTTAAAGCATTTACCTTTATGATTCATTCACAGATGTTGGTTTCTTACACAAAGAAGGGGTTTCTCTGTAGCTGAGGTTAATTAGTCAATATATCTACAGCTTATCTATTTATCCCCCCTTTCTCTTACCTCTCTCTCTATCTGTCCCTCTCACTTTCTCTCGCTCTCTCTCTCACACACACAAACACACACACATACACACATATATGCAAAAAACACACACACACACACTCACACACAGACAGACAGACACACACACACTATTACATGCTTGCATGTATGCAAAGTTTCATGTTAATGTAAGCTGCCATGGGGCAACCAGTTAGAGAGACCATGCGCTATTGCTGGGTTCTTTTGGTTGTGTTCAGTGGCGCCTGTTTTGAGGAAATATAAGCAGGATGCTGTGGACCCAGAGTGAGTGATATCCACTATCTGGGGTGGGGATTATCACCCACCGTCCTCCCACAGACCTTTGGCCACGAACCTTCTACCTCAGGAGCTTTGACAGCAACTCATCACAGGCACAGACATACACGGGAAATGGAAATTGGGATTACAGACAAGAGCCGCTAGAGCCACGGAATCAAAGATATTTCATCTGGTTGCATAAAAATCAATGGTGATGTGAGAATTATGTCATGATGATGCCTTGGAAGCACAACCCTCTTTGAGCTACTATATGCTTCCTATCATGATATATCCATGCGTCAACAAAGACATACAGTTCTGGGCAAGTAATTTGTGCAACACTCCCAACATCGAATCGAGTCTATAATCAACATGGACATTTGCTACGTCGTTCCAATCTTCTTTACAATTTCATACGAAATTTCACATTAGGTAGGCGCTGACAACAATATTGATCAGTGTTGACAGACAAGTTTGATGCCAGCGTTAACCTGTTATATCCCTTTATCATCACACCATAAACGAAGGTCATGAACATGTTTGGGTGTTATGTGTGTCTTCGCTGTATAAAGCGCATGTTTTATCCGGGGACACCTTACCTAGTGATTCCGGTTCTTTTAAACTCTACCATCCTCAGGGAACAGGGAACAAACTATTTAAAATCTCGGTCTGGACAGCTGTCTCATTTATCCACACTGCCACCACCCTCTCCCTCGACTAGCATTTCTTTTTTAGCCCCCTTTTCTACCATTGGCTGGGCTTCACACTTCACTGTTTGAGGAGTCAGTGGACACTACCCTTAACCTTCCAGTCAGTGGATACCACCCTTAATCTTCCACTCAGTGGATACCACCCTTAATCTTCCACTCAGTGGATACTACCCTTAATCTTCCAGTCAGTGGATACTACCCTTAACCTTCCAGTCAGAGGATACTACACCCTTAACCTTCCAGTCAGTGGGTACTACACCCTTAACCTTCCAGTCTGTATGATTTTAGCAAGTCGATCCTAGCACAGCCTATTCTTCTCCAGGTTGTAGAGTATACCCTTGGTGTATTTATATCCTTAATACTGCCAACATAGCTATTCCGCACCTTCATTTCACCTTCCCCATAATCTGGTTAACCATTAGGGCATGACTGAAGATTTTGCAACCAGCTTCCTCCACTTTTCGAGGTTTTATGACGTTCCACTCAAGGCCAGTCCACTCTCTGACGTTTTCTTGCCATCGTTTTCTCTGCCTGCTCTTCAACTCCCTCCTCATACTGTTTTCTATAGGACAGTGTTGGCCAGTCCAGATGTTCGTGTGACATGCCGGTACCACTTCAGTTGCATTATTTTACTGAAGTCAAGGGGTATTCATATGGCCTGCTAGCGTTTTTATTTCTTTTTTTTACTCCAATGTTTGTTATGTAATCTCTGAATGAGATACGAAGCAGTTTGCAAAAGCTTTTGATCTCCATTGTCTGTATTTTTTCAATGTCTGCTCTTATGGTCCACGTTTCATATGCGTACAAAAATAAGGACATGACAAGAGAGCACATCAGTGTGATCTTAAAGCTGATGGCGATGTTCTTGACGTTCCAAAGAACGTTCAGTTTGATCATTGCAGGTGTGGCCTGGGCTATCCTGGAGAGCACTCCAGGCTTTGATCCTTCATCCGATACTTTTTGTTGTCCATGATAAAGTAAGTTCTGATGCTGTTGGAACTATCTGTCATTAGCGTGACGTACATGCTAAATGTGATAGAGGCTTCAAGGTGATTTACCAAAAACAGCTCTAGCTCTTGTCCATCTACAAAAGATGAACGGATTTTGAATGTGGACACAAGATATTATGTGTGGTTGTGCACACTTTCACTTTAATCAGTTTTGTCTGAAGGGTTTTCCTAGAAATAGAGTTATAAATAAAATTAACTCCAGGCAAACATATCTTCAGACAGAAACTGGGTATAAACAGAAGTCTATTATGTAAAAACAACAAAGCAGCAACACATGAAGTATGAGTACAACAAGAATTATGTTTGTCAATCGTGGCCGACGATGACTTCCAAAGCAGCAGAGGAAGCAGCTGCTGTTTTCGAAAACTAGGCAAAAGTTTGATAATCGTGAAGATGCCTTGCCTACAGCACACCCCCATTCTCTCGGCCTGCTGGCTCCCCATGGCTGCAGCACATAAGGACTGTGCAAGTCAAGCCTCCTAGTCAGAGAGTCATAGTTGATCACTAAAGACTAAGCTGTAAAGTGGAATTAAAGCCCTGTTGAAGATGGATGTAAAACAAAACAGGCTGCAGCATCAGTAGCCACTCGAAACCTCGCCTTCACGTATGACCAGGTTTGCATTCAATGGTTCACCCACTAAGCATCTCCATTCTGTTCACTGCCAGATGTCTGTTGTGGGATGTGATGTAACTGCTGGTTTGGTTGTGGCAGCGTGGTGGTGAAATCCTTTCCCTCAGGTATTGCCAGTGTCCCCTATGTGTCTGACTCTGTTCCTGGGCTGTTTGTCTTGTCTGTCTGGCTGTGGTCCATTAGAGAGAGTATCCCCCTCCCTCCCCCTCTCTCTCTTTATCCAGAAAGATGGTGCTGTGAATGTCAGCTATAGGAAACATGGCCAGTTCTTTTGCTCATTACCGCAGGCTTTTCAGAAACAAATGTCTTTTGTTGTACACTGAAGTGTCGGCTTCTGTACAGCCCCCACAACACTCCTTAGCTTTGTCTGTCTGTGTTTCTCTGTGTCAGCCTGTTTTTGTGAGTCCTTTCCCTGCTAGTGACTATCTTCCTGTCTGTGTTGAATGTATACTCTCTGTGTCTCTCTGTGCATGTGTGTTGTGTATGTGTGTGTGTGTGTGTGTGTGTGTGTGTGTGAGAGAGAGAGAGAGAGAGAGAGAGAGAGAGAGAGAGAGAGAGAGAGGGAGAGAGAGGGAGTATGTGTATGTGTAAATGAGTGAGCGAGCGAATATGTGTGTGTGTGTGAGTATGTTTAACTTACTCTGTAAGTGAGTGTGCGAGTGAGTGAGCGAGTGAGCCAGTGAGTGAGAGTGTGCGTTGATTTATCTTTGCAAGATATAGCGCTGTATAAGTTCCATTTCTTCTTCTTCTTCTTCTTCTTCTTCTTCTTCTAATTTATTATTATTATCATTATGTGTGTGTGTGAGAGAGAGAGAGAGAGTCTGTGTGTATAGCAGCCCTGTGAGACAAATGAGGGACATCTTGCTGTCTGCCACACACTCGTATCCCAGGAGGAATGATCTCCCTTACAGCAGAAAATGATCGTGCTTTGTAACATCAAATCATTTAGTCATGTTGCCCACTGACGCACACTATATGTCTGACTGTTTGTCTGTCTGCCAGTCTGCGCTGCCTGTCTGTCGGTCTTCATAAATTTCTCTCCGTCTGTCTGTCTGTTCTTCTGTTCTTCTATCGTCGAATTCTTTTCTTTGCTCTCTTTAGTCTCTGCTCCCTCCTTCTTCCTCTATTTCTCGCCATACCCCTTCCCCTCCTCCATCTTTGAGACTATAAACCGAGGTTCTGTACGTAGCCATGCGCAGAACATCTTGCGCACACAATAAAACCTGTTCTGCATTTTGGAAGAGAAGGTCATTTGTTCCGGTAAGAACGAATACAAAAACTATATCTAAAAACTGCATGTACACTGGTGTCGTATTTTGACATAATCTCCGAAGTCGGAATGCTGGGATACCTTGCGTCACCTCACCTCACCTATCCCGTAGTCCCGTGGACAAGGAGGCACCAATGAAGATTTTGCAACCAGCTTCCTCCACTCCTAGTGGTCTTCTGCTTTCCGTGGCAAATCGTTCCACTGAAGGCCAGTCCATTCTCTGATGTTGTCTTCCCATCGTTTTCTCTGTCTGCCTCTTCGTCTCCCTCACTTGTACTGTTCCCTTTAGGACAGTCTTGGCCAGTCCAGATGTTTGTGTGACGTGCCCGTGCCACTTTAGTTTTTGGTTTTTCACCATGCGTTATGGTGGGTAAATACAGTCACATGTAGAAAAATCTTACCATTGACGAACCTTGGAGGTTTTTGTCTAGGAACGAAAAGAAAACCCCGAAACAAACAAACAAACAAAACTAAGAATCCAACCTTAGATCTCCCAGTGTCATAATGGTTGTGCTGGTTCTAGAGGTAACGCGCCTGTTTAGAAAGCGAAAAGTCCAGGTCGGAAGTGTGCGGTGGTTCGAATCCCGTTTGGGTCCGAAACTTTCCCCCATTCATTAAACCATGAGTGGTGGTCTAGGCGCTAGTCTTTCGGATGAGACGATAAACCGAGGTACCGTGTGCTACTCAAAATTATTCAGCGCACGTAAAATACCCCACGGCAACAAGAGAGTTGTCCTTGGCAAAATTCTTAGAAAAAAGCCACTCCGAGAAGGAAACAATTACAGAACCCCCCTAAAAAAAGGGTGGCCCTGCTCTTGTGGCGACGCGCTCTCCCCGGAGAGAGCAGCCCGAATTTCACCCAGAGAAATCTTTTGACTTAGAGTGGTATAAATAAATAAGTAAACAAGTAAATGATTAAAT
>CM054141.1:62241158-62268658 GCA_028751875.1 Rapana venosa
CCCCTAGAGAAGTGAGGTCTCTGACGCCTAGTGTGTGTTTTGACTACTGTCTTATTTGTTTGCGCGTATTTTTGTTTTGCAACGAGGGGTACTCATTCATTAGTACTCTGCCAAAATACTTTCATAATACCATGTTGATGTGTTTGATCTATCTAGCTGAAGGTTTGAAGTTTGGAATGACTTGATACCGTTATTGTTTACTGCTCCTCCTCGTTCTATGTTTGGTCGAGCTGTTTTAATCTTCAACTAAAAGTTTAACGGTTGTAAACAATGCTTGTACCTCTGATTTTATACTCCCTATAACTCTTTTACACAAACTCTTTGTGTAGAAAGAAGTTTGATCGTCATAGGTTCCGAGACCATCTTCGCATAGACTATTCTTTCATTGTCAATCTTAGTTTACCAATGTTACTTACCGGTACCACATACTCATTACCATGAACAAACAAACAACCACAGGTACAGCATCTGATCCAGTAATGATTTTTTGGCCTGGCCAAAGATCAATAGGATAGCTGTGTGCTTGATGAATGAATTGCCCATGGAACCAATCAAACCTAGATTTGATGAGTGTTCCACCATGATGGTTGTTGACGGCATACGATGAGTGCTCTGGAGAAGAGGGAGAGGTCTTTAGGAACATTGCAGAAGGGACGGGAGGAGCGATCAGCATTGTTCGTTGTTGTCAGCTGGTTCCTTTTCATGGCCGAGCTGTTCAGACGAGCCTGGTATATGAGAATAACTCATTGAGTCTTTGATTCCTCTGCTATCTTCGTCCGTTTTTGCAGTGCCTAACTTCATAATCTCTCTCTCACTCTCTCGTTCTTTCTGTTTTCTGTGCCTCTCTCATTTCTTTTATTGGTTATACTAAGTCTGTATTTTGTTGCACTGTTTTGATGTATACAGTAATTTGTCTGTTTCTATTCTTTTCACCCCACCAAATATAACATTCGGCAACCCTTCATGTTGGGCCAATGGCCTTTTTGTGAATAAATCTTTCGAGTTCGAGTTCTCATTCTCTCCCCCTCTCCCCCTCTCTCTGTCTCTGTCTCTTTCTGTCTGTCCCTGTCTGTCTTTCTCTCTCATTGTCTTTCTCTCTCTCTCTCAATCTCTCTCTATCTCAATCACTCTCTCTCTCTCTCAATCTCTCAATCTCTCTCAATCTCTCTCTCTCAAGAGCAAAACAGGACTGTTAGGCATATTGTGAGTTAGGTTTTTCACGTGTTGGAAAGAGCACGAGTTACCGGATCAGACGGAATGTAGGGACACGGAAGCCCTGTCACAGACTCGGTGTTTAAAATGATGTTTGTGGTTGTTGTTACCCTCCCCCCCTTTCCCCATTTGCAATGAGCGAAAGTGTTAGGCACCAATTCATCTGAATCGTAATGTAAAACACTTCACCATGTCGTGGAATCCATGCCATGTCGACCATTTGGGCTGTAGAAATGATACATCTGTATTTCTGAAAATACGTGTTTTGTGCCCAGTCCCCTTCACACTGTCCCCTTGTAAATGGGCTTTAACAGCTTATTACAATAAACTATTGTCATTGTCATTGTCATTGTCTCTCTCTCTCTCAATCTCTATCTCCCTCCCTCGCTCCCCCCATCTCTCTCTCGGTCTCTCTTTGTCATACTAGTGCCCGGGTTGTATTCCTCATCCCTTTATTTCCCAGGCGACTCCTGTTCTTGTTTTACATCCACCCTGCAGTCAGCACCACTGACGACTTCGGACTGTCGTCTGCCAGGCCACCTCACATCCCTCAGAATAACATCTGCCTGAATGGAAGGACTGGGGAGATGTTTATCCCTGAAGAGCAATAGATCAATACTTTCCAGATCTCCCAAAGCTGTAGGGACCCAAGAAACTGAGCAGTACCTCCTCCCCTTAGCTCATTCATCACCCAAAACAAGAAAAAACGACAAAGAAAGGGAAAGGCCATTCCGAAGTCGAAGAAATTTCAGCCACTGTCCTAAATAGAAGAATATACATCAATAGAATTATGATACACTGTGCCCTGTGATGGATAAGACATTGACTATCATAGCTCAACATAGGGACGGCAAAGCTCAGTGTTCAGAGCACTCGCTCTTCCCAGGGTAAGGTTAAGCAGCGTTGAGCCTGGTTACCAAATGGATGGGTGACTGTTCGCCCGCCTTAGCTTCAATACAGTCTCCCAGATGACCCTGCTGTAAATGGGTACATGACCTCTTTAAGTTTACAGATGATAAAGCAGCGAGGGAGAGGATATAGGCGCTGTCCTCAATATGCTGGCCCCTAGAGACGCTGAGGTGTCTGACACCTCACTCCCCAACGGCCGATGTGATTATGGGAATAGCTTTACATTTTACGTATCGTGCATAACTCGATGAATAAAGATGATGGTCATGTGCTTACTATAACACTAGGGGGAGGATATTTTGTATACAATTCGTATGATGGTATTGATAGTCGATAAACCATGCACAGAGTAACAATCAACAGATATATGCCTAACGGAAGATTTTGGATAGATTCTAACATTGCTGCTCAACATCTCTGTACTTCCTGTCTGAAAATAAAGTTAGTATCTTTTTATCATGGAGTTTTTCACTACGAAAAAATGACATTTGCATCATATTTCGATTGTCATAATATCACCATGATGATGATGATGATGATGATGATGATGATGATGATGATGGTGATGACCACCACCACCACCACCACCACCACCACCACCACCACCACCACCACCACCACCCTCCTCCTCATCCTCCTCCTCCCTTCTTCTCCTTCTCCTTCTTCTTCTTCTTCTTCTTCTTCTTCTTCTTCTTCTTCTTCTTCTTCTTCTTCTTCTTCTTCTTCTTCTTCTTCTTCTTCTTCTTCTTCTTCTTCTTCTTCTATCACAACAACAGCAGCAACATTATGATCATTAGTTTCATAATCCTTATCATTGTCTGTCTTACATCATTCTGTATCTACAAATGATACATTCATGTTTCTAGCAATTGAAAGCTTGAAAATGATGAGACAAACACTTACAGAAATCAGTTCTCAAGTCAGAGTCAACAGTTGCAAACTTGAAAAGAACATGAAAAACAGAAGTTAAACCCAGAACACCCCCACCACCCCCCTTACCCCCAAGAAGAAACAAAAGGGGAAAAGGGAATATGTAGTACAACACCAAAACAAGGACCACTGATTATCTGCCTCTGATTTGTCACTGTCTGTGAAGTACAGGCTATTCATGTCAGCATCCCATTTGATGGTGATTTATACCGCTGCTGCTGTCTGGCCTCCCCTCTTTCTAGCCAGTGAAATAATCGTGCTCTTCGTACAGACGAAAGAGCTTGTAGACAAATGAATGTGCCATTTCGGGACCAAAGAGCAAGAGAGTATCCACTGGTACTAAAATAGACTAACAGATAGATATAGACCCTAAAGTTAACCAATGGTCTTCTTTTAATTTTTTAAAAATTTTCATACCACTTTAAGTCACGCAGATTTCTCTGCCTGAAATTCGGGCTGCTCTCCCCGAGTAGAACACGTCGCCACAGGAGCAGCGCCACCCATTATTTTTTCTTTACCTGTCTGAAACTATAACTGTTTGCCTACCAGAGTGGCTTTTTGCTACATAATTTTACCAGGGGCAACTGTTTTGTTGACGTGGGTTCTTTTAAATGCGATAAATAATTTTGTGTAATACATGGGACATCTGTTTATCGTCTCAAACAAAAGACTAGCACCCAGACTACCACTCATGGTCTAATGGATGGTGGAACAGGTTTTGGCTCAAACGGGGATCAAATCACCGCGCACTTTTGATCTGGACTTTTCGCTGTCTAGGCAGGCGTGTTACCTCTAGACCACCGATGGACCAAAGAAAGGACACAGTATGCCCTGTATATTTGAAAAGACACGAAGGTATGAAAGTAGTACATGGCTGAATTGCAACTTTTTAGAATTATGTTAATTCCACATATGATAGACAAACACTGAATAATTCACAACCACTGGCGATCATTATTGTTTATGATATATAATCTCTCCTTCACTTTTAGCAAACTTTCCTATCCTTAAAATTCTCTCTCCTTGAACCCCTTCCCACTACTCCCTCTGTTTCTGTCCCTTATTCTCTCTGTCTTTTTCTCTATTTTTTTCTCTCTTTTGCTTTCTTGCTGTCTCTTCCTCTCCCTCTCTCATTGTGTCTGTCTCTGAACTTAAATATCTCTAAAGTTCCCACTCCCTGACCTTTCTCCATCAACAGACCAGCCAGGATTACTGACAAGTACTGGTTTTACTTACAGCTTCACTTTCTCAGAATAGCATCTGTCTGAACAGAACGACTGACGTCAGGTTTATTCTTACCGGGAAATAAATCCGCTGTTTCCAGCTCTATTTACGTGGCACGGACCCCATGACTGGACAATGAGAAGCCATCAATACCCAGCCCAACTGAAGGATCGACACACAGAAGAAACAGGAAAAGGGGAGCAAAGATAATGCCCTTCCCAGATCAATGTCAATGAAAGCAGTGATCTGAGTAAAACAGACAGAAATCGATAGAGCCTTAACCAGCTCGTGTCTGTGTGTAAATGGGTATTGGCCTTCAGCAATAGCATCAGTGTGGACACCACAGAAAAAAAGGCTATAGGTTAAAACACATCATGAAAATAGCTACGTTTAGTTGATGGCCTACATATTCAATACTTACTAAATAGCAACAGGGCTGACACCTTAAGAATAGTATTTATCAACTGAACTAGCCACAGCAATAGCTAACTTTTTCCATGGCCTTCATACTGGACCTAATGACAACGGTATTTTTAAAATTATTCTCTGGTTCCTTAGGGCATCACTGGATCTTTAATGTGCCACTTTCTGTGAGCTACAAGCAGTTCATGTATGTCAGCATCCCATTGTAAAGTAATTTTTACAGCTGCTGATGTCTGGGGTTCCCTTTCTGGTAAGTATATTTGTTATGGTCTTTGCATAGTCGAAATCTTAGACAAATGAATGTTTTACTCTGGGACAAACAGTTTCAAGCAGGATCAATTGCTACTGGAATGAAGCAATAGACAAACACTGACAAGGAGAGCGGGATAGCCCAGTTATTAGACTGTAACATTCATGACTTGATAACCCATGTTGAACCACCACCAAGACACCCATTCATGAGGACTATTCCCCTGAAGTTAACATCAAGACTGACTCCACTTTCCCAAAGCCCTTCAGATGAAACTATAAACCCTGCTTCCATGGGCAAGCGCATGCAGATTTTGTGCATGTGTTAAAACCTGTTCTGTCTTGTACAAGAGTTGACCACTTGTGCCGGTAAGAAGAGATGACAAGTAGATGTAAAGAATGCATACACGCTGGTAACTTTAGCAAACAGCAATCTAGACGTTGGAATACAGCTGCCTTAATGGCAGTCAGGAGAAAAGCCTTTATGCAAACATCTCACTACTGATGAACCTCATAGCTCTAGCCAAGGAGCAGAAAACCCCAACAACTCCCCAAATAATAAATGACCGATAAGTTGGAGAAGAAACAGAAAAAAGGAAAAGAGGATAAATATTTCTCCATGCTTGGAAAGGCACAAAGGTATGAAAGGGATGCTTGAACAAAAGACATGATCTTAATACTGTGATTTAAGAGATGATGGACATAACACAGATCAATGTTTATGAAAGTCCAAATTCATACTGACAGATAGAAATTGGATTAAACTGAGGGCATAAACAATTACTATCAGTTCTACTTTTATACTCTTTTTCAATTTTTCCCTGAATTATTCTGTCGTTGAATTTCTCTCTCTCTCTCTCTCTCTCTCTCTCTCTCTCTCTCTCTCTCTCTCTCTCTCTCTCTCTCTCTCTCTCTCTCTCTCTCTCTCTCTTCAAACTTGCTATGCAATTATTTATTGTGATTATCAATGACAGTTTTATAATCAGGGCAGGTGCCAAATGAAAAAGAAAATGTCAAAACTTACCTGTAACCCTTGGAAATAAAGGCTATCTATCAATCAATCCATCAATCATTGATCAATCAGTCAGTCCTCTCTCTCTCTCTCTCTCTCTCTCTCTCTCTCTCTCTCTCTTTCTCTCTCTCTCTCTGAGTCTCTCTAGGTATTTTTATCGTTATGATTATCTGCCCCTCTGTCTCTCTCCATCTCTCTGTCTCTATGTCTGCCTCTTTCTCCCTCGACCTCCCACTCCCTAACATTTTACACCAGTAGACCAGCCAGGATGACTGACAAGAACTGATTTTGTTTACTCCCTCACATTGCCCAGAATAGCATCTGTCTGAACAGAACGACTGACGTCAGGTTTATTCTGACCAGGAAATAAATCCGCTGTTTCCAGCTCTATTTACGTGGCACGGACCCCATGACTGGACAATGAGAAGCCATCAATACCCAGCCCAACTGAAGGATCGACACACAGAAGAAACAGGAAAAGGGGAGCAAAGATAATGCCCTCTCTAGATCAATGTCAATGAAAGCAGTGATCTGAGTAAAACAGACAGAAATCGATAGAGCTTTAACCAGTTCGTGTCTGTGTGTAAATGGGTATTGGCCTTCAGCAATAGCATCACCGTGGACACTATAGAAACAGACTTTGAGTTGAAATTGTCATCTATACAGCTACGTTTTATGATGGTCTACATATTTGATACTTGGGGAATAGCAACAGAAGTGATGCCTTAGAGATAAACACCTATTAACAGAAACTGTCTTTAAAACAACACAGTAGCTCCCATGAATAGTAGACATAGTATTTTGTTTTACTTCATTATCTTTCTTTATACTTTTACTTGATGATAACTGAATAAACATTCATGATTTTTAAACATCAAATTCCCATGTATATGTGGCTTGTGCATTTTTTCATCTATCCCCAAAAGGCACAGAATGGCCTACTCTTCAAAAGAGTGAAATGCGTTTTGGCGTGTACGCAAAGTGTTCTGCGTGCATTTGCACACAAGACAACAGTTTATAGTCTCAGCAGAAAGACGTTTGGGAGAGTGGAGTCAGCACTGATACTAATTCCAGGAGGAAAATCCTGTTGAAACGGTAGCCCCAGCTGTGGCTCGAACCCGGGCCGTTGCAAGGCTCTAACTGTCAAGCTGTCTGGCCCCTGTCCTCCGCTATGTTGGGACAGGTAAAGCACCCACACCAACGTCACATGGCTTCAGCAAAGCTGCAGCAGGAAGTGGTGTGACACCCCGCCCGACGTTGAAGGATGGCCACCGCCATTGTGGCCGGTCTGACCGGAACTGTTTGCAGCGCCCCCTGGTGAGAGAGCGGAAGTAGCCTACAGAGCCATCATTGCCAGGGGCGGAGTGTTGTTGTGTTTTCCTCTGTGGTCAGTATCGTGTGTCTGTCAGTCAGGCGGGAAGGGAAGATGAAACTTTGATGCTGTGTACAACCCTCCTCTGATTTCTCTTTGGTTCCTAGACAAATCGTTGTGGGGGTGTTTTTTGAACACTGGCTCCTTTCTGCTTTGTATATTTTTAAAACTTTTTCTTTAGACTAATTTTTGAATAAAGAAGCAATGGAAAAGTGCCTAGATATTTGTTTGATTCTCTAATTTTGTCATACTCTTGGTACTGGTATTTTAGATGACGCGATAAACCCTGTGCAACTCACATTTAGTGCCCGTAAACGAACCCACGGCAACAAGAGAGCTGTTCCTGACACAAATTTTGTAGTAAAACAAAGCCACACCTATAGAGAAACAAATACACATGCAAACAGAAAAAAAATGGGTGGCGCGGTTCTTGAGGCGACAAGCTCTTCCCAGGGAGAGTAGACCAAATTTCACGCAGAGAAAATTGTCATTGCTTTAAGTGGTATAAATAAATAATTATATATATATAATAAAAGTAAAGTGAAGTAAAGGTCTTACTTTACTTAAAGTGGTATAAATATACAAATATACCGATAAAAACCACACCACAAACTGAAAATTACATCATCGCCAAAAATACCAAGCCAAAGTTAGAAGCCGCTTTTGGAAGCCTCCTCTTTCCTTACGTGTCTGTACCTGCTTTTTCTTCCTCCTTCTTTTACCATAATATCCTCTGTCTTTCAGTTAACGTTGTTTGTCCTCCATTTCCTTCTCCTTCTTCTCCTCCTCTTTCTCTTCCTCCTCCTCCTTCCCATTCACCCTTCTTGTCGTTGTTATCGTCTTCCCCCTCCTCTTTGTTCTTCTTCGTCCTCTTTGCAATTTTTCTTCTCTGAAATTCTTGTTGTTGTTGTTGTTCTTGTTGTTGTTGTTGTTGTTGTTGTTCTCTTCTTCTTCTTCTTCTTCTTCTTCTTCTTCTTCTTTCTTCTTTTCTTGTTCTTTGCATTCTTCTTCTTCGCATCTTCTCCTTATTCGCATCTTTTTCTTCTTCGCATTCTTCTTTACATTCTTCTTCTTCTCACTTGAAACTGCATTCATTATCATCATTATGTGTCATCACTGCAATCAGATTATTTATCATTATTTCCAGCTGACCGTTATTTTGTCAGTGATGAAATAGCCCTTTCATTATGACAGAAGTGCTGTCAGTTCGGGTGATATAGATGTCCTCGTTACCTCGGCACTGTCGGCATACTCGTGATGAATGTGTCTCTGTGAGGATCAATGAGCGTTGCAGAAAAGCTGTTGTTGTTGTTGTTGTTGTTGTTGTTGTTGTTGTTATTGATTTAGTTGGCGTTGCTATTGTTTTTGTTGGTTTTGTTGTTGTTTTGATCATGTTCTTCTCATTATTGTCGTCATTGTCAGTGTTATTGTTGATGATGGTGCTGAATGCTTGTTAGTTTCTTTCCTTGTTTAATTACTGTCCTCACAATGATGACAATATTGATTATTGGAAAATTGTGATTAATCTGGTCTGTCTTTCCTCCTTTCTGTCTGTCTGTCTGTCTGTCCGTATTTTTTCTTTCTTTTTCTGTTCTTCAAGACTTCAAATATAG
Source organism: Rapana venosa (assembly GCA_028751875.1). Classification (NCBI taxonomy): domain Eukaryota; kingdom Metazoa; phylum Mollusca; class Gastropoda; order Neogastropoda; family Muricidae; genus Rapana; species Rapana venosa. The sequence goes on from CM054141.1 coordinate 62,250,103, forward strand.
TTCTTTTGTAGAGTCTTAGCGATTTTTTTGAAAATCAGATAGACATGTTTTAAGCATGGGATCTTAGCTATAAATCTTAGCAGTTTTACAAATTAAAAAGAAAATATGTTTTGTCAAAAAGTGATAGCTGATGGTCATTCAGTGAATACAAAACCCCGGCAAAGAAAGCTTTAATGTATTGTATCCATTTCAAGACCTACATTCTCTACCAATTGTTTTTTTCTATATGTGACATCGTGTATTTCCTCTATTCGTATATATCTGAATACGGTTGACTTCATGATGATTTCATAGGTTACTCCTTTCTTGTCCTTTTTAAAATTCTGATTTCTTTTCTCTTTGATTTCGAGCCATTATTACAGCCTCTCATATATCTACAAAGAGCATAAACGGAAAGAGCTTTTGTAATAGAGAGTATAACTGGATGACATGAGAATCGAAAATGGCAATGTGTGCCTTTTTGAGACAGACAGACATACACGGAAATCAATTTCAGATTTTTAGAAACGGCATTAAGAAATAAACACAAACCTGAACTCAGAATTGCTGTGTTCTGATAAATCTTGCAAATGCTACCTACCCACTTACAGCAGGAAAGCATGTTTCACGCTTTGATTCCAAAGCAGCTCCTTCCATTCTTTTCATCAGCTTTCTACACAAAGAGCAGGGCGATGACTTCCTGCAGAGAGGAAAAAAGCCAGCCAGACAGACAACAGCAGCAGCAGCAGCAGCACCGATATACATCACCATCCAATGGGAGGCCGACATGAACAGCCTGCAGCTCGCAGACACCGACAAATTAACGGCAGACGATCAGTGGTCTGTGGTTTTAGGTTCTGTCCTGCTGGTTCCGTCACTTTACCGTCTGTCGGAGGGATTTGTAGTCTGCTTTTGGTCTTTTGTTTCTTTTTCTCTCTCTCATTGTACTTCTTTACATTCTTCCTCTGGAGTACACTATAAGCTATTAGCTTGTGGCTGCTCCAAATGTATTTGTGTACAATGTTTTCCTTTCCTGAATAAATATATGTTTAAATCATATGCTTCTATAAAATTGTTGAGCAATTCCTGATTATGTGTTATCTATATATTTTTTTTCTTTTCAGATGATTTGAATGCTGCTTTTCTATCGATTTAAGGGGGTGGGGTATCTTAGTGGTTAGAATATTGGATTTATACCTCACGGTTTATAGGCGACCTGCATTCAAATCGCTGCTGCGCTATCTGTTATGTTCCAAATCATCCGGTCTCTAGTCCACTGGCAGTCCTTCAGCTGTGGTTGTAGCAGCACAGATGGCACCAGTATACCTAGCCCGTAGCCTGCAGCTTAGGGAGGAATGGACTCCATAGCCCGCTTCAACTTCCCCGAGATGCCCTGACAGTTTAAAGTGCAGTGCCCTCACAATTTGTCAACGAATTACAGGAGGGCATCACATAGTGAATTTCTACTGACTGATGGAAAAAGCATGATATGAATGATCAAATAGAACTAGAACAGTGATAAGTGAAGATTGTCACTGTGGCCATGCTGTTTTGGCTTTTGACGATACTGATGATGATACTAGTTCATTTCAATCCAGTCTTGTAGTTTACAGCCCCGCCGACCACAGAGGCCAGTTCTAAAGCTCAAGCTATTACGGCAAATCATGCAAAGGATTATGAGGAGGAGGAGGAGGAGAAGAAGAGAGGACAAAGAGGAAGAAAACGCAGTGTTTACAACTTTGAATGCGACGATTTACTTAGAATATAATTGTGACTGTGTACAGGGAATCGTAGAAAAGATGAGTCAAAATGTATTGTTGAATCCTTACTAATCTATCAATAAGCTATTCTACCTTTTCTGGTTCCATATGTATATATTTACTTATGCACACACACATATATTCTCTATGATCTTGAAAAATGTCCGTTCATCTATTCTACTTGTTCACGTTCCATCATGCCATTGGTAGCTAGATTTTGAGATAATTCTTCTATCAGGAGGTTGGTAAAACGCAAATGGAATCAGAAAGCGTTGTCTTGTTTCCCAGCAAAGACAAACAGGAGGTCGGTTCCAACATTCAGACGGAAAATATTTTGAGATGTGAGACTATCAACACTATTTCGCATCATCAGGGGGTCTCGGCTGTCTGTTGTTGTGGGAATCTAAGGAAAATAGAGACAATCTTGGATATGCAAGGGTAAGATAAAGGCCTGAGGCAACTCTGTCAGTTTGAAGATAGAGGGGAAGAGAGAGAGAGAGAGAGAGAGAGAGAGAGAGAGAGAGAGAGAGAGAGAGAGAGAGAGAGAGAGAGAGAGAGAGAGAGAGAGAGGATGTTTGAGAGAGAGAGAGAGAGAGTTCTAATTTTCCTATAATAAACAAGCCGCATCGATGTTGATAGCGACGATAATGCCTTTCCTATTGAAAACAATAGACCATTCAATATATCACTGTTCAGTCATGGTGGATTTTAGACCACAATAATTGAATCCAACACGCAATGTCATGAATAAAATATCACTCAGGCCTCCAGCTTCAGGGTCATATACTGTGCACGCCACCACCATCATCATCACCACCACCATCACCATCACCAGCATCACCCTCATCAAGCCGTTTCCTTACACAGAAATGAACTAATTACAGCTATCTATTGATTTTCCTTCTCTTCTTCATTTCACAGCCGCTGTACCTTCCTCGCTTTGATCCTAGAAGATTTGTTTCATTTCCCTATTTCTCTGTCTCCTTTTCACGATCAACTTGGTCGATTGGGTAGAACATTCGTTTGCTTTCTTGTGTTCAAAGATTCATACAGTGAAAACAGACTTAAAAACAAAACAAACCAAAAACACCCCAACAGCCCTGCTTTTACCAGCAAAGATAACCATAACGTGTGTTCTTTCCATTCAGACAGATTTTGTTCTGAGAGATGCCAGGGCATGAACAACAGTCCAGGCTGGTCTGCTTTCAGGAAAAGATCAGAGAAAGGGAAGTCATCAACGAGTCTTGTCAATTATTGTTGTTAATCTGGTGACGTTGAAACACACGGAAATCGTCTAACTTTGGTTTCAATTTCCTGTTAGGGGAGAGAAAGCGAAGCAACCCGAGAGATTTTTATGTCATCGAGTCTGGCCAGTTCATATCCTTATTTATGCTGTTTTCTTCCATTATAAAGGAATATGTTTCGTTTTTGTGTCGGTCTTGAAAGAGCCAAATAAAAAAAGGAAATTTAAACTCAAAAGAAATTCTGAAATAATAAACAGTAAAAGCCCATTAACAGCCAATGTAAATGTCTCAAATAAAAAAAAACTTGAAAGAAAGAAAGAGAAAAAGGAAAGAAAAAGCAAACAAAACACGATCAGGAAAAAAACAGCCAGGTTTAAACTCAAACTGGTGATTAATGAAGACAAACAGGGAAAGAAATCAAGCACAAATAAAGAAAAAAAAACCCCAAAACAAAGAGCAAAGAAACAGAGAAGGAAATAAAAAGAAACAAAAGGAGGAAAAGAATCAAAACTGAGATAGAGGATGTTACTGTTAAAGATCAACAGCCCCACGCAATAGGAGGTGGACATAAGCCTATTACAAATGAATTCAACTAAACAACGGATCGAGCACAATTCTTTATAAGCAGATTTTCAAAGGCAATGGGTTTGTCCACAATGCTATACAAACAATCCTCTGCATTAACAAATTTAAACGCATTATCTTGCGCGTGCACGCGCACACACACACAAACACACACACACACACGCACGCACGCACGCATACATACACACAGCAATTGCTTTTGTTGCTTGATAGCTTGATGTGAAAAAGCAAACGCATTGCTCATTCAAGGTACAATCTGGAAAAAAAAGTTTGAATTGACTTGACTTGACTTGACTTCACACACACACTCAGTTTGAAAGCGCTTTTCCACAAACAATACCTTTCAGAAACTGTGTCAGTTATACAGAAACATACAGGATACCACATCACGCAGAATCAGCTATACAATCATCAGAAGGAGACCTAAACAATTTAGTTATCAACGCAGCAACCACAAGGACATAGCCATTACAACATAGAACCCCTGCCCTTCCCTTGGCACTCTCTAGATCCAATGACCACACTGATGGATGTTGATCACTTTTGTTTGCCTGGCAACCATGACTGTTTATTTCCACTCCGCTATACTGGCAATCATGATTGTTCATTTCCACTCTGCTATACTGGCAATCATAATTGTTTATTTCCACTATGCTATCCTAGCAGTCATGATTGTTTATTTCCACTCTGCTATACTGGCAATCATGATTGTATATTCCTACTATTCTATCCTAGCAATCATGACCCTTTATTTCCACTACAATCATGATTGCTTATTTTCACTCTGCTATACTGACAGTCATGATTGAGTATTTTCATTCTGCTATCCTAGCAATCATGACTGCTTATTTCCACTCTGCGATCCTGGCAGTTATGAATATTTATTTCTATTCTGCCATCCTGGCAAACATGACTGTTGATTTCCATTTTGCCACAATGACAGTCATGACTTTATTTTCATTTTGCCGGCGCGATCCTAACGGTTATGACTGTTATTTCCGTTTTGCCATCCTAACGGTTATGACTGTTATTTCCGTTTTGCCATCCTAACGGTTATGACTGTTATTTCCGTTTTGCCATCCTAACGGTTATGACTGTTATTTCCGTTTTGCCATCCTAACGGTTATGACTGTTGTTTCCGTTTTGCCATCCTAACGGTTATGACTGTTATTTCCGTTTTGCCATCCCAACGGTTATGACTATTATTTCCATTTTGCCAGCCTAACAGTTATGACTGTTATTTCCATTTTGCCAGCCTGACAGTTATAACTGTTTATTTCCATTTTGCCAGCCTGACAGTTATGACTGTTATTTCCATTTTGCCAGCCGGACAGTTATAACTGTTTATTTCCATTTTGCCAGCCTGACAGTTATGACTGTTATTTCCATTTTGCCAGCCTGACAGTTATGACTGTTTATTTCCACTCTGCCATCCTGACAGTTATGACTGTTTATTTCCATTTTGCCAGCCTGACAGTTATGCCTGTTTATTTCCATTTTGCCATCCTGACAGTTATGACTGTTTATTTCCATTTTGCCATCCTGGCAGTTATGAATGTTTATTTCCACTCTGCCATCTTGGCAGTTATGACTGTTATTTCCAATCTGCCAGCCTGACAGTTATGCCTGTTTATTTCCATTTTGCCAGCCTGACAGTTATGACTGTTTATTTCCATTTTGCCATCCTGGCAGTTATGAATGTTTATTTCCACTCTGCCATCTTGGCAGTTATGACTGTTATTTCCAATCTGCCATCCTGACAGTTATGATTGTTTATTTCCATTTTGCCATCCTGACAGTTATGATTGTTTATTTCCATTTTGCCATCCTGACAGTTATGAATGTTTATTTCCACTCTGCCATCCTGACAGTTATGCCTGTTTATTTCCACTCTGCCATCCTGACAGTTATGATTGTTTATTTCCATTCTGCCATCCTGACAGTTATGATTGTTTATTTCCATTTTGCCATCCTGACAGTTATGATTGTTTATTTCCACTCTGCCATCAGGGAGCCCTAACATGAAGTTGTGTCTGGTAAGCCTCTGTGGCGTGATCCACCAAAGCTGCCTTTGCCTGGCTCTGTGTCTGACAGGTTACTTATTCTCAGTATACTGTCTGGCACTACGGTTTCTTCTTTCTGGCTTTTTTCAATTATTGATTTGTGGTTCGGTGTGATGGTATTTGTTTGGATAGGTCTCTAAGTTTCACCTTAGATCACGAAACTTTCTCTCTTTCTCATGAATAGAGTTTTGTTGAATACCTATGAGCTAACACCTACGCCTGCACACATTTCTGATATTGATCTCTTTAAAGATACAAGAAAGGGACAGAGACGTTCAATACTAGTATAGCATGCATATGATGATAATAAACGTTGCTTTTGCATTGATAAAACACATCGCTCGATAAACCCACCCATGCATGGACATGGCAGGGTTTAGACTGCAGTTCATTCCAACGTGAACATCATGAATAAAATATGACTCTGACCATTCACTCATAGAATATTTTGCTGAGCCGTCATTATCAGGCTGTTTCCTGGAGTCAGCACCTTCATTCACACAGGCACGAACTAATCACAACTTTCCATTGATTTTTGTCCTTCTCTCTTTTACGATCTTATATCTTATTCGATTTGATCTAAAGAAGATCAATTTCGTTTCTATGTCTCTTTTTCACTATTAACTGTTTCGTCGCGTGGGACATTTCATTGCTTTTCTACTTCTCTGTTGAAAGGTTCATGCAGTATAAATAAATCTTTAAACAAATTTTGGGCAACAGAGCTAAACCTGAACGTATGTGTCCCCCCCCCCCCCCCCCCCCATTTAAACAAATGTTATTCCGAGAGATGTAAGATCAGTAACAACAGTCCGTAGGTTTCAGAGGTCCTGGCTGGTCTGCTTATAATATAAACAGATCAGGGAAAGGAAAGTCATCAGTGATCATCAGTATTTATTATTTTTTTGATGATAAGGGGATGTTCAAAGAGGCGGAAATCTCATTGGTTGGTTTGCTTTTCCTGTTACAGAAAGAAAAACAAACAGATCTAAGTGTCTCTGTCTCCGTCTGTCTGTCTGTCTGTCTGTCTGTCTGTCTGTATGTATGTATGTATGTATGTATGCATGGCTCTGTCTGTCTGTCTTTGTCTGTGTCTTTCTGTGTTTTTCTCTCTGTATCTCTCTGTCTCTCTATGTGTCTGTCTGTCTGTACGTCTCTCTCTCTCTCTCTCTCTCTCTCTCTCTCTCTCTCTCTCTCTCTCTCTCTCTCTCTCTCTCTCTCTCTCTTCTCTTCTCTCTCTCTCTCTCTGATTACGACAGGATTTAAAGATAACTTTCCGAAACAAGACTGAAAAGGTCAGGGCGTCTTGTAGTGTTGATTTATCTCCCTTTCGTCCACCTTTTTTGTTCGCACCTTACAGATTGTTACGTCCCCTGGCAGAACACCAACTGCTGTTTTTTTGGTTTGTTTTGATCCAGAAGAACACACTGACATCACATTTAACCGAGTTTGTGGTTCGGGCTCTTTACTGCACCTCACAGCTTCACTTTTCTAAGGAGATATATGCTTGGGTCAGGCTGACTTTCAGCTTTTGTTTCTTTAGTTTTCTGTTTCCCCATGGACGCGTCAGAAAATTTCCTTTACGCAACATCTCGCTTTGTGTATCTTTGTCTCTCTGTCCGTCTGTCTGTGTTTCTGTCTCTGTATGTCTTCGTATGTCTGCTGTCTGTCTGTCTGTCTGTCTGTCTGTCTGTCTGTATCTCTCCTCTCGCTCTCTCATTGCACGAAAATGATTAACCAGCTATATAGCTGAACACGTAAGTAGAGACTTGAACAAATGCAGCATCCCAACAAGCCACAAATAGCATGACATTAATTACAGATTCTATCTATCGATCTATCTATCTATCTATCTATCTATCTATCTATCTATCTATCTATCTATCTATCTATCTATCTATCTATCTATCTATCTATCTATCTATCTATCTATCTATCTATCTATCTATCTATCTATCTATCTATCTATCTATCTACCTATCTATCGATCGATCTATCTATCTATCGATCTATCTATCTATCTCTATCTATCTATCTATCTATCTATCTATCTATCTATCTATCTATCTAGTCTAGTGGTTAGCACATTGCGCTCCTAATCTGACGACCCGGGTTCGATTCCCGTTCAAGGGGATATTTTCCCCTGGAGTTAACATCAGTGCAGACTCCACTCTCCCCAAAAGTCCTTCGGATGAGACTATAAACCGAGGTCCCGTGTGCAAACGCACGCAGAACATCTTGCGGACACGTTAAAATCCTGTTCCGCTTTTCGCAAGAGTAGGCTATTGTGTGCAGGTGGGAATAGATGAAAATTTACAAAACCGCATACACACGGGGACTAGACGTAAAAAGCGCATAAGTGCTTATTCCATTATCCTCGATATAAAAGAATAAAACAAATCAATCAATCTATCTATCTATCTATCTATCTATCTATCTATCTATCTATCTATCTATCTATCTATCTATCTATCTATCTATCTATCTATCTATCTATCCGTTTATATATATATATATATTTATTTATTTATATATATATACCCTTTGGTTTTGGTTGTATTTTTTTGCATATCTATTTTTTGAAAGTCATTGGCAGGTCTGCACATTAGATGACCTGGGAAACAGTTAAGTCTCAATACATCAGGAACCGTTGACATTCACACTTGCAAGCCATTATGATCATAATTACGGGAAAGAGAGAATAACTCAACTTTGAACTGAATTTAAATCCTGCTCTTAAGAAGGGTGCTTTATCTTTAAACCACCACGGCTTCTACCCAAGACGACAAGCATGAATCAGGCATGTTTATACGTCGGCAGAGCTTTGTGACTACAGTATATCAGAACAATCTTCAAGCAAGTAAAGCCATTGATGATATTCATGTATTCATTAATTCATCCTCTGGGGTCTTGTAGACTAGCACCCCCTCCCTGCCTCCCACCCCTCTGCCCCTCTCACTTCACATTTCCATCATGGTTTGGTCGCTATGGAAACATGTCAAAGAATTCACTAAAGGGTAGTAGTTCTTCCATTCTCTTTTTTTTGCTCTTTTTTCTTTCTTTCTTTCCTTCTTTCTTTCTTTCCTTTTTCTCTTTATTTTTGCCTGTCTATCTATTTGTCGTAATTTATTTCCTTTCTATCTCTCTTTTTAAAGAAATTGTTTTCTTCTAATTCTTTTTTTCTAACTGACATTCCTACATGTTTATGCTGCTTCAGAGCTTTCAGAGCTATTTACATTATTTTGTGAACAGGAAAAACATCTGAACAAAATAATTGAACGTTTGGGAGAAAGTTTTTGTTCAATGGCTGAATTATCTCCTTGTTCTGTGTCTTTTTAAAATGTATTTTTTATTCAGCAATATATAAAAAAGATAAAGGTGTCTCATAACCTATAAGGTCATAGGGGAGCGAGGCGTCAGAGACCTCACTTTTCTGGGGGCCAGCATATTGAGGGCGGCGCCTATCTCCTCTCCCTCGCTGCTTTACCTTTCCTGACCCTAAAGAGGCAGGTACCTATTTACAGCTGGGGGGACTGGAGCTTTGTACTAAAGCCAAGGCGCACAAACGGTCACCCATCCAAGTGGTAACCACGCTGGATACTGCTTGACCTTGGTTGGGGGAAAGCGAGTGCTCCAACCACTGAACTATCCCGTCTCCAGTAATATTATTACAAAAAAACACCTGTCCAGAACAAGAACAAAATGTAGAAAAAACAAACGCAAAACAAATACAGGATAAAAACACACAAAATATGCCGGCAAGTCAATACACAAACACTAGATAAATAGGTAACTAAATAACTAAATAAAAAAAGTAAATTAACATGAATTAAAATTGACCCGTATCTTTTCCTTGCACTAACAGAGAAACCAAACAAATCCCGGTATTTCCGTGTTCTATAACAATCTCAGGTCAGCAGCTCAGCAAAAGACACATGGACACTTTCAAAGAGGATTGTTTTCACCCCCATAACTTCTGACATCACCAGGAAGACTTCAGAGGACAGCATAGACCTATTGACTTTTGCTTTTTGCGATTTTCTTTCCCGAACCTACCGTCTATCTTACTTCCTCTGTCAAAACTTCGCGCTTTCGCAGTACATCTCAGTCAGAAGTACTGACAGCTACTGGTTGTTGTTGACGATCCCACATCTTTCACAACAACAGCTGCATGTACAGAAGAACTGACGTCAGGTTTTTTCTTGGATAGAAAAAAGAAAAAAGATCAACAATTTCATGATGTTTGTTTTTTGACATTTTACGAAGCCTATGGACGGAAAAAGGACCAACATTGATGTCCAGTCAAACTGCTCAGTTGGCAGTGGGAAGGAAACAGAGAGGCAGGTGAGGAGGCAGTGATTTCTAGAATCAAAGCAAACAAAAGCACAGCTCAAATTCGTAGAGAAAAAAAATCTATAGAAAGATGTCATTAGCTTGTGTCTGTAGGGATGCAAGCATTGACTTCCTGGGTCTTGGTGTTGACTGTGTGGGAAGTAGTATATGACATGACGGCAGGAGTAATAGAGGTAAGCATCCATCAGTCTCGTAAGGTTATGGAGTTGCGCTCTAGGTGTTTAAACCCCAGAGCGCAAAGCCTGGGAAAGTAAGTATGGAGGGTAAGCTGTTACCCATACAGCAGAACCCCCCTTCCACCCGCCCTCCTCTCCACGTCCTGGAATGGTCCATTAGAAAGGCAATCGCCGATACACATGGTTCCAGGGCCGTCACGGGAGTTGTCAGAATGATGCTGTATACAGCTGTTAAGATCCGACCGACCTCCGGGAAACACGACACCTGTATGCATGCTGGTTTTTTTGTTTCTTACTTTGTCATCCGCTCCTACTGGCACAAAATGACCTACTCTTCGGAAAGACGGAACGGGGTTTTAACGTGTGCGCAAGATGTTTTGCATGCACTCACACACGGGGTCCCGGTTTATAGTCTCATCCGAAGGACAGCAGGAGTAATATCGTGTTGTGAAATACATATTGAGATCAGTTATTGTCTAAAGACTGTAGCAACAAAATATTGAAACAAAGCTAAAAATGTGTTTATTTTTCTTTCCAAAAATAGTAATCATTTTTGTCATCACCACACGGGGGGGGGGGGGGGGGGGTGGTCATGCTGCAAATAAAAACCCCCACCATGAAGTCGTTTATTATGTTTTTTTTGTTTGTTAGGTGAAATAGAGCATTAGAAGTCATATCTACTCGCAGGAATAAGTTAAAATTCTTTATTTAAACGAAACACATCTACATTTTCAAAGATGCATATTATCAAAACAAAGTATCCACAGTGCGAAAATCCAGCATAACTCAGTCAAGGGTCAAGGTTCCAGAGCTAAGATTAGCCCCTTCCTTTTACCAAGTCCAAGAGCGGTCAATTTCTGCTACAATTAGTGCCTGCTGGGATGGAATGGATAGTAGCCAAGAGTGGATGGAAGTGGGGGAAACTGACAGCTTTGTATCACATTTTATTTTACCTTCACTTTCACCTAACCCGTAGTCCCGTCGACCGTGGAGGCAGCAATGAAGACTCTGCAACACACAACACTTACCACAGCCACAAAACAGTGATTGCACAAGCCAGAGACAATCTGTCACAGCTTCAGCTGACACACCGAGCCATCAGTCAGACACAGAGACTCAGACAGAGGCTGAGGTGACAGGACAGACTGGCCATGATGGCTGACCTGACCGGAACTCCCTGCAGTGCTCCCTGGTGGCAGAGTGGAAATGAGAAGTCATGGCTGGCAGGGGGAGACCAGTGATCAGCATTGTTCAATGCGGGCAATATGTGTATGCAGAGTGGTAGTGTAGGGGAGTGAGATGAACCATGTCCTTATCAGCATATCCTCCCAGCCAATGGATTCTTTAAACACACCATTGCCATATTATGTCTTTCTATATGTGCTTTCTTCGTGTGTGTCTGTCCGTTCCCCGGTTTCAGATTGTTAATCTGTTTAACTGCTCTCGCTCTCTGTCTGTCTGCCAATCTGTGTGTGTGTGCGTGTGCGCGCGCGCGGTGTGTGTGTGTATGTGTGTGTGTGTGTGTCTGTGTGTCTATCTGTCTGCCTGTCTGTATGTATCTCTCAGTCTCTATCTGTCTGTCTGTTTCTCTCTCTTTTTTCTCTCTGGTGTTATTATGTTCATGTGTAATCTCTGTTAGAAAAGGCCTATGGAATAAATCTGAATAAACAATTTGTGTTCACAGTCTCGTTAAATGTATTTTCCCCTCTCTTTCATCCTTAATCGCCCTTCTCAACTCTTTATGTGTAAGGGGATGCCATGTCAGACTTTGACCTAGCTTTACAGTTCCCAGCAGACTTTCCCTGAATTCTCCACATCAGCAGACCTGTCAGAACCACTGACAGATGCTGACTGTTGTTCTTGGTTCTTCCCATCTCCGAATAACATCTGTCTGGATGGAAGAACTTATATCAGACTTAGCATTGCTGATAAAGGAATTCAGATTTGTTTATACAACCACTGTGAATGAACAATGAAACCAAACCAGGTCCCAAGAAATCAAGTAACTGATGGTTAGAAGAAAACTGGAAGGTAAAATGTGGAACATGTGATTTTTATGATTAAAAAAAAATACAAAGGGAGATGTACACTTAAAAGTTATCCAGCTTGCATGTGAGTTGATAAAGGCATAAAGTCACCAGAAGCATGAATAATGGCACTGTTCAGGAGCACTTTTATGAGCATAATGTAATAGCATTGGGGCAGTATTTTTTTTCCCAAAAATTGAATATTGAAAACAATAGTCGTCAATATCCACAAAGGGTCAATGTTCTTGAAAATCTGTAAACATTAATACACATCCACAGCAGACATTGTCTCTTCTTCATCACAAAACTATATCACTACTCAGACAATTGTCATGACTAAATACTGATACTTTCAGTTGTAAAACATTTCATCCTTCTTTTTCTCTTCCTGTTCCTCATCCTCACTGACGTGATACAAGTTACAACACCAGTGTCTTTGAGAGTACTGGACTCATGCTATTATCATCGTATGCTGAACATTGTAGTTATGGTTACCACCTTCATGAGTGTTACTGTATTGCTACTTCTGTAGTCACACTCGGAGACTAGCAATCAATAAGCGAATACTATCAGCAACGTTTTTAAGGCAGTTGTACAGAATGCGTGTATTATAAGAAAAGACATCATCCCCTCGAGTTAAAATCATTACCGACTCTGCAAAAAGTACTTCGGATGAGACTATAAACCAAGGTATCGTGTGCGAGCGCATGCATAACATCTTGTGCACACGTTAAACCCGTTCCGCTTTTCGGAAGAGTATGCCATTGTCTGCCGGTGGAAACGGATGACAAAACATAAGCAACTGAACATAAACGGGGCCTATATGTAAATAAAGCACGTGAGTGCTTGTTCCATTGTGAAAATAAAAGAAAAACATAATAAAAAAAAGGGCACTAAAGAAAAGAAAAACGCCCCCAAAAGCAGACAAAATCCCCCAAGGAGAAAGACAAAGCATGCAACAGGCATGAAAGAATTAAAAAAAAGATCAGAGACAATGGAACGTCTGCTTCTGCTTTGTCACTGTCGGTGAGCTACAGGCCCTTCATGCCAGCCTCCCGTGTAATGGTGATGTATACCACTGCTGCTGCTGCTGTCCAGCGATTCCTCTCCGCAGAAAGCCATAATCTTGTTTTCTAGGAAAAAAAGCTGATCTAAATAAATGACGAAGCTGCTTTGGAATCAAAGCGTGAAATATGCTTTCCTGGTGTAAGTGGGTTACTGCTGTAAGACAATCACAGCAAACCAATCTTTTTTATGTTCAGGATTTTTGTTTTGGGTTATGGTGTTGTCTCTGCTGTCTCATGCCTGTCTCTCTGCCCCCCAAAAGCATATTATGATGTCCTCATATCTCCTGTGCTTTTATGCACGAACCAGCAGCAACAATAACAACAACAACTTGTTTCAATGTGTGTGTATGGCACAAGATTTCAGAATACTGGTTTAGGATAACACATGAACAGAATGAATTCATGTTATTCAAGAAAAAATATAATGACAGATTACAGTCTAAAAACTGTAGTTTTTATATAATAACAAGTGCATACTCAGAAAATCACCCAACCTTACATAAAGTTGTTAGACATTATAGGGTCAAAACATCGACTAAAATTGTACTGTCCCCGATGTGTTACTTTATCCACCTCTTATAGAGAGCTTATGCATGCCCTGTTTTAAGGTTTTCAATGAAGTTTTTTTTAGATATATCTCTTTTCTGGCTCATTCCATGGTCTGATTTCCAAACTGTTGCTTCTGTATAGTGCTAAACTCTCAAAGGTTTGTTATTTATTTAACTATTTATTTATACCACTTTAAGCTACTAAGAGTGATAGTAGAGCCATACACTGAATTGACTGCTGTTAAACACAACTACAGCAGTTGTTAAAAGTTGTAAAAGAGCCATTCTCAATATTATTTGAAAGGGAAAAATAACAGAACGAAGAAACGAAGAAGAAAGTAGGCAATAAAGAGAGGAATAAAGAAAGAAAGAAAGAAAGAAATAGACAGAAACAAAGAACAAAGCACAGAAAAAAAGATAAAGGACAGATATGTATTTAAAATTATTAAAACTGACATTTTAGAAAACCTTTACAATAATGACAAATTCAATAACAATAAATATAGCAAGAACAATTATAGCAACACCAATACACCAACACCACAACAACCACCACCAGCATTACCATCAGCGAAACAATTGAGACGACGATGATGGTAACGATGGCAACGACAAGAACCCCATTGACCACATCTTCATCACTTTCATCGACATCACATTGACTGTCCCTCCTCAACATCAGTAGTAGAAAAAACCACCAACAGCCATTATAGCAACAACAATAACAACGGCCACAACAAAAGCAACAGCAGCAGCAGCAGCAACAACAACAACAGCAACAACAGCAACAACAAAACACTTTCGCGTCCTAACATTTATCGACGCGGAGATGCACAATATATCCCCCAAATCCCAGCAACGCACATGTGACAAGAACATCTATATCACCCAAAGTGACAACAGTTCTTTTTAGTAATGAGGATGGATATTCCGTCACTGACAGAATCATTGTCATCGGAACATGAGGATGAATGATTTGACCAGTACCTTGAGCCATGGAAGATAATTCTATAAATTACTAAAGCGAAAGGAAAGAAAAAGACAAAGAAGTCGAAAAAAGAGAGCAGAAACAAAAACATATAAAACAGTGAAGAAGACGAGAAAGAAGACGGAACAGGAGTAAGAAGAGGAGGGGTAACAAGAAAAATAAAAAAGAAAGGCAGAAGAAAGAGAAGAGGGGGGGGGGGGGGTTAGGCATTTAAAAAAAAGAAAGAAAAGAACAGCCATCTTGGAAAGAAAGGCCATATAAAGGAGAGGCTTATGATGAGAAGAGGAGTGTGTGTGTGTGTGTGTGTGTGTGTGTGTGTGTGTGTGTGTTGTGTGCCTCCGTTGCATGCAGGTCATGGAACACCATTTTTTTTTTGGGGGGGGAGGGTGAAGTTTATCTTTTTTAAGTGAGTGCTTCACATGCCTCTCTTCATTGGCAAAATAGAAACAAACAAAAAAAACCTACTATCCCTAACTTTTTTTTTTGGGGGGGGGGTCTTTTTTCATTTTCTTTTATTACATGAACGGACCTTTCTCTCTTATCTTATCATGTTTGTGTTTGTGTGTATGTGTGTGTGCGTGTCAATGTGTATGTGTGTGTATGTGTGTGTATGTGTGGGTGAGAGAGGGAGAGAGAGGGGGTGGGGCGGGGAGAAGGAGGGAGAGGGAGAGAGAGAGAACACAACAAAACTGCAATGAGGTATTAAGCTGTATGGTAGTTAAACTTGTTTAGCCATGTGAAAATATATGAAAATTAAAACACACTTAATGAGTATTCTTGGCTTTAGAGCATCTTACGCAACCCCCTTGTCAAACATCTCTAAACTAAGTTTTCCAGAATATTTGATATGGCACTTACAGATTCTTGATCATACTGTTATACTACTTTAGGGAACTGAAAGTCCTTACAAAGCTCGCTATTTCTTGTTAGAAAAAACAGACATATCAAATAGGTATAAATTGTATAAAGTACCATTCAGGTAACGTTTGATTTAAAATTTTAGACATGAAATATAAAGAGCGGTAAATCTACATATGTTTCCCCTACAAAATAGATGGATGAACAAGAGGCAATCATACAAAGTCATGAAAATGCTTGGATGAAAGCAGGAAAACAACAAGACAATGAAAACGATCTTTTTTTGTCCAGAACAGCACAGTAACTTGAGTCATGGGATAAAAATGCATGAATTTCAGCTAAAACAAATAACGTGAACATTTCATCAAACAAGCAGACCTAATCGTACAAGAATACAAACAGAAGTAATTCAAGACTGTTTCAGGAATAAGCATCAAACAACAAACATTCATACAATGTGTCATTGCTACCCTAAATGCAAATCCTAGTGGAGAACAAATGTGAACAACGAAACTGAAACTAAGCTGGAAGGAACCCGTGTGCAAATAAGACCTATGTGTTCTAGAATCACAAAGCAATCGGAGAAATGACATGGCGGCAACATGGAAGTTCCATCTCCTCCTCCTGCCAAACTGACAGACACACCACTGACCACAGTGGACAACACAGGTCCGCCCCTAATAATGATAGCATTGCACTTCCGCTCCCACACCAGGGGGCACAACACGCAGTTCCGGTCAGATCGTCCACAATGGCGGCGCCACCATTCACTGTTTGTTTGGCTACGTGTCAGTTTGTTTCCTGATCAATCTGTCTGGTAAAGCTTAGCTGAATGTGTTTGAATACTTACGAGTCGTGGAGCGTGGCCGGGATCATTGTTATGTCCTGTCTTGTCACTCAGTGTTAACTTCATTCTCTGACTTGAATGCTGTAGTCAAAACGTGGTAGGGTGGTTATGGGTATATATGCACTGAGATCAGTCCTTTACTCTGCGTCTGCATGAAAGTGACTGGATGCTAACCAATGTGTTGGCAGCATCACTGGTTTGGACTTACGTTTTTGCATGTTTGGGAAAAATAGCTAGCTCTCTCGTTTAACGTCTGTTTTGTTTAACATCTGTTGTTTAGGTTGGATGTGAAAAAAATACAATGTATTATCTGTATTGACGGCAGTCAAACACGGATTACTCATGACCATTCACCAACCATCTAGCATGAACAAATCTCTGAAAATGGTATTACACCTTATTTTGTTAAAAGCTGAAAGGGACACACAGGCCATATACAATATGGAACTACATTATGTGGAAACTAGCCACACTATTTTTATCACCCTCCTTCAACATTAAACCTTTTCAAATAGCAATAGAATGAACTCCATGACATTATTAGAACCTTTTAACTCCAAATGGCAATTAGGCGCAGTCATGCTTTAGTCACGAACATTTCTCTTTTTACCCTGAAATCTCAAACTTAAGGGAGAAAAACACAGTTAAGAAAAAAGAATGCTTACAAGCATTATAAAAATGAAGACATCTCCAGAGGTATATAATGGTTTGGTTGTTTGGCAATGCTTCAAAGGAATATAATTTGAAGGGTTTCAGCGTGTAGGTTTAGAAATATGGCATGGGTGTAATTGTTTTCAGCACTCCCATGTCTTTAAGAGCGTACATATTTATTACAGTGTTGTTTGTAGTTTATTTTGCATGTGGACAACGTTTAAAAACTGATCTAGCTTTGTTTTTATGGTTATTTCTCTAAGCAGCAGTAGTTTATGTTCCTTGTGTCAAGCCAGCTTCCTGCAACATCTTTAAATTAGATTTTTTTAAAGAACAGCCCCCCCCCCTCCAAAGAAGAAAAAACACTAAAACAAAGCGGCAGAAAATCCATTTTGAAAAGTCCTAATACATGTTGTCACGATCTTAGAAATAATCTTCCCTAGAGTAATCTGTGCAGTGGTTTTCTTTTTCTCTTTGACTTTCTTCCTCCCTTCCTTTTTTGTCATTTCTTTCCATCTATCAATTTTTAATCACTGTTTTGTTGAAAGCTGATTTTGCACCGTCCCTTACTGCTTTACGAGAGAAGGGCTGCTGGATCAGAGCTGTGGGAACTGTGTTCTCCTTTGGTCCTAATATATGTCACGCCTTTTTATTTCTACAACATCCCTCGTGTGTCTGCTTCGAGATAAAAGAATAATACCCACCCATCCCTAAAAAACCCACGAACAAACAAAGAAACAAACAAAACGCATTAAAGCGAAAATAAACGAAACACAACAAAAATCCCAGAAGCAGCATAAATCTCCATCAACTGGGATGCTGAAAGGAAGGCTTAGTAAGTAGACAGATAACGATAAATAAGAGGCAGAAGATTCGAAATCTGTGTCCTGCTTACTTCTTCCCCTTTTCCTTCTAAAAAAAGTTCGCCCTGTTTCTCCATTTACATGTAGACCCATACTGGCTAAAGCTCTACGGATTTATTTTCTTTCTGTTTAAATCACTGATTTTACTGACATTGATACAGATTGATAGTGTTCCTGATTGCTCTGTTGATTTAAGGGCGGGGGAAAGGTCAGGGAGAGTGATCAGGGAGAGATCAGGCAGAGAGAAGATCAGGAAGAGGGGAGATGAAAAAGAGAAATGAACAGGGAGACGGGATGGGATGGGGGTGAGGGAGAGAGAATGTCATCGACAGGAATGATCAAAGAGAGGGAAAAGTCATCAACAACAGTCATGACAGGTTCGTGGTCTTTGATGGTACCTGTCTTCCTACCACCCCAGTGCTTTTCAGAGCGTTGATAACAATTTCCCTGCTCAGTGCTGTGTCTCAATTCTTCTGCAGCAAACACTTGAATTATATACCACCATTTACTTAAGCCACATTTTGTGCCTGACTGTCTCTTCAAATGTTCA
>CM054141.1:62271158-62308658 GCA_028751875.1 Rapana venosa
AGAAATAAAGACAAAGAGACCTACACTGAAAAGAAAGAAAGATGCAAAGTATAAAAAAACACACCACCAAACCAAAAACAAATCCAACATGGTATCCTGGCCCACAAAAGCCAGACAGAATAAGAATGAGAACTCCCCTACCACCTTCTGCCGCACTGGGAGCCACCACACTACCGACCTCACAGAGCAGTCATCATCATCATTAACCGTCACACCCTGTGGTGTGTAGGGCAGCGACATAGCGCTTCCACTCCTGCCTATCCTGGGCCAACCTAGTCACTGATCCCCAAGAGTGCTGCATGGCCTTCATCTCACTTTCTACAGTCCTCCTCCACGTTGGTTTTGGTCTTCCTTTCTTTCTCCTTCCTTCTGGGCTCCAGTGCAATGCTGTTTTTGTGATTGACTGTGGGTCTCTTCAGAGGATGTGCCCAATCCTCTTCCACAGTCGTCTGGTGATGATGGTTCCCATGTCTTCTTGCCTACATCTCCGTAGTAGGTCTTCATTGGAGATCTCTGGCCAAAAGATCCGGAGAATTCTTCGGAGGCATATGGTGTGAAAGGATCGAAATTTGGTAAGATCCGCTTCCGTCATCGTCCAGCACTCAGAACCGTACAGGAGCGTAGATACAACACAGCTCTGATATAGCTTCAGCTTTGTGTTGGTGCTGTACTGAATTGATCTCCAGATATTGTTTATCTCCCTAAACACACTCCTTGCCTTGCCCAGTCTGTTGTGGATGCAGAGCAGTAGTGATCACTTATCTCCCCATGGAAAATTCTCGTAGATGTTGCCCTCTGCTGCTTTCAATGATCCCCTCCACTCCCGCTTTCTCAGTTAGGGGCTCTGCATGAAGTGTTGGTCAGAACAATCATCACAACAGCTTCCGTGAAATCAAGGCATCGTTCTTTCTTCTTTTTAACGTCTGTTCAAGGCTACACGTTGGGATCCTGGTTCTTGATAGAAGTTGAAAACTTTGCCAAGTTTCATCATCTACACATGCCGTATGCCGCGACATCTAGTATTTCGTTGGTCGACTCGGCATTGCGAGTAGAATGTTGTTTGTGAACAAATAGCAGCACACTGAGGTTACACAAAACATTTAAAAAATTTATTTATACCACTTTAAGTCACGAGATTTCTCTGCGTGAAATTCGGGCTGCTCTCCCGGGGGAGAGCGCGTTTCCACAAGACCAGCGCCACCCTTTTTTTTGGTCTGCAATTGTATTTGTTTCCCTATGAGAGTGACTTCTTTCTAAGAATTTTGCCAGGGACAACTCTTTTGTTGCTGTAGATTCTTTTACGTGCGCTGAATAATTTTGTGTAGAACATGGGACCTCGATTTATCGTCTCATCCGAAAGTCTAGCGCCCAAACCACCTCTAATGGTCTAATGGATGGGGGAAAAGCTTCGGGCCCAAACGGGATTCGAACCACCGCACACTTCCGCCCGGACTTTTCGCTTTCTAGACAGGCGGTTACCTCTAGACCACGATCCAACATGTTAATAGAGAACTACAAAAACTACATCGAATTTTATTTCTTGGAAAAGTACCTGAAAGGAAGAAAATCAGTAAAGGAGGATATTCATCAATGTATTAACACTGTTTTCTTAAAAAATCTGAGAACAGCAAAGGTATCACGCAGAAAAAAACAGTTATATTGATGTTGTATAGTACACGATATTGAGCATAGTATTCCAGTCCTGAACCTTTGCCCAGTGCAGCTCTGCCTGGTGAAAAAAAATGACAGAAACATCCATAACGATCAAACAAATATTTTCTTTCTACGTTTTCTTTTCAAATCTTTCAATCAACAGCACACAGTACTGGCACTTAAGTCTTAGAAAAAAAAGTAAAGTGGGGAGATGAAGGACTCCTTTTTTGTTGCTATTTTAGAAAACATGGTACATAGCCATGTTTGTTCATTTCTTTAAGGTTGGTTAGCGTTCGTGAAACTGAATTGCATTCGGGACACAGTCGTTTTTGCAGCTTTTATATTTGTTTTGCTTTCATTCTCTCTCTCTCTCTCTCTCTCTCTCTCTCTCTCTCTCTCTCTCTCTCTCTCTCTCTCTCTCTCTCTCTCTCTCTCTCTCTCTCTCTCTCCTCCTCCTCCTCCTCCTCTTTCATTCTCTCTCTCTCTTTCTCTCTCTCTCTCACACACACACTCGTCTAATAACATTTAAAGGGGAAAGAAAACACACACACACGTGCGCGTTAGTGCGTGCGCACGCGCACACATACACACACACACACGCGTGCACACACACACAAACACACACACGCACGCACGCACGCCCCCGCCCACCCCCATTCACACACAGACACACATGTGCGCAGAACAGAGCTTGTGGGTGTGTGCTAAACAGCAGAATGATCGGAATCACTCCAAAGCTTGTTGCAAGGACACAGTCGCCGCTGCCAACATGTTTTATGTGTCTGTTTTGCTGAAAGTGTTGAACATTTGGTTCATATAAAAAATGTTATATTCATTTCGTTTGTTTGTTTTGTTTTTATTGTTATCTGTCTTCGTAACAAATTCTGTCGGTGTCTACTAAATCTATGGTCCATTTTTTGTTTAGCAGTCAAGCCATTTTTCCCCTCATCGTTTGTATTGTTGTGGACAGAATACAGGCTAAAACATCTGCAGGGGAGATCATCAGTGCCGTAAATTATATAGTTTGCCGCCTCCTCTACCTCTCTCTGTCTCTCTGTGTCTGTGTGTTTCTGTGTCTGCGTCTGTCTCTGTCTGTCTGTCTGTTTTTCATTGTTTCTCTCTATCTATCTGTGTGTGTGTGTGTGTGTGTGTGTGTGTGTGTGTGTTTCAAATCTTCCTCTTATTTCTTCTCAACAGCTTTCTCTGTTTCGTTTTCCATTATTGTTACCGTATCAAAGAACGAGCTACTAACCGTTTTTCTCAACTCGCACATATATTTAGTATTTGGAGAAAAAAACGTATTGGAACAATTTCATATACAGTTAAAAATGAAGAGAGAGAGAGAGAGAGAGAGAGAGAGAGAGAGAGAGAGAGAATGACGATGGCAATGACAATGACAATGACAAATTCTTTTATTTCGAGGATAATGAATAAGCACTCATGTGCTTTTTTACACCCAGTCCCCGCCCATAGGGATACATCTTAATAATAGCCCAATACTTATACTCACAAAGTAGAAACAAAGGGAAATAACCCCTTCCAAAACAAAAACCCTCTGTTTCGTTTTCCGAAAGCCGAAGGTGGAGTACAGCCAATAGCTATGAACTTCCGCTCTCACACCAGGGATTGCCGCGGACAGTTGCGGTCAGAGCGGCCACATTGGCAGTGTCCATCAGCCACCGTCTGTGTGGCCAGATGCCAGTTTAACTCCTGGTAGACCTGTCTGTCTGCTTAAGTCGCACTAGATTTGTTTTATGTACCTCGGTGTCACTGAGCGTGCCCTGCACTATGACATTAGCTGTGCTGTAAATCTATGGATGTTTGACTCCTTCCCCAAGTTTACTGCTGTAGTATATAAACGCAGTGGGATAGCTGTAAAACGTGGGGTCCACTGCTCTGCTTCTGTGTCTTTTATTGAAATGTCTCTGAACTTGTAAGTCAAAGTGCGCTGGCTAATGGTAGCAAAAGCATCAGTGACTTGGTGTTGTGGGCCTGTAGTGTAGTTTGAAAAAAGTAATAGACTAAGTTGTCTTTCTTGTTTATTATTTATCACAATGGCTTAGGTTATTTTTATGTTTGGCACTTTTTAAAAATAAATATATATGTAGGCTGACTTTGATGTTCTTTAAAGTTAATTTTGCATTTGAACGACTTTTCAAAATAATCTGTGTAGATGGGGTGGGGTTGGTGGGGGCTGTTGTTGTTTTTCTGGTTCTCCAGGTAATGCTAATTTATCGTTACCAGTGTCAAGTGTGCTTCCAGCAAAGTTTTGAAAATAAGATAATGGAAGCCTCCTGGGGAAAGCATTGCAGACAAGCTTCTTAAATTCCATTAAGGCGTGCATAACTTTCTTTTTTTTAGGAAGAAGACTTCCCTAGAACATGGTGTCTTTTTGTTTATTCTTTTTTCTTTTTCTTTTCTTTTCTTTCTTTCTTTTCCTTTCTTCCTTTTCTTCCTTTTCTTTCTTTCTTTCTTTCCTTTTCTTTTCTTTCTTTCTTTCTTTCTTTCTGTTTATTTTGTCCTGTCTTTGCTATTTATTTCGCTCTTACTTTCTCTCTTTCCGTATTCATTTATCTATTTTTGATGTTGTTGTTGTTGTTTCTGTAGTTGTATTTCATCTTTTTGTTTGCATTTTAGAGGGTTATACTATCCACAAAAGACAGGAAAAAGCCTGACAACAAGCAACGGTATACATCACCGGGAACTAGGAAGCTGATTAAAAATGGCCTGCACCTGACAGATGGGGAGAAATCAGAAGCAGATGATCAGTACTCTTTTATTCTCTTATTCTTTATTTCGAGGATAATGGAATAAGCATTCATGTTCTTTTAACATCCAGTCCCCGTGTGTATGCAATTTTTTAAAGTGTGTCATCCGTTCCTGCCGGCTCTCTGGTTTTGTGCGCTGTTCGATTTGTTCCTTTGTGTTTCTTTTCTGCTGGTTAATGTTTCTTTTTTCTGTGTTTGACTTCAGTTTCTCATCTTCTTTGTCATCTTGAATAGTAAGATTTAAATATCGTAAGTTTTAAACAAAGACATTGGACTAAAAAAAAATTCATCACAAATCTTGGGAAGCTTTGTCGAATTTATAATTAAATTCCCAGTCAGGAGTGTAAAAGGTAAAGGTATCCCATAACCTATGTGGTCGTAGGGAAGGGAGGTGTCAGAGACCTCACTTCTCTAGGGCCAGCATATTGAGGGTGGCGCCCATCACCTCTCCCTCGCTGCTTTACATTCCCTAACCCTAAAGAGGGCAGGTACCCATTTACAGCTGGTTGAACTGGAGGACTGTACTGAAGCCAAGGCGCGTAAACGGTCACCCATCTAAGTGGTAACCACGCTTGATGCGGCGTAAACATTGTCTTGGGGAAAGCGAGTGCTCTGACCACTGGCTTATCTGTTACCCTGCTAGGACTGTACCTACATACATGTTCATGCTGATCTGTGCATGTTTGAGGCCATCAAAAATATGAACATACACACTGTGAACACACACTCTCTGACAACATTTTGTGTTGCCATGTTGATGGAAATCAGCGCTCATTTCCACACAGGTGCTAGCCATCAAAAGATCTTATTGATTTATTTCGACTAAGTTCAAATCCGTGGCTGACAGTCCCGATTCTGGAAATGTATCCCCCTTTCCCTGGTGTTTGCCTTTTTCCTTAATCGATTCTTGAAATATTTTTCCTTTTCCAGACTTTTTCCCTTTTCCTTCGTCGATTCTGGAAATTTTCCTTATCCATATTGTTTTTCCTTTTTCTTTCTTGCTGCCCATCCCTGAGTTAAATAAACTGCCGGTTGGTCATCGTTGTCCATTTTATTGAGTCTTACAACGTAGGTTATCTAGAAATAGTCGATTTACTTCCCCGCCATGGCAACTATGGACCCAGTAGGTCCATTCAGGGGAATGCTATTCTGACAGATATGGCCTTGTCAAGAACAGACAGCGAGAGAGAGAGAGAGAGAGAGAGAGAGAGAGAGAGAGAGAGAGAGAGAGAGAGAGAGAGAGAGAGAGAGGAGAGAGAGAGAGAGAGAGAGAGCAACAGTACATTGTGGGCGTAAAAAAGCAGATAGTGTAGTGATGAAAACTCCATTAATGCTAACTGTCAGACTGGGATACACACTAATTCCTGTACTGAACAGTACTGTTTGCTTGTCTCCCCCTGAACAGTACTGATCGCTTGTCTTCCCCTGAATAATACTGGTCGCTTGTCTCCCCTAAATAATACTGGTCGCTTGTCTCCCCATGAACAATATTGGCTGTTTGTCTCCCCCTGCTGCTTCTATGTCTTATCCATTTCCACTTTCCTACTTAGGCGGCCTGTATGAAGATCCAATCAGATCAACGGGCATGGCAAAAACCTATCAAATCAAGCTTGGTGGGTTTTGCGTGCGATTTGAAGTCTAGATATCGGCTAAGATGTCACCATCAGTGCTTATCGTATGTTGTGGCTCGTAGTATTTCGTTTTGTTTGAATATCTTAGCTAAAATGATATACCGTGATTTTGTGAGCAAAATTTCGTTACTGTAATAAAACGAGTAAAAAAACCCCAAACGAAATGAAATATGTTTGGAGAGGGGTACAAAATTACTGAGTTTTTGATAAACATTTCTTCCTAAAGAGAAATGTATGGTACAGTATTGTTTTACATATCTTTGTGCAAGATACTTGTCTATTATTTTTACAGAGTTTTGTTATGATGAGAGTATAGCAAGTGCAGTAGAGGATCCTAACCTGTAAGTGCCTGTGGGTCCAGAGAAATCATAGACACAACCGATACAAAGAAAAAAACACACTATCTTTCAGTAAACACACAACATACATACACACACGCACGCACACGCACACGCAAACACACACACACTCACTCACTCACGCGCGCACGCTCGGACGCACGCAGCATTTAAAATAGTTTAATGGTGGCTGTAAACGGTCGCATACGCAAAAAATCTCACCATTGGTAAACCTTGGAGCTCTAGCAGAGCAACGAAAGAAACAGAAAAGAAACTCAATGTAAAATAGCTGTGTTTTATACATTGTAGAGTATAACGGACTGGACACAGAAATTAGTTACAAAAACAATATCAAACCTGAGAAGTTGGGTCATATTCGTTAATACCTCTTCAACAGAATAAAGCACATCATAACACCCTATGATCGATAATTGTAATAGCAGCATCTACTCTTCAGCTCGTCTTTTTAGTCATAATCTGCATTGCTCTCTCAGCTAGCTCCTTCCCATGGGCAAAAACAGCAACAAGACTTTGCATAGGAAAAAACAACAAGACTTTGGGTAGGAAACAACAACCAGACTTTGCATAGGACAGAACAAGAACAAGACTTTGCATAGGAAACAACAGTAACCATGCTTTGCACAGGAAACAACAACCAGACTTTGCATAGGAAACAACAGTAACCATGCTTTGCACAGGAAACAACAACAACCAGACTTTGCATAGGAAACAACAACAACCAGACTTTGCATAGGGAACAACAACAACAACCAGACTTTGCATAGGAAACATAAACAATCAGACTTTGCACAGGAAACAACAACAACCAGACTTTGCATAGGAAACAACAACAACCAGACTTTGCATAGGGAACAACAACAACAACCAGACTTTGCATAGGACACAGTGACAAGACTTTGCATAGGAAACAACAACAACCAGACTTTGCATAGGAAACAACAACAATCAGACTTTGCATAGCAAACAACAACAACCAGACTTTGCATAGGACACAGTGACACTTTGCATAGGAAACAACAACAACCAGACTTTGCATAGGACACAGTGACAAGACTTTGCATAGGAAACAACAACAATCAGACTTTGCATAGCAAACAACAACAAGCAGACTTTGCATAGAACACAGTGACACTTTGCATAGGAAACAACAACAACCAGACTTTGCATAGGACACAGTGACAAGACTTTGCATAGGAAACAACAACCAGACTTTGCATAGGAAACAACAACAATCAGACTTTGCATAGGAAACAACAACAACCAGACTTTGCATAGGAAACAACAACAACCAGACTTTGCATAGGACACAATGCCAATTTAGACACAAATATCAGCTATGCCAGTGTTGGTTTACATGTGTTAGGCCACCATCGTTTCCACACGCAAATTAAAGATAAACTGACATCTCACACTGGCAAATTAAGCCAGCAGAGTTGTAACAACATCCTGACAGCTACTTCCCGAAAGTCAATACCTATTTATCGGTTCAGGCACGTAGTGGTCAGAACACAATCGATTTATTTCTCATCTCCTAAGACCCCTCTCTATTGCTGTCCTCATTTCTGGAATAACCCTTACTCGTTTCTATTCCTGTGGCTCTTGTCCGCACTGTCAGCCATTCATTTTTCTTGGGCATCTGATAGTTCTCATTGTCCACACACTGAGATTCGTCGAAGATGAATGAAGTTTGATGCTGTCGATTATTTCTGCAAGACGGATAAACCAGACATTAGTTCTTCCATTCTCCTGTGGGGATGCCGGGGGCCAGCCAGTATAAATAGCATTCCCACAATCTAGAAAGTCTTTGCTAGAAATTACCTCTTTTCTATCAATTTCTTTGCTTCTGCCCTGTTTCTTTTCTTCCTGTCACCTCCTTCTTGTCTATTTTCTGCCTTCATGGTCCATTCTCCCGCATTTTTCCCCAGAAAGACTTACAAGATAACAATTCTCTCTTATGCAGAAGTCAGATGCGCTGCTTACATAATTTCACAGATGTAGATTTTTGTAAGTATTCTTTAAACTATCTTAACCACACAGTAGCTTTACCATTGACTTTGAGCTGGGGGGCGTTGAGTTTAAGCCTTAACAAAGGTAATGTCTTTTTTCGGCTCCAGTGGATACTGCGGAGTACTTGACGCCATACTTCATACAGCTGAGTATTGTAATCTTCATGGATGTCGTATGCTTGCAGTTTTGGAAAATGTTACGTCTAAAACAAGTACAAACTGCCTATGAATTTTAAAGAGGCAGCAGTTCAGTGACTCTGTTCTGGCGAGCCACAAGTCGTGACTAGTTCTGCAGGGTTCTGCATCTACTTGGGTGTTTGATGCTGGAGAGTGTTGTTCTCTTTTAGTTTGTCTTCAGTATTACTGAACCTCTATAGAAACACCAAGCTCTCTCGATCATCACGTAACGAAAGAAACTTGCCTCTGATTCTCTGGCTACGTGCACCCAAGTTTGAGATTGACATTGGTGTTTATTTCTTTTTCAGTTCTTCTCAAAGTTATCATGAGTTGCGGACAAAACTGATTTTCAGTGGACTTACTATGATGAGAAGTCCAACAATCCTGCTTCAATAATCCCCGCTTCAAACATGTTCCCAACTCATCCTTCATCCTCTTCTTTCCATGGTACAGTAAAACGATGTTGATTAAGACAACAAAATACAAGTCCTTGTGCTACATCATCTGCCCTTTCGTATGTACTCATTGTGTAGGCAACATTTTATTGTATATTTTATCACCTTTCACTGTACCATTTTCAAAAAGTATTGACTCCCTAGATTCAGAAATTAGTTAATCACACAACAACATTTCCAGGGTAGATATTGCACAGCACTGGTCCAAACTAGTGTCAGGCCCTATCACTACAGTCCCTGGGAAGACAACACCAAGAAACTGCAGAGGAAGAAGATACAACGTGTAGCTGACACCTTCATCCCGTTTCCATCACCACCTCCTATCGCCACCACGCTAGCTGTTCCCCATGCTGCAAGTCCCAGCAGAGAAAATTGATCATGGAAATTGCCATGGTGCGACCTCTCCGGATGTGAGGAGGGCATGTCGGCCTTCATTAGTGCCCTCATCGACTGGTGGCCTTCCTTCTCAGCTGTGGTCCTGCTACTGCTAGGTGTGAATATGAT
This sequence comes from Rapana venosa, assembly GCA_028751875.1. Taxonomy (NCBI): domain Eukaryota; kingdom Metazoa; phylum Mollusca; class Gastropoda; order Neogastropoda; family Muricidae; genus Rapana; species Rapana venosa. The sequence goes on from CM054141.1 coordinate 62,280,712, forward strand.
GAAACGCGTGTTCCTACGTGAACCCTTAGAAACACTAGTTATTTTATCCGCACATATTGGTTTAAACATTTGATTCAAAAGATCATGCATATACACGATTTCAATAGAACAACGCGAAGCTAAAAACTTCCCCATAATCTCGTGTATATCCTCGAACACGAACATGATGAAACCTATGTAGTTTTCAGGATTCTACATGAACTTTCTGATCAAATAGCAATGCTTTGTAAGATTCGTGTAATTCCAATGATTTTAACAGATTTAAGCAGTACGTTACAACATGAAAAAAGAAGTTCCAGAGGAACCATGTAAAATACTGAAAACTGTAGACGGTTCATCAGATTCATGTACACACTATAGAATAATAGTGTGAAACAATAGGAGTAGAGTTTCTGAAGATTCATGTAGAAATACATGTTTCATCACTTTCACACCCAACATACCACCCTTCTTCTTCTCTCTTATTAGTGAGAAGTCTGAAATCGCCTGAGAGAGAGAGAGAGAGAGAGAGAGAGAGAGAGAGAGAGAGAGAGAGAGAGAGAGAGAGAGAGAGAGAGAAGAGACAGACAGGCAGACAGGCAGACAGACAGATACAGACAGACAGACAGTCAGACAGACAGACAGACATACAGACAGACACAGACAGGTAGACAGACAGGCAGACACATAGACACAGACAGGGTATGCACAAAAGCAATTGATATACAGGGGGTATGCTATAAATCTAGCGTGAAAAATGCTATGCCAACACTGTTAAATAAACTGGGAAACACCTCCGAAACAAGCTTCCGAGATGACTGATTCAGAATAATCGAAAACATGAACGATATTCTTATCATAGGTCCATAATGTGATGATATATAATAACAAGTTAAATGAAAAGTTAATAACAAGACAAGAAAAATATCGAGAAAAGCGCAGCGTGAGCTGAAACCGTTTCCGTTTCCGTCATAATGAACATACCGCAGACATAGAACAGCCTGGAGACATTGATGCTAGTAAACAGCTCTTGTTTTGTACATCATCATCATCATCATCATCAGACCCGTGACCTTGGCGGTCGTGGGGGAGACACGAAAGACGATGCCGTGGTAAGCCTCCTCCATCCATCTCGGTCCTCGGCTCTGCGCAGTAGTGCCGAGTCATTCATCCTGGTCCATTCTCTGATGTTGTCCATCCATGACTTGTTCTGTCTTCCCCTCCTTCTGCCACCTTCGAGTGTTCCCTGCAGTACTGTTTTTGGCAGAGTGGTGTGGCGGGTGACGTGGCCGAACCATGTCAGCTTTTTCTTCTTGACGATGGTGAGAAGGGGTTCCTGTGGACCTGCCAGTCGTGTTATTTGACTCTTGACAAATTCATTGGTCTTTCGTTCCCTCCAGGATATGCCCAGAAGTTTTCTATGGCATTTTGTTTCGAATGACTGGATTCGCTTTGCTGTTTCAGTAATCAATGTCCAGGTTTCACTTCCGTACAGCAGGATCGTCTGAATTAGGGCTTTGTAGAGCTTTAGTTTGATTGGGAAACTGATCTCTTTACTTTTCCATATGGTGGTGAGTTTTGTCATGGAAGATGTTGCCATGGCTAGTCTGACTTTGATTTCTGTCGTCGATCGCCCGTCTTTTGTGAGTGTAGCGCCAAGGTATTTAAAAGCGTCTACCTCCTCCAGTTGTTGGCCGTTCATGTAAATTTTAGCAGTGGCGTTGCTCGTGCTGTTCACAAGTACTTTACTTTTCATCGAGCTCACCTCCATCCCATATGCTCCAGCTCTGTTCTCAAGTCTGGTCGTAAGATCTTGCAGCTCTGTGTTACTTCCGCCCATGAGGTCAATATCATTGGCAAACCGCAAGTTGTTGAGGGGTCTGCCACCAATGGAGATGGTAGAGTGGAAGTCATGGAGGGTCTCTCTCATAATGTTTTCCAAGAACAGATTAAACAGGACTGGAGATAACAGGAATCCTTGTCGGACCCCAACCATATAATTTTTTTTATTATGTGATGATCTATAAGTGACAGGGTGCTTACAGAACGAGCAAACGCAATATTAATGGGATTTTGTTTGCTACAATAAGCTTATAGAATGGTGGACACACACCTTCCCCAAGCCAGTGTGAACCTCTTCACTGCCGAGTACACAGGCATCCTATTTGCGGGGTGGGGGGTGGAGTGTTCTTATGTACCAGTTGCTATGTTCCTGTTCCTATAATTCAGAAACTACTTAAAAATAATCCTGATGTATGTATGTTTGTAAGTATGTATGTATATTGTAAATTGCTTCCCTGCAATCTCAAACTTATCAACATGATAATTTACGAAAAATAGATTAACATTTTTTAAAAATTTAATGAAAAGTACTAAGCGTAAGAAAGTTTTCAGTGATTGTTAGCTCCAGAACACAACACAAATGAACAGAAACACAAATGCTTTGTGCTAAAATATATTGTGACAAACAATACAAGACAAGTGTGTCCTACCTTGGAGTAGAAGTTACTGCCAGTAAACAAGCTTGGTGTGGTACACTCTGAAGCAGTCCGGGTAGCACAGAGCTGGCTGGGAGGGACAGTCTGGACAGTAGTTCCTTGTCTCTTTCCTACCCAGCCCTCTCTTGGAACACACCACACACACCCTGCTGGGGTACTTCTTGGTGGTAGATGGGATGGGTTCTGGGAAATGTCTGTCTCTCAGCCGAACAACATCCTCCTGGTCATCACTGACTGGTGGCCGGTTGTCAGTCCAGATCCACTTCAATATCACAGCTTCCAAGAATTTCAGAAAGGGCTTGCTGTAGCCATCTTTGCCTGCCAGAATGTAGGCATTGCAAGCAGCCATCTGCAGGAAGTGAAGGAACAGTTTTTTGGTCCACTTCATGGTCTTCCTGGTGCAGTCATAGGGCTGAAGCATCTGGTCTTGCTTGTCGACGCCGCCCATGTTGGTGTTGTAGTCAGCAGACACGAGCGGACGTTGAATCGTGCCATTCCGCCTTCGGTTTCGAACCTGCCGCTGAACATGTCCATGGGCAGTGGATAAAAGATACACCGTTTTTGTGCTGTGGTACTTGGTAGCCACTATCTTCCCATCCCTAAGCAGAGCAACAGAATCACCGGTTTGCTGAGCTGGCAGAGCAAGCAGGTCTTGTGGCACACCTCGGTTGGCATGCACTGTGCCACATGCCAGTGTGTTTCTGCTGAGGAGATACAGATACAGCTTGAGACTGGTGTACCAGTTGTCTGTGAAAACACAGTATCCTTTGTCCATCAGTGGTCTGATCAGGAACACCACCATCTGTTCACTTGTTGACGGATGGCGTGCATCGTCTGGCAAGATGGGGCGGATTTCACTGACTGGGTCATCCCTGCCTGCATACACTTTGAATCTGTAGCAATATCCTCCACTTCCATTCTCCTCACCATCTGATTCACAGCACATGTAGATTTTTATGCCAAAGCGTGCACGCTTGCGAGGTATAAACTGACGGAAAAGAAGGCGTCCTTTCCACAGCAAGAAACTTTCAGCCACACAAACATTGCGACGTGGCTCATACACTTCTTGAAACTTTTCAAAGAGGTGATCAATAATGGGACGGATTTTGTACAGTCTGTCGTAGTCTGGGTCAGTATGCTCTGGCATCATTTTATTGTCGTTGAAGTGAATAAACTTCAAGATCAACTGAAACCTATTCCGCTTCATCACAAGTTTGAACACTGGAACATTGAACAGAAGTTTTGTTGACCAGTAGTGTTCAAGTGTGGGCAACCTCACAATACCCATGAGCAAAACCAGAGACAAAAACTGCTTCATTTCTGCATGCGTGATATCTTCCCATTCATGTACTCTAGAAAAGGGTGAAAGAATGGGGTGAGAACTGATGTACTGTTGTGCATACCTATTTGTTTGTATGACTAGATGATTCATCATATCACCATCGAAAAATAACTGAAAATAATCAATGGGCTGGAAATTCTCAGTGTTCACTGAGATTCCTGGATTGCCTGAAAAAGAATCATCATTTGGGGGATCAGGACCTGCTTCAGTCCACTCCGAAATCAGAGACGCGCTTGTAGCAGCACCACGCCCCCTTCTCTGCCCCCTCCCTCTCCCCCTACTTCTTTCTGCAGCATTAACTCTCCCTCTCCCTCTCCCCCTTCCTGTCACAAAACCACTAGAAGTGCCAGGCACAGGTTCGTCATTTGTGTCAGGTTGCCAGTCCATGCCAGTGTCCGCAAAACTGCCAACACTATCAGCCACGCCTCCTTCAGCTGCTGACACAACACTTTCTTCATCACTACTGTCATTTTGAGTACCCCCCATCTCCATAGTGTCACACATAAATCGAGGCAAAATCTCACTGGTTTCTTCATCTTCACTATCTCCTGAATCGTATAGATCGTTTTCATCACTGTCAGGATCATTTAAAATCTCAGTTGCCACTTCTTCAGCTGTGTAAAGTTGTTGATGCGACTGACGAGAAGAGCCAGCCATTCTGATTAATAGTAATCCCAGCATCATGCAAAATAACACCAAATGTGAACCACCCAAAAGCGAACGTTTTAGCTACGTTCTTGCAACCGCATGTTATCAAGCAGAAAAAGAGAGATCCCCACTAGTTTTGGATCTACATTTCTCTATCTGTAGTCAAGGAAACTGGGTTGTTCACGTCGAGTCATCACCCCGGAAACTTTCCGGGTTGTTGACGTATAGAGTGCACATTTCACCCCCGAAAATTTCAGGGCAGGAGCAGTACAGCGGTTATGCAGCATCAACGTGGTTACCAAGGGAATGGGTGACCATTTGTGCACTTTGGCTTAAGTACAGTCCCCCAGTTCACCCAGCAGTAAATGGGCACCTGCCCCCTTTAGGGTTACGGAAGGTAAAGCAGTAAAGGAGAGAAGATGGGCGCGGGCCTCAATATACTGGCTCCTGGAAAATGTAGAAGCTGAGGTCTCTGACACCTAGCTCCCCTATGATCACATAGGTTATGGGACACTTTTACTTTTTTGCCTCTTTATAGAATGAAAGTGTTGCATTCTTTTGATACAGTTCAGGTCAGGTCCAGTGTCTCTATCGCCATTGTCATCAGTAGGAGCTCCATGGAATGCCATCAGATTCGCCATCTTTCTAAGTCTTTGCTGAGTTCTACAATATCCTGTCGCCCTCCTAGACCACTGATGTCAATGATGTCGACAATGTAGGATGTTGATAGTCTGTCTCTTTTTCGTTGGATACAGCTATCATAAATAACATTTGTACTATTATCTACTTACGCTGTCACATATAAATAATCCTGTAATAGGATGAATCCATCAACAGCTCTTCATGAGCCAGCACTACTTTAGTACCATTCATCATTTTCTATTTCTTCCTCCTCTCCTTAGCTTGTATTCACAAAAAATAGTTGCAGTGCACATCTGTCCTCAGCTGGCCTATTTTATTGCCATTATTGTACTGTATGCACTGTACATCACAATCATCACAACAGAGTTTTCTCAGCCCTGATATGACCTTTTTGGTCAGCAGGGATATCACTACCATGACCGCATTGGGCAGTGTTCTGAGTGAGCTTTTAGCTGGTGTCCCCAGAGAGGGCTTATTGCTGCTGCACGAGAAGCATCACCCGTTGGTTAACCTCACAGCCCTAGCCGAGGAACGACAACAAACGAAAAGAAGAACTATCACAACACACAAATGGCAGTGGATTGTGCGCACTCTATACAGAGATGAAGCAGCATTTCAAGAAATACTAAACACGAATCCTCATGAGAGAATTTTTTTAAATCCAGCAAGTGACAACTAGGTCAGGAGTCCTGGACAAGGAAAAGAAAGCAGCATGAACATTGTAAAACCCTTTAAATGAGAGCAAGTGAATAGCGCACACAATGCTTTGTTTTAGCAGGAACATAAAGGACAAAGAAAAGTGCACTGTGGCTTTGATAACGTCAAAACTAGTTTCAGCATCCTGCCCGGAAGTGTTTAGTTTGCCAGTTTTGAAGCCATGGCAACAACGTCATCGACAAGTCAACAGGTGCAGCCCTCTGATCAGCCGATTACATTTCCGGCAAAGAAAAGGTCATAGAGATTCTAACATCCTGATGGCTCCTAATTAGCTTTGAGCTCAGTGGGAAGACTGACCACACAGATGAACAGGATTCTGTTTGAAGATACAACTTTGGTAGTGCTGCTGAAATTACTTGACAAACACTTTCGGCGTCTGCAACTCTGAGGCCTCATTGACACGGGTTATAAATTAGTGTGATAAAAGCGTAGAGAACAATTCCTGTCAAGTAGTCAAAACTGGTGACGCCTGCATGAACATTGTATAGTCTTCATCATCTTCCATAAAAAAGCTACCTATTTGGTAACCCCAGCTGCCCTTGTCTCACAGTGACCTCAGTGATGGTGTTTTTTTACCATTTGCACGCATGTGACAGGGTCTAGAGGTTTGTGGAAGTCATTTGGGGGACATTGTGATTGTTGCCAATGCGGGTGGATGCACTCACACAATCTGGTTTAGCAACAAGACTGATATTGTCGTCAGCATGGAGCTTAGAAGGCATTATCTCAACTATGCGGGATCACAACAAGTACAACTGAACTCCACTGGAATGACATAGTAGCTATACAAGATCCATCTGACTGAGGGCCTAATGGCAGCTTAGCATTGATAATATTGGTGACATTGAGAGGAAAAGTAGGTGATAGATGTGACAGCAATAAAACCCCATTAACAACAACAACAATCGGCAGCAACACCAATACCTCTATCACCACCATTATCACTACTACTACATTTACTACTACTACATTTACTACTTCTACTTCACAAGGGGACGGGATAGCTCAGTGGTCAGAGCACTCGCTTTCCCCCAGCCAAGTTAAGCAGCGTCGAGCGTGGTTACCAGTTGGATGGGTGACCGTTTGCGCGCCTTGGCTTCAGTACAGTTCCCCCAGTTCACCCAGCTGTAAATGGGTACCTGCCCTCTTTAGGGTCAGGGAAGGTAAAGCAGCGAAGGAGAGGAGATGGGCGCCACCCTCAATATGCTGGCCCTAGATAAGTGAGGTCTCTGACGCCTCGCTCCCCTACGACCTTATAGGTTATGGGACTCCTTTACCTTTACCTACTTCACAAGGTACCACTCCTGACCCCCACGCCCCATACACCCCTATTGATGATGGTTTGGGCTGGCACTTCACATACTTTTATTTCTTTTTCTTATATTTGATTTCCCTCTTCTCTTTTATCTCTGTTTTAAGCTTCTTTTAACGGAAGGCTTAACTGCTTATTTTGTTATTCTCGACATGTTCCGTTCTTCCTCATTACAGCTTTATGTCATTTTGTTGATATCCCCAGCTTAGCTAGGACGTTCTGTCAAGAAACGAATTGAAGCAAATAAAAAGAATAAAGATAGTTGGGATTTATGGATATGCCCTGCGTGAATATAGACTTGCTAATTTGGCTGATTATTGATATTCTATTCCAGGAGGACAAAACATTTCCCTATAGGGAAAACATCAATCCAGTCCACTCCTATGTTTTATAGACCTGCTGATTGCGGAGGCTATCCCTTCTTTAAAAGATGAAGCTGAGATTAGAAGTGTGTTGTTATATACAGATTAAAACACGGCAGCAACGATGACGATAAAGAAGAAGAATGCGAAGAAGAAGAAGAAGAAGAAGAAGAAGAAGAAAAGAAGAAGAAGAAGAATGCGAAGAAGAATGCGAAGAATGCGAAGAATGCGAAGAAGAAGAAGAAGAAGAAGAAGAAGAAGAAGAATGCGAAGAAGAAGAAGAATGCGAAGAAGAATGCGAAGAAGAAGAAAGAAGAAGAAGAAGAAGAAGAAGAAGAAGAAGAAGAAGAAGAAGAAGAAGAAGAAGAAGAAGAAGAAGAAGAAAAGAAGAAGAAGAAGAATGCGAAGAAGAATGCGAAGAAGAATGCGAAGAAGAAGAAGAAGAAGAAGAAGAAGAAGAAGAAGAAGAAAGAAGAAGAAGAAGAAGAAGAAGAAGAAGAAGAAGAAGAAGAAGAAGAAGAAGAAGAATGCGAAGAAGAAGAAGAAGAAGAAGAAGAAGAAGAAGAAGAAGAAGAAGAAGAAGAAGAAGAAGAAGAAGAAGAATGCGAAAGAAGAAGAAAAGAAGAAGAAGAAGAAGAAGAAGAAGAATGCGAAGAAGAAGAATGCGAAGAATGCGAAGAATGCGAAGAAGAAGAAGAATGCGAAGAAGAAGAAGAAGAAGAAGAATGCGAAGGAAGAAGAAGAAAGAAGAAGAAGAAGAAGAAGAAGAAGAAGAAGAAGAAGAAGAAGAAGAAGAAGAAGAAGAAGAAGAAGAAAGAAGAAAGAAGAAGAAGAAGAAGAATGCGAAGAAGAAGAAGAATGCGAAGAAAAAAGAATGTGAAGAAGAAGAATGCGAAGAAGAAGAAGAAGAAGAAGAATGCGAAGAATGCGAAGAATGCGAAGAAGATGAAGAAGAAGAAGAAGAAGAATGCGAAGAAGAATGCGAAGAAGAATGCGAAGAAGAAGAAGAATGCGAAGAAGAATGCGAAGAAGAAGAAGAAGAATGCGAAGAAGAATGCGAAGAAGAAGAAGAAGAAGAAGAAGAAGTATGCGAAGAATGCGAAGAAGAAGAATGCGAAGAAGAAGAAGAAGAAGAAGAAGAATGCGAAGAATGCGAAGAAGAAGAATGCGAAGAATGCGAAGAATGCGAAGAAGAAGAAGAATGCGAAGAATGCGAAGAAGAAGAAGAAGAATGCGAAGAAGAATGCGAAGAAGAAGAAGAAGAAGAATGCGAAGAAGAAGAAGAAGAAGAATGCGAAGAAGAAGAAGAAGAATGCGAAGAAGAATGCGAAGAAGAAGAAGAAGAATGCGAAGAAGAAGAAGAAGAAGAAGAAGAAGAATGCGAAGAAGAATGCGAAGAAGAATGCGAAGAAGAAGAAGAAGAAGAAGAATGCGAAGAAGAATGCGAAGAAGAATGCGAAGAAGAAGAAGAAGAAGAAGAAGAATGCGAAGAATGCGAAGAAGAATGCGAAGAATGCGAAGAAGAATGCGAAGAAGAAGAAGAAGAATGCGAAGAAGAAGAAGAAGAAGAATGCGAAGAAGAAGAAGAAGAAGAAGAAGAAGAATGCGAAGAAGAAGAAGAAGAATGCGAAGAAAAACGAAGAATGCGAAGAAAAAAATGCGAAGAAGAAGAAGAATGCGAAGAAAGAAGAAGATTCGAAGAAGAAGAAGAATGCGAAGAGAAAAGAATGCGAGAAAGAAGAAGAATGCAAGAAGAAGAAGAGAAGAAGAACAACAACAACAACAACAACAACAACAAGGAGAAGAAGAAAGGAGAAAAGAAGAAAAAGTGAGGAAGAAGGAAAAAAGATAAAAAAAGAAGACGAAGATCAACTGCCTAAAACAAACTTTTAATCAAAAAAGTACTTTAACTTATTGTTCGATTGTATACCATTTTAAGTCATGGAGATTCTTGCTTATAATCAGTATTTGGCCACACGCGTTTTATATAAAAAACATAGCAAGAAAAAGGGGTTCACTAAAAAAGGGAGGTCGGAAGATTTCTGAATAAATGAGGTAGCAAAGTAGTAGCATTACCCACAGTCTTGTTACGCCATAATTTCCCTCTGTGAGTGGGGCCCCCAAGTGGGTGATGATGCAGTGGCGTTGGCCACATGTGACTTTTTGGGCTTTGTCCATTGCCATAACAACAGTCTGTATGTACGAAACTCTATGTATTGTACTGTACTGTCGTGACTGTTTTTGATCATTCTTCGCTCCATTCTTGTACCCACTTCTGTCTGTTGCTTCTCTTGTCTCTGTACTGTCTGTCTTCTATTTTTCTTTGTCTGTCGTTGTCTGTTTCGTCTTGTTGTCTTCGTTTGTCTGTTTTTTCTCCTGTATGCTTTTGTCTGTATTGTCTTGGTTTTGTTCCCAAGGCAAACCCCCCCCCTTTCTCTGTCCCTCCTCTCTCCTCTCTCTCTCTCTAGTGATGTGTGTGTATGTTGTGTGCGTGCAATTTGTGCGACATGTGTGTTTTGTGTTCGCATGTGTGTGCGTGTTTGTTATCATGTTTGTGTGTGTGTTTTTGTTTTGGCGCGGCGTGCGCCTACGTGGCGCTTCTCGACACATTTTTTCCCCTTCTGTTATTACAAGATATTAGATGAAGGAAAGTAGGCGACCCTTTTTAGAAAGAATAAATTCATTTTGTCTTTGTTTATCTGAAAAACCCCCATTTTGCGGGAGCAATAATCAGTTCTTTGAACATTCCCTTAGTTCCTTGATTTGTGTCTATTTACAAAAAGCTACGTCAGAGTCCATTGATTACCTTAGTCTGTCTTTTGTCTGTCTGTCTGTCTCTCGGGTCTGTCTCTCGTCTTTGTGTCTTCTGTTTTCCCTTTTGTCTGTCCTTCTCTCTCTCTCTCTCTCTCTCTCTTCTCCTTCTTTTCCCCTTCTCTTCTCTCTCTTCTCTTCTCTGTGTCTTCCTTTAGCTCGTGCCTCCGGATTTGCCTCTCCCTGTCTCCTCAGTTTACCTTGGCTGACAGTGAGTGTGTGTGTGTGTGGTGTGTGTGTGTTGTGTGTGTGTGTGTGTGTGTGTGTGCGTGTGTGCAGGACTTGAAACAAAAGGCTCGAATGTCCTAACAAACTGGACATTTAAAGGTTTCGTGTATGGCTGTACATTTGAAGATCATGCCGGGGATTCATTCTGGAATTGCGTGGTGTTGAACGCTTCGCTGCTGATGACTTATCAGCGTAACGGCAATAACTTTTTTTTTAAATGGGTATCGTTCCGTTATCGTTAATCGTTCTCTCTCTCTCTCTCCTCTCTCGCCTCTCCTCTCCTCCTCTCTCTTCTGATGAATCCAGGTCCCGTTAAAACGCCGATGCAGAACCCCCCCTTGCGCACACTTTTAAATCCGTCCCTTTTGGGAGAAAGGCTATTGTGTGCTGGGGGAACGGGTGAAACATTACAAAATTTGCTTAACAGGGGACTGGATGTTAAACATCACATGAGTGCTATTCATTACCCTCGAAAAAAAGAATAAATAAAAAAATAAAAAATAAATGTAAAAACTAAAAAAAATAAGTTAAATAAATAAATGAATATATATATATATATATATCAACACATAGAACCATGCACAAATAAATCTCGATGTATTGTTGTTACTCTTTTCATACCTGGCTTTATGGGGGCAGGATAGCCTAGTGGTTAGAGTATAATATTTGCTCTCTAATGGTCTGGGATCAAGTCTGTGTTTAAGCCTCTACCTAGACGGTTACTCAAAGGTCTCTTCCTTCTGGAATTTACATCAGTGCCGACTCCACTCCCCCCCCCAAAAAAAAAAAATCCTTTAGGTAATAACACAATAAACTGAGACCCCATGTGTCAACGCAAGTAGAACGTCGACGCACATGCTCAAAGCCGCTCTGCCTTTTAGAAGAGTAGGCCATACATGCCAGTAAGAACAGATGACACAAAGTATATTAAAAAATAAGAAAACGCTTGCACACAAAAGTACATTTAAGCTTTAAATCCCTAAGTTTAAATTGCGGTTCCCTTATTGGAGAGGATTAAAGGGACGGGATAGCTCGTGGTCGGAGCACTCGCTTTCCCCCAGCCAATTAGGCAGCGTGAGCGTGTTACCACGGGGAGGTGACCTTTGCGCCCCCTTGGGCTCATACAGTTCCCCAGTTAAAACCCAGCTGTAAATGGGCACCTGCCCTCTTAGGCAGGAAGGTAAAGCGCGAGGGGGGAGATGGGCGGCCCCTCAATATGCTGGCCCCTAAGAATGGGTCTCTGACGCCTCGTCCCTACGACTTATAGTTTGGACTTCTTACCTTTACTTATGTATCTCGGAACAACCTCCAAACCCCCCACTCCCCCCCCCTCAATAAGCCCCCCAAACAAAAACAACAACCACCACCAAAACACAGTACAACAAACCCACCTCTCTTAATGTCTTATTTTTCCTGAGTTCTTTTTTTTTCCCTTTTCTTTTTTATCGCTTTTTCCCTTTTCGCTTTTTTCCCTTTTCCCTTTTCCTTCCTGCCTCCTTTCCCTGCCTGCCTTCCTTCTTCCTTCCTTCCTTTCTTTCTTTTTCCCTTTCCCTTCCTTCCTTCCTCCTTTCTTCCTTCCTTCCTGCTTCCTTTCTTCCTTTTTTTTTCCTTTCCCTTTCCCTTCCTTCTTCATCTTCTTACTTACTCATTTCATTACTTGTTAATTCTTACTATATTTGCGTTTTTATTTTCTGCTTGCGTGAATGCTAGTGTTATTCTCATGGTTCCCTAGAATTTTAACCTGCTTTTGTTTTTATTTGTTTACTTGTTGAACAATTTTGTTTAGTTTGCTTTGGTCGGGGAGGGAGGGAGAGAGAGAGAGGAGAGAGAAGAGAAGGGAGGGAGGAGTGAGGGAGGGAGGGAGGAGGGAGTGAGGGAGGAGAAAAGAGAGCCTATATAGTTTTTTTTAAAAGTTTATTTGAGACATATATATTATTATATATATATAAGATATATAAAATAATATAAATATATTATATATATAATATATATATATATATAATATTATATATATAAGAAAAAGAAGGAATCAGACGAAAAGACAGACAAAAGACTACCGAACCCCCCAAAAAAACACAAAAAAACAACAACAAAAGACAAAAAAGGGCACAGAGAAAGAATAACAACATCCTGCGAATTTTTTTACTACAAATCTACAGAAGCGCAGCTGGTTGTTATCTTGCAAGAAACTATACAGCACGCACATCAATGAAAAATGATTCAGCACAATCGTCTGCATAATGGATTGGGGTCTACAGGTAAGGCCTGCCAAAAAGCCAAGTTGGGGTCGGAAGTGTGCGTGGTTCAATCCCCGTTTGGGCCCAAACTTTTGTCCATCCTTTTAACCAAAAGTGGGTCTGGATGCTAGTTTTTGGGAAATGAGACGATAAACGAGGCCCGTGGTTCCCAAAATTATTTTAGCGCACTTAAAAAACCACGGCAATAAGAGAGTTGCCCTTGGCAAATTCGTAAAAAAGTTAACTCTGGTAGGAAAGAAATATGTTGAAAACAGGAAAAAGACACAGTAATGGGGGCGCTGCACTTGTGGCAACAACGCTAGCCCGGGAGAGCAGCTCGAATTTCCGCGGAAACCTATCTGGATTAGGGAAACAAAAGTTCAGGGCTTGATTCTTTTCGCCATCTCCTCCATGGGAAGTTTTTTCGCACCGCAAACCCCTTTCCCCCCAGGGTGTCCGGAAAGAACGGCAGTTGACTTGAGTGAGGGTTTTACTGGAGTGCGGACACCGGTACCCGTGTTCTGGCATGTCAGGGTTTTTTGACCTTTGGGGAAGGGGCAGGAGAGGGCTGTCAACACACACACACACATACACAAAACACACAACAACATACATACATACATACATACATACATACATACATACATGGTGACCAATCCTGGATATGTTTTGTTCAGCTGCAAACTTGTACATTATGATAGTTTTGACTTTTACAACAAATTTTGCATTTTCTACTCCACAAAGACTGATTTCAATCTAAAGAAGCAAGCAATATGCTTCTTATCGGATTTACAACCAGTGCTTTTTTAAGTCTTGAAGTCTAATGTCCATTCTTTACAGAAGATAACCAACGGTATGATGATTGGATCTTCATGAGAGATATGTTGCCCTTTCCTATATCAAAACAGTCTACAGTTCCTATGCCTTCAGCGCCTGGGCTTTATCACAGTTCTTGATTAAACCATTGACGCTGGGGGCAACAGCAAAGTGAAAGGCTGTATGATCAGTGGCTTTCCCACTCTTGGAATTCCACTTTACAGCTTAGTCTTTAGTGATCGACTATGACTCTCTGACTAGGAGGCTTGACTTATGTGCTGCACTCCTGGGAGCTAGTTGGCCTTTGGAGGACATCTCCAACGCTGTCTGTCTGTATGTCTTTTTGGCTGAGAGAGTGGGGGTGTGCTGTGGGCAAGGCACCTCCCATGTAATAGCATTTCTGCCCAATTTCCGAACACAGCAGCTGCCTCCTCTGCTGTTGTGGAGGTCATCGTCGAGCACGACGCAGAAACATATACAGACAACTTCCTAAAAGTCTACAAACAAGTACTGAGGCAAGTCTTTAAATTCAATTCCTGAAAGCAACAAAAACAACCGCAGTGCATCTCATGATATCACTTTGGAGCGTTTCACATCAATCAATGGATTCAGTGTCAGTGCATCTGTTTGGATGGGTGGTCTAGTGGTAACGCACCTGCCTAGACAGCGAAACATGTGGATTTGGTCCCCGTTATGCCAACACTATGCCCCTCATTCACAAGACCTTGAGAGGTGGTTTTTGTAATAATAATAATAATAATAATAATAATAATAATAGTAATAATAATAATAATAATATATGGAATTCATTCAGCGCTGGATCTTGTAAAACAAACAAATCGAAGCGCTTGCACTCAAATCATTTACACGCATGCAACTTTCCTCAATAACATAAGATATTTCAAGTTTATGCACACACACATACACACACACTCACCAACACACACACATACAACACACCACACACACACCCCACAAACACACACACACACCACACACACACACACACACACACAAAACCACACACACACACACACATCCTTCGGATGAGACTATAAACCGAGGTCCCGTGTTCAAACGCATGCAGAACATCTTGCGCGCACGTTAAATCCTGTTCCGCTTTTCGGAAGAGTAGGCCATTGTATGCCGGTGGAAACAGATGACAAAATTTACAAAGCCGCATACACACGGGGACTGGATGTAAATAAAGCACATGAGTGCATATTCCATTATCCTCGATATAAAAGAATAAATAAATAAATAAAAATAAAACACACACACTCGCACGCGCGCGCGCACGCACACACACACACACACACACACACACACACACACACACATACACACACACACACACACACACACACACACTTAGGTGGTGATGAAGGAGGTGAAGGATGCTGTTGAAAAGTGGGAACAGATATGAGGGTAAAGTCTCAGGTAGAAAATAAGTGCGTTTTGAGGCTGGATTTGAAGGTATCAAGTGAAGGCTTTTGGCGAAGTGAAAGAGGGAGATCATTCCAGGTGGATGGACCAGAAACAGAGAAGGAGCGACGGTCAACAGTAGTTTATTTGAATCTGGGTGTTCAAAAACACAAAGTGTCTGCAGCTGAGCGAAGGGAACGGGATGGAGTATACAGGTGAAGACAGCTACAGAGATAAGAGGGTGCAGATTTGTGAAGACATTTGAAACAGAGGATATTGGTCTTATACTTCAGTCTCTGTGAGACAGCCAGCCAGTGAAGAGATCGCAGAAGAGGAGTGATGTGTTCAGATTTTTTTCTTTCTTAGAACCAGTCGAGCTGCAGAGTTTTGTGTGCGTTGAAGAGAGTGGGTGGATGATGCTGGAAGGACAACCAAAAGAGAATTACAATAGTCTAAACGTGAAAGAATGAGAGATGTGACAAGATTGGAAAAAATATTTTGTGATAGTCTGTTGGTTGAGATGATAAATTGTGGTCCCATGTTCAATACTTATTCAGCACATGTAAAAGAACCCACGGTAACAACATAGTTGTTCCTGGCAAAATTACTTCGAAACAAAGTCCATCTGCTAGGGAAACAAATACACATGCACAAAGAAAAAATATGGGTGGCACTGCTGTTGCAGCGACGCACTTTTCCCCGGAAAAAATCTCCCGTCACTTTAAGTGGCAATCAATCCAATTCCATTCCATTCCATCTCACAGTATGACTGATACAGCTATCTTGCCAATAGATGGACTCCTCTCTGGGAGGGTGGACTGGAGGGTCTTTGCTGTTCATTCAGTCATAGTGCAATGTGTCAGGTCGCGGGGAGAAAAAGGACAAAGGACTTGGCTGAGCTAATCAGGGAGTACCGACATCTGCCCTGAGGGGGCATGGCCTGATGCATAGACCACGCTGGCGCTGCTGTACGTATAGCCAGCACATGTGTCACACACAAGACAAAGAGGCGAGTGTTATGTTTGGATGTCTCTGTCTGGCTATATGGCTGTCTGTCTGCTTGTCTCCCTGTCTCCCTGTCTGTCTGTCTGTCTGTCTGTCTGCTGTCTCTCTCTCACTCTCTCTCTCTCTCTCTCTCTCTCTCCTTCTCTCTCTCTCTCTCTCCTCCTCTCTGCCTCCCCGTCCCGCCCTCTCTCTCTCTCTCCCCTCTCTCTTCTTTTCTCTATCTTCTTTTCCTCGTTTTCTTCTTCCTTTCAGGAAAAAGGAGAGCAGAGACAGAGACTGAAGAAGAGGTGAGAAACATCAATAAAGGCAATAAGAAAATAAATAGTTAAAGACATTGAACATTGAACAATAACAAATTTTTTATTTATAGAGGTTATAGAATAAGCATAACAAGCTGTTTACATCCAGCCCCTCTCAAAAAATCGAAAGTAATTACGTGCAATACATCATAAGAAAGATTATAAGAAAAAAAATACATACAATTTATAATGACATTCCATGCAAAATTTACCCCAACTAATTTCATCATTTAAAAGGAAAAATTGAAAGTAAACATAACGAAAAATAAACCCCCATTTGAGGATAGATAGATAATAAAGATAAAAGATTATATGGAATAAGATGGTTAGAGGATAGATAGATAGATAATAGATAGTAGATAGATTAATGATAAAATATCTTTTCTTTGAGGATAATGGGAATAAGCATTCAATGTGCTTTTTCCCCACCATCCCCCTGGTATGTGGTTTTGTAATTTGTCATCCGTTCTCAAGCCCGTTAAATAATGGGCTATCTCTTTGCTGTATGTCTCGTCTGTCTCTCCTCCCCGTCTTCCCCGTCCCGTCTCTCTCTCCTCCTCTCTCTCTCTCTCTTCCTTCCCTCCTCTCTCTCTCTCGCTCCTCTCTCCTGATGAAAAAAGCTATTGTTATGGCTTATTCTATAAACCCCCATAATAAAATTTGTTCATTTTTCATTTTTCTCTCCGCTTCCATTTCCACCCCTGCCCTATGTCTTTTGTCACTGCCTTTTCCCCGAGGGGTACATTCTCATCTCCACTCTGGAACCTAGTCCACTCACACCCACGATCTTCCAACACCATGTCTGCCAGGACCCTTCTTGTCAGAGTTTGCCCGAGCGGTGCCAAAAAGTCAGGGACCCGAAGGGGCGGTAAAACAAAAGTCCGGGTCGAACTTGGGGTTCCATACCCGTTTGGACCCCCCAAACTTTCCCACCTATCCATTAGATCATGAGTGGTGGTCTGGGTGATAGTCTTTCGGGTGAGAAGATAAACTGAGGAACCATGCGTTACACAAAATTATTTTCGCGCACAGTAAAGAACCCACGGGAACAAGAGAGTTGTCCCTGGCTAAAATTCTGTAGAAAAATACTCTGATAGGGAAATAAGTACAGTTACAGACACGAAAAGATAAAGAGTAATGGTGGCGCTGCCTTGTTCTTCGTGTCTTCCCCGAGAGAGCAGCTGAAGTTTACAAAAAAGAATTCTGCAGCTTAAAGTGGTACGAAAAATAGATAAAAGCATAATAAGACAGAAATAAAAAAGTTTGGATATGGCGCGACTGGTGCCAAAGCATAAAAGATTAAAAGCATAATTAATTTAAGCCAAATTAAACACAGTTTTAGTAATCAGTAAAAGATGTCGGGATTTTAAGGCAGTTTGGTGTAAACGTGTTCCCTAGGCCCAAACGTAAACAACAGCTTGAAAGAAGTTCACTTAGTGAATGTATATGTATTGCACAACTATTCTTTTCATGTGCAACTAATTGACCACATTTAAAAAAAAAAAAAAGGGTATTTCCATTCAAATTTACCACAAGATCAAGAGAAAGTGAAACACTTTTTTTATTCGTTTATTTGGATGATAATAGAATATGCTTTATTACATCCAGTCCCCGTGTGTAGGCACTTTTGTACATTTTTTCATCTGTTCCAACCGGCACATAATGGCCAACTCTTCTGAAAAGCGGAACAGGTTTTAACGTGTATGCAAAGAGGAATGGGGGGAAGGAGGAGGAGCTAAGTAGGTCATGGCTTCAGAAAAGCAAACTAGTTCACTGCAGCCCTCCGATATTTAGACAACTGTTTATTACAGCCATGGGAACGCTAAAACAACATTAACAACATTAACACCAACAAAAAGAAGAAAAGGGAAGAATACAAAGTATGCTGGCGCTTTGCTGAGGGCAACAATAATGAATTTTCGACAACATAATGATGAGAGAATTTTGACCGTGATTACAACTGACAGAATCAGTGTTCATGATGACAAAAACAACGATGATTGGTAATGATGAAAATGACACACACACCACACCCCACAACAAACCCACCACCACAACACATGTACGTAGCACTCAACACCATACACAAACCACCACGAACCACAAAAGAGCAACCCACAACCAAACACACAGAGAGAAATGGAAATTAAGATATATTCTATTAAAACCAAACTGTAGCAAAGATAAATTGGAATTTTTGGGCACGCATTCTTCTATCAATTTTCCCCCAAAAAATCAACATTTTTTAACGGTTTCTGGCAAATGTTTGAATCAAAACGAAAACAATGCCTGTGGAGATGGTGTGTGTGTGTGTAAACTCATCAGTAAAGCAGCATCCCCACCTTCTGGAAGTCGGCAAAATTCCATCTTTACTATCCTCCTTTGTTTCTGCTTGTCTTTTCCTTCTGTCATCTCTCCCTTTTCTATTTTCTGCCTTCTGTCAATTCAGGAAAATTCCCTCTTTACTACCCTCTTTATTTCCGCCTTTTTTTCCCTGTCAACCCCTCTTGTCTATTTTTCTCCTTCTTGGGTTATCCTGCTTTTTCTCCAAATTAAAAAGAGAACATTTTTTTCCCCCATGCCCAAATTGGATGTGCTGGGGCCCGACTAACGAACGCAATCAACGCATTTCCGCTCATTTGATAGACAACAGGTTTTGCTGTCTGAACTTTGGACATCGACGAAGAAGAAAACGTTACAAAAGATTTCAGCAGAAAAGCTGTGACTGAACTTATCTTCAGAAGGAGTGAGGACCCCCCAAGTGGGTGATGACTGCAGGCAGTAAGTGGCTATCATGTAGACCTGTGTGGCTTTGTCCAATTGCAATAACAACAGTACTGTACTGTACTGCACTGTACTGTACTGTACTGTACTGTACTGTACTGTCGTGACTTGTTTATTGATCACTTCTTCTGATCCATTCTTGTACCTGTTTCTGTCTGTCCTTTGGTGTATCTGTGTGTGTGTGTGTGTGTGTGTGTGTGTGTGTGTGTGTGTGTGTGTGTGTGTGTGTGTGTGTGTGTGTATGTGTGAGTGTGTGTGTGTGTGTGTTTGTGTGTTTTCTATTTCTTGTTTTTTAAAATTTGTTTTGGTTTAACCTGTGTGAACTTGTCTCTGGTTTTGTCGGTGTAAGCCTGTCTGTCTTTCGGGCTTTTTTGTCTTTTTTTTCTGTCACATTGTCTTTCTCCGCTTTTCTTTGACATTTTCCCTCCCACGTGGTGTGTGTGTGTGTGTGTGTGTGTGTGTGTGTGTGTATTTGAGTGTGTGTGTGTGTGTGTGTGTGTGTGTGCGCGCGCGCGTGTGCGTATGTGTGTGTGAGTGCATACATACACGCATGTGTGAAGTAGAAGTAATAACCATCAGTACAACATCACACCAAGATATGTTCTTGGCATGCAGGGGATAAGCCCTGTCTCAACCTGTCTCCTCGAGGCTGCTTTCTGCATAAGGAAACAGCCTGCAGAAGCTATCACATGGCTAATCGGACACATCAGAGCTGACGTGGGGATCCTTTCTGGAACATAGCACCAGTGTCCTGGCAAATGTCTTAGAGTTTGTTGACCTCACAATGCACCAGTGGGGAGGTCGATAGACGTACAGGTGAGGGCCGATCTGAACTCTGTTTCATTCCACCAAGAAGTTGTCATATGAATAAATTATGTCAGTAACAAGGATTTACCAATGAATTGTGTTTTGTTTTAGGTGGAGAAAAACATTTTAGTTATAGATTTGTAAGGAGGACATAATTATCAAATAACATTTCAAAGAGTTTTTTGTTTAACTTTTCAACACCATGTGGAGTAATAATTAGACTTTGGCACCAAGATTCTTTTATTTTGCATGGAATTTAGCTGTTCCTCTAAGAAGTATACATAAATAGAAGATGATGCTATCTCTGTATGTAACGTATTTGTTTGCTCATGAAAGTGCATTGCCGATGACATTGACCTCATGGGTGGAAGTAACACAGAGCTGCAAGATCTTACGACCAGACTTGAGAACAGAGCTGGAGCATATGGGATGGAGGTGAGCTCGGAGAAAAGTAAAGTACTTGTGAACAGCACGAGCAACGCCACTGCTAAAATTTACATGAACGGCCAGCAACTGGAGGAGGTAGACGCTTTTAAATACCTTGGCGCTACACTCACAAAAGACGGGCGATCGACGACAGAAATCAAAGTCAGACTAGCCATGGCAACATCTTCCATGACAAAACTCACCACCATATGGAAAAAAGTAAAGAGATCAGTTTCCCAATTAAACTAAAGCTCTACAAAGCCCTAATTCAGACTATCCTGCTGTACAGAAGTGAAGCCTGGACATTGACTGCTGAAACAGCAAAGCAAATCCAGTCATTTGAAATAAAATGCCATAGAAAACTACTGGGCATATCCTGAAGAGAACGAAAGACCAATGAATTTGTCAAGAGCCAAATAACACGGCTGGCAGGTCCACAGGAACCCCTTCTCACCATCGTCAAGAAGAAAAAGCTGACATGGTTCGGCCACGTCACCCGCCACAACAATCTGCCAAAAACAGTACTACAGGGAACACTCAAAGGTGGCAGAAAGAGGGGAAGACAGAACAAGTCATGGATGGACAACATCAAAGAATGGACCAGGATGAATGACTCGGCACTACTGCGCAGAGCCGAGGACTGAGATGGGTGGAGGAGGCTTACCACGGCATCGTCTTTCGTGTCTCCCCCACGACCACCAAGGTCACGGGTCTGATGATGATGATGATGATGATGATGATGATGATGATGATGATGATGATGATGATGATGATGATGATGATGATGAAAGTACATTCTAGCACAGCATATAATAATAATAATAATAATAATAATGTATGGAATTTATATAGCGCTGAATCTTGTAAAGCAACAAATCAAAGCGCTCAGATTTTATTTCATACCACTTTAAGTTGAAATTCGGGCTGCTCTCCCCGGGGAGAGCGGGAGAACGCGTCGCCACTAAGCGCTGCGCCACCCTTTCACCCTTTTTTTTTTTTTTTTTTTTTTTTCTGCAGCTGCATTTGTTTCCCTATCAGAGTGGCTTTTTTCTAAGAATTTTGCCAGGGACAACTCTCTTGTTGCCGTGGGTTTTTTTACGTGCGCTAAATAATTACGTGTAACACACGGGACCTCGGTTTATCGTCTCATCCGAAAGACTAGCGCCCAGACCACCACTCATGGTCTAATGGATGGGGGAAAAATTTCCGGTCCAAACGGGGTACGAACCGCCGCACACTTCAGACCCGGACTTTTCGCTTTCTAGACAGGCGCGTTACCTCTAGACCACCGATCCACCCTATAGCAGGTTTTACAGTTTTGTTGCATTAGGTTCTTTTACTACTTGAGTGCACATTACAGTATGGTATCATATATTGTTTAAGGGAATAATAAGGCCCATTGTTCAAACATTACACTAAATTCTCTCTAATAATTAGTTTCACACTTTGTTCTGGATGTGGGTTAAAAACATCTGGCTGTCATTAGTAGCTTCGTCTTACATCTTTCTATGTGTTATCAAAATTTATAGCATGAATAGATAATTATTGTATTTGTAGATTTAGTTTACATCCTTCAGCGTACTGTGTCAAATGTTTTTACTATTTATTTTCTATACATACATATCAAACAACATCGAAAAGTGCTATAGACTCACACTCCGCAACAAAGAGTACCCACCCGCAAAACAAAAACAAAGAAAAAAAATCTGCCGGCAGGCAATAAAACAAATCAATCTTTCTATTCTTTAAAATATTCCACTTTGAATTAGATTGTAAATACATTGTCCATTAATGTTTCTGTACCCCTTCCACTCCCTATTTTCTCTCTGTTTAATTAGCTGCCTGTCACATTTTGAACATGTTCAATAAAGTCTTCCTTTTCTTCTTCTTTGCCATATATTTTTATATCAATTTTTTGGTTTCTAATTTCCCTTCCTGAGAGCCATGACCTGAGGCCAAACCAGCCTACCTGCCAACCCATCTCTGCAGTAGCTGGCTGAACTGTCCCATCATTTCGTGTCTGCTGAAGACTCAGCCAGGGTGACAGTGACAGGCGTTATCTGTGATCACAGTCTTCCCTCTGATTCCCCCTAGGTGCACACACATAGAACATCCCCCCCCCTCCCTTCCTACATAGTCATGTACTCCATTCAGCTTGGCTTGGCAGTTTGTCAGGTTAAGGCTTAAACACTATCCTGTTTTGTTTTGTTTTTAGTGTTGTTATGATTTTGATGCTGTTGATGGTGGTGGTGGTAGTGGTGGTTATGATGGTGGTGGTGTTGTTGTTGTTGGTGGTTATTTATCTGTAGCAGAAGCAGGAGTGGTAGTAGTAGTAGTAGTAGTAGTAGTAGTAGTTGTAGAAGTAGTAGTAGTAGTAGTAGTAGTAGTAGTAGTAGTAGTAGCAGCAGTAGCAGTAGTAGCAGCAGCAGCAGAAGCAGCAGCAGCAGCAGCAGCAGCAGCAGCAGTAGTAGTAGTAGTAGTAGTAGTAGTAGTAGTAGTAGTAGTAGTAGTAGTAGTAGCAGCAGCAGCACGAGGAGGAGGAGGAAGACAAGTAGGAGTAGTAGAAGTAGAAGTAGCAGCAGCAGCAATAGCAGTAGTAGTAGTAGGATTAGTAGTAGAAGTAGTAGAAGTAGTAGTGTGTGCGTGCCCGTGCTTGAGTGCGAGTGAGTGTGTGCGTGCGTGCGTGCGAGCGTGTTGAATTACAACATAATGGTACACAATAGAAATTGCTCAACAGAAAGTCCATCACATTTAGGAAAAAACATGTACGAATCCCGATGTCTTTCAAACAGTTATCTGAATGCGAATAGTGGCTGACTAAACATATTTTGGGTCACGAACGAGAAGCGTTTCATAAAGCGTTGAAGTCCCATGTTCGTGAAGTGTATACTTTAAAACGCAATGTTAAGAGTATGGGCAGAGATTATAAGCATTTTATCTTCAGCATCTACGAATTGTCATTTAGCTAAAAACTGCCCTAGAGTCATCAAAACCTTAAAATTGGGACTAAACCTAAACTATATTATTTAAAATACGTTTATAACTATCAAAGCAAAACAACGGATTCAGATATCTAAAACATTACGCACAAATATAAATGCATCTCAGGATATTACTTTGTTCAGTGTCCTGTCCATTAACTGATTCTTCTCTAGGCCTGGCACGTACGCCTAGGGGTATTTGCTGTTAATTCTCCGTCGAGTCTTGTTGCGGGGACAAAAGGGAAACGGCATTGGCTGACCTAATCAGAGAGTGGTGACATACGTGCCTGGAGGCCATGCTATGATCCCTATGTACATGTGTGCGCTTGTTCGTACGTACACACATGCGCCCAAACAAGACTGCACGCGAGGACAGAGATGCACACAGATTCACAGACAGGAGACAGACAGACAGACACAGAAACACACACACACACGCACACGCACACACACACACACATACGCACGTACGCACACGTGCATACATATACCGCCGCCATGCTCCCCACAAGTATACATATACCGCTCCTCTCTCTCTCTCTCTCTCTCTCTCTCTCTCTCTCTCTCTCTCTCTCTCTCTCTCTCTCTCTCTCTCTTTCTGTGTGTGTGTTGTTGTTGTTGTTGCTTCGATTTTACGTCTGTTCACTCAAAGTGATATCAGACAATGCGTGTGTGTGTGTGTGTGTGTGTGTGTGTGTGTGTGTGTGTGTGTCTGCGTGCGTGTGTGTTTGTTTGTGTGTGTGTGTGTGTGTGCACTTACGAATATATATACTCGTGTGTCTGTGTATCTGAGTCTGTGAGTCCATACTGTACCGTCTCTCTCTATCTCTGTCTCTCTCTCTCTTCACTCCTCCCTACTTCTCCCCCCCCCCCCTCACTCTCCGTCTCTAGTCACCTCTCTGTTTTCCCTGGATGGGGAATTCCAATCATTGATCACCTTCAGTCTCAAACTGCTTGTTATTCATACCACCATCTCTGGACACCGTTTTCCCTGTCCTGACCATCTGGTCCAGGGACCGCTAAGACACGTCAGCAAAGCCAGGGCTGACGTGACTGGACTGTTGGAGCAAGCAAGCGGGGATACCGTCTGTTGTGCTGCTGCTGATGCTGCGCTGCTGCCCAGAAAGAAAGGGTGAAGGCTTTTTTACATGTAGATTCCTTGTTTAGAGTTAGATGGTCTGGAATGTTGTATCCCGCAGCTTTAATCTTCAGAGTCAGTTTTCACTATTCCACGCAAACTTCTCACCCGGTGTACTTCCTATCTCACAGTGATTCCCAGGTGGGATGAGTGAGTCAGAGTGCATGTTCTGGATGACCCCCAGGGTGTAAAGCTGGGGAACGCACAACAACAACAACTATTCCACGAGGGGATGGGACAGTCTGGGTGTTAGAGCGTTGTGCATCATGCTCGTCACCTGAGGACCCAGGTTTGTTCCCGGGTTCGAGTCACCACAAAAACTACAGTTCAGGGGGATATCCCCCCTGGAATTTAAAACCAGTGCCAACTCCTCTTCCCCGAAATTCTTCGCATGAGACTGTAAACCGAGGTCCTGAGAGCAAACTCGGGCAGCACATCTTGTGCACGCTTTAAAAAAACACCCTATTTTGCTTTTCGGTGAAGTAGGCCACGGCTCAGAGGAAACTGGTGGCAGGAGATGACGACAAGCATGACGGCAGGCTTTCTGTGCAGAGACCATAGCCAGGTGGACGGGGCTGAGGGGAGATGACATCTGCTGAAGGATTGAGGACACAAGGGGATGGAGACAGCTGGTCGGGCATGCATCAGCGGCTACCATCACAAGAAATGCCATTGACCGGTGACGAAGTGTGAAAAATAAGACTAGGGTCAGGATAGCCCGCATAGGCAAAGCATACGCGTGAAGAAATCCACCTCTCAGATGTTTTTAATCAGTTGCTGAACCCACGAACGTGGAAGCTATTGCATGTATATTGGATACCGTCCAGTCTGTGCCTATGTATATGTGACAAACATGGAGCGTGTCTATATCTCGTTGCCTGGCTGTTGTATGGGATACATTGCTGTGTCATGTTGTCTGAAAAATAGCTGGACATAATTAACAATGTCATTGTGTTTTTGCTCAATGATCATCAAGCTATATAAGAGATTTGTCCCCGGCTGGTTGTTCATGTCAGAGTCGTGCTCATACTCATTTTTATTTCTTCATTATCTTGCATAAACTTAATTAAAGAATTACTGAACACCACCAAAGTGGTTGTCTCACAGCAGTCTAACTTTGATAGCTCCCTGTGACCTGTTGACTTTATAGGAGGTGACAGAACAAGTTTCGATGAAGCCACGCTGGAGATGTCGATAAGCAGCAACGACAGTACACAGTAGAAGACGACAATGAAACATACCATCACCCCCCCCCCCCCCCCAACCAAAAACAAAATGAAACCAAATACATGTGTCAACAAACAAAAGACAGTAGAATTTCTCAGCGCCAGTTCATTCCTTCCCATGAGATAAGTACAACCTAGACAGACCTGTCACCATAGCAGTGAATGACTGAAGCAGTCGCTGAAATCCTGACAAAAACAAAGTGGAGACGTTTCTTGTCAGTGTCACGACCTCAGGTCGGCATCATTCTGTACCTCGTGACTGATTGGAGAGGAAGCAGTATTAAGGCAGGGATGGAGTTTGTCAGTGTATCTATATCAGCCCGTCACGGGGCTCTCACCCTCTCTCCCCAAGCTTGCTACCATAGTCCCTTTTCCAATGCCATCATCAGAGAACACAGGAGCGTATGGTTATTAAATTACTTATGCGTACACTAGTGCGCTAGTACTCTGGTACTCTCTTACCTTGTTATTGGTCCAGTCTGGTTAATGTTGACTAATGGGGAAAAACAGTTTTGTACAAAGACTGGACTTGAGGCAGTGTTGTTTCCCTCCTGTTCAGTAGACTGCTGTCGCTTGATAAAACAGTGTTTTGGTTTGATGTACATTATTTTAGAGGTTTATTTAACTCTGATGTCTGGACTGAATTCTGTAGCCTACAGGAATGTAGATATCGGCCAAGTGTCTTTGGAATAGAACTTTATTTTACTCTGGCTCTCATGACGGATGCGATAGCCGAGTGGTTAAGACCGTTTGACTTCAATGCCTGGGTCCATGATGTCGTGGGTTTGAATCTAAGCGATGGCGTCTTGTAAATTAAAGGTGGGGTTATTTACAGTCTCCCACGTCAACATCAAGTGCAGACCTGCCAGTGCCTTAATTCCCTTCGTGTATTGTACGCACGCAGAAGATTATATTACACATTAAAGATCGCGTAATTCATGTCAGCGTTCGGTGAGTTACAGAAACACAAACATACCCAGCATGCAACCTGTACAATTAAATGAGCTGCTCTGAAGTCGGAGTGTGTCAGCGGAGGCCAGTGGGCAGACCTCCTGCAAGATTACAGGCACCCCACCTAGTAAGGGAACGCAGAGAGGCGAAGAATAGACTTGTAGCAAATGCCTTTGAAAGAGATCGACTTAGCAGAGAGAAAGAGAGAGAGACGCTTTTGACGCTTTGACGCTTTGACCAATTTATTGTCATTGCCCAAAGAGGCCTATTGACAAGGGTGGTTATACACGACTTTCTTTTGTAAATACAAATAAATACAAGAAAAATCACATGATGCATTTAACGTAACGAAAACCAAAAAACCAAAAATGAGCTCTTATGAACGGATACGACTTTAAGCTGTGACGTAAACTCAGTTTTCAAAATGAACACAAAGTAATAACAAGGATGAACAATAAGAACCAATAAGCAATAACTAAAATAATGAAAAGAACATTCTAGAATGCTATATTAGACCATCCATTGACATTGTATGTGAAATTTTCAAAAAATATTCTTGCTGGAGACTACAGCGTAATTATAAATGTTTCTTTATGTGTTTCACAAATGCTGGAGTTTACATAATATAAATGTTACTTTAGTTTAGTCACAAATGTTAAGCTAATTGGAACTTAGCTGTAATTGTCTTAATTTCAGTGCTTCAGCAATAAACTTTGCAACCGATTTGATCACAATATCATCATCGGACGATAAGATAGAAAAAATATCTTGCCTTCGGAAAGCTTCTAGATTGAGAACACCACAGTTTTCACGTATGGAAACATATGATTGACAATGAAACAGGAAATGCACTTCATCATCAAGAATATGACCACACATAGGGCATGGGAACTGTGTGGACGTCTCAGGTTGAAACCATCTTTTGTTTGCATTGAAGCCGAGTGCTCTTAGTCGAAATCTTGCATAAATTAGTCGATGCCATTTGTCAGTGACTATTCGAAGATATTTTTCAGCTTGAAAAGCACACTTAAACGAAAAAAACCAGCAGTATTTATCTTTACTTTCCATGTCCGAGTGCCAATTTTGTTTAAATGAACAAATGAGTCTGTCTTTCAATTCAGAAATAAACCCATGCTCGCTACCTACTTCCTGAGACAACCACAACGATTCCAAAACCAGTTCTGATAAAAACTTTTTAACTTGATATGCCCAATTCTTCTTACCCAGCTCCATTTGAATAACCATCATGTCATAAGACTGCCTACATAAACGTGATCCTTGAAGTTTCAGTAGTTTTAGCCAGTACTTAATAC
>CM054141.1:62313658-62338658 GCA_028751875.1 Rapana venosa
GCAGCAGTATCAGTTGTAGTAGTAGTATAGTTGTGATGTAGCATTGAGCTAGCAGCGAGTCAGAAGTAGTAGTAGTAGATAGTATTAGTACGAGTAGACGTAGCAGCAGCAAAGTAGTTGAGTAGTAATAGTAGTAGTAGTAGTGATAGAGTAGAGCAGCAGCACAGGAGCAGAGCAGCAGCAGCAACAAGTAGTATAGTATGTAGTAGTAGTAGTAGTTAGATAGTAGTAGTAGTAGTTGTAGTAGTAGAACAATACAGCAGCAGACAGCAGAATAGTAGTTCTATGTAGAGAAAAAGCAGCAGCAGCAGCAGCAGCGGCGCAACAGCAGCAGCAGCAGCAGCAGCAGTAGTAGTAGTAGTAGTAGTAGTAGTAGTAGTAGTAGTAGTAGTAGTAGTGTAGAAGCTGTAGTAGTATAGTAAGCAGTCGCGCTAGCAGACAGCTAGTCAGAGTAGATGAGTAGTAGTAGTAGTAACAGTAGCAACAGAGCAAGCAGAGTAGCTAGTAGAAGTAGTAGTAGTAGTATTAGTAGTAGTAGTAGTAATAGTAGTATAGTAGTAGTAGTAGTAGTAGTAACAGCAGCAACAGGAGCAAGCTCAGCACGCAGCACAGTAGTAGTAGAGTGTAGTAGTTAGTTGTAGTAGTATGTGTAGTTAGTAGTAAGTATAGTAGAATTAGTAGATAGTATAAGTTAGGTATTAGTAGGCACAGATAGTAGTATCATCTTCTATGTGTGTGCATGTGTATGTGTGCGTAGCGTGCGTGCGTGCGCGCGCACAGCCCGGGCATAGTGTGTTTATTGCTAATCTGTATTTATTTAGTAATAATGGAAAAGTATGTGTGAGTAATTCTTATACATCCAGTCACGCATGTGCATGCAGTGTTGTAAATGTTGTTATTCAATACACATATACAAATGCTTAATCTAGTCGTCGCAAAGGCAGTACAGGTTCCTCTCTTCATTTCGTGCACTATGTCTGTGTACATGTCCTCGTCATGTTACTTGTCTCCGTATCACACTTTCTGTCTGTACAGTCTATTTCTATCTCTATCTCTGTGATAAGCCTGTAATGTTTCTGTATGTTACATTATACATCCTATCTCAGTCTGTCGTGTCTGTCTGTACTCCATGCTGTACTGTTTATGTCTGTCCGTAGCTGTCCTTCTGTCTCTGTCATTCTGTCTATCTGCTTGTGTCTAGTCTGTTCTTGTCTATTCTCTGTATGTCTCTACTATCTATCTGTCTCTGTCTCTGTCTGTCTGTACTGTTTAGTCTGTCTCTGTGTCATTCCTGTCCGATCACCTACTGTTTTTCAGCATTATCTGTCCCCCCAGCAGAATTCATTTTGTCATTGTAATGCAATGCCAGTTATGTTGCTATTGTTATTCTGTCAACTCCAAGATGTAAATGGAGGTATTTTGCCTCCATGATATACAGGTTATCCTTTTGTTTGTTTACATTGTGCTTTTGATCATTGTTGTTTAAATATGCTCCCATCGTCTTGTTGTCTGTATTTCTGTTTTGTGTCTGTCTTTTAGCTTGTCTCTCTGTATGATATGCTATGCGTCTGTTGTCTGTCAGTTCTGTCTACCTATTGTCTGTCAGTCACATCTGTTTGTTCAGTTTTATTCAACACTCTGTTGCATATCTTGTGATACTGTTTATTGTCTGTGCTCTCTTGTCGATCGGTTCTTTTCTGTTAGCTGGTTGCTTTTGCATGTGTGCCTGTATTCTGTTGTAAGTGTGTGTGTGTGTTGTGCATGTGTGTGTGTATTCTGTGTGTGTGTGTGTGTGTGTGTGTGTGCTGTGTCGTGTGTTGATTTATCTTTGTTATTTACATCTATGTCTATCTGTCCTGTCCCTGTCTCTGTTTCCGTGTCTCTGTCTCTCTCTGGTTTTTCTGTCTTTTCTTTTCTCTTTTCAGGATGGCTCCAGTCTGTCCGAAGAATCCATGTCCCTCTGTTCTGCTGTCTTCTTCTTCAGTGATTCTTTTCTTATACTGCTTTTTTAAAAATGCCCTCGTCACATTTGAAATGATTGAATGTCAACAATCATTCATCCCTTTTGATCGGTGTCTATTGAAGTAACCGCCTTCTAGAAAGCGATATAAGTCGGTCATGTGCGGTGGTTAATCCTTTGGACCGAATACTTTTTCCTCAATCATTGATCTGAGTGGTGGTCTGGGCGTAATCGTTGTCGGATGGACGATAAACCGAGGTCCGTGTGCTGTGATTCATATCTGTTTTGCGCACTTTAAAGTTTCCCCGGCAACAAGATCTGAGTTGTCCTGGCAAAGTTTCTGTAGAATAAAGTCTCTGATAGGGAAAAATAATACTATTGTAGACAGGAAAAAAGAGAACAAAAATGGGTGCGTGTCTTTGGCACGAGTTCTCCCGTGAAGAGAGCCGAATTCACGCAGAGAAATCTGCGTGACTTAGAAGTGGTATAAATAAATAAACAAATAGGTAAACAATTTTGTTAGTCCTTTCATTGAAAACAAAAAGAATAAATAAATAAATAAACAAATAATACACTTTTGTTAGTCCTTTCATTGAAAACAAAAAGAATCCAAGCAAAGACACACTGAAAACAACAAGCACGTGCATCAATACATGAATGTAGGACTGCTCAACACTGGCTCTGTGTATCACCCACATGGGAAGCTGGAGTGAGGACGAACATGTGCAGGAGCAGATAAGGCCGACACTGTGTGGCTGGAAGGCTTCAAGCCAGATAAGCACACACAGATTTCACATTTTCCCTTGTGGAGGTTCAAAGAGTGTGCTGCAACAGAGATAGGGTGAAGGGTGGTAGGAGAGGGAGAAGAGAGAAGACAGACAGAGAGACAGACAGAGACAGAAAAAGCAGACAGACAGGAGGGACAGAGAGAGGCAGAGAGAGATAGAGATAGAGAGAGAGACAAAGAGAGATTTTACTTTTCCCTTGTGGAGGTTCAAAGATTGTGCTGTGACAAAGACAGAAAGACAGGGTGGAGAGAGAGAGAGAGAAAGAGAGAGAGAGAGAGAGAGAGAGAGAGAGAGAGAGGAGAGAGGAGAGAGAGAGAGATGAGAGAGAGGGAGAGAGAGAGAGAGAGAGAGAGAGAGAGAGAGAGAGAAGAGAGAAGAGAGAGAGAAAGAGAGAGAGAGAGGAAGAAGAGAGAGAGAGAGAGAGAGAGAGAGAGGAGAGAGAGAGAGAGAGAGAAAGAGAGAGAGAGAGGAAGAAAGAGAGAGAGAGAGAGAGAGAGAGAGAGAGAGAGAGGAGAGAGAGAGAGGAGAGAGAGAGAGAGAGAGAGAGATAGAGAGAGAGAGATGCAAGAGTAAAGAAGTGGGGGAGAGGAGTGGTGTTAGATTATGGGATAACGAACAGCACTGTAATCAGAAAACTGCTACATGGTATTTTTTCTGTCTTTTCTTTTTGCTGTTGGGGTGCGTTCGTGGAAATGTGACATGGTAACACTTTTTTGCATTGGGCTTCGACACGTGTTCAAACATTCCCCTATGTGGTGATACTGTTTGATGTGAAGGTTTGTTTAGGTAGTTGCTGCACTGTGGCATTAGTTTTACTGCCTTTTGCTAGAGATGGGTGGCTCTGCGAATGGCTACTATTTGACGCTTTTGGCATGTTTGGGTCGAGAAATACCTTCAAGCAATAGATAAATGTTAATACGTTTCCACAAGATTGTCTACCAATAAACTCTGATACACATAGTCGTTTTACAGGATGCATTTTATTGAGAGAGTTTCTGATGCATTGATATGTCAAGGATATAGTAGGTGTGAATTTCCACTTATATGCGATGGATATAATATAGGGCAGGTGTTATCAACGCAAGGATAGTCACAAGCCTTGGTCATTTACACAGCTTGTTTGAGATAATCAAAGACAGTAATATAATCACCAAAGACTAATATAAGCACCAAAGGCTGTGAGGGCTGCATTGTAAACGTCTTCCTTTCTGTTTCAGTGAAGCGAAGATAATGTTTACACAAATCAGTCCCTGTCAAGGATTGACTTACGTGTCCTTTGTGTGTACTGCACATGCGTTGCTTTTTTTCGCTTCCTTCCTGTCCAACCAGGAAAATGCTTCGAGAACAAAACCGACCATCGATTTACCAAAGTGAAAGGGAAGAGGGAATTTCAAAGATCGTACAACGATATAAACCTAAGGAGTTCTCCACAGTAAGGGCTATAAGTGAGAGCATGCAACATTCATGTGGCCGCACAGTAAGGAATGCAGTCACTGAATGCTCAGAGTTCAGATAGTCTCCCCTGTCACTCAAGAGCCCTGACCACATCGGCTGTTCTGTTCTGATTTCTGTATTGTCCGATAAATCTTGATGGATATCTCTTTGTTTCTCTGTCTCTGTCTGTCTATCTGTCTGTCTGTTTCTGTGTAATGTACTTCACGCGCATAATTGTGATTTTGGAATGTATACAATAAAAATACAAACACAGACATTCAGGGAGACAGATATA
Organism: Rapana venosa; assembly: GCA_028751875.1. NCBI lineage: Eukaryota > Metazoa > Mollusca > Gastropoda > Neogastropoda > Muricidae > Rapana > Rapana venosa. The sequence continues at coordinate 62,318,136 of CM054141.1, forward strand.
GACACACGTAAACACACATGCATCGATATATACATACATATGCACACATAACTACCTACCCACCTACCTACCTACATACATACATACATACATGCATGCGTGCATGCATGCATGCATACACGCACGCACGCACGCACGCACGCACACACATACATACATAAACTCATAAACGCATAAACATAAATACACACACACATAAACACACACACAGTGTCTAAGACTTATGTGAGAAGACATGAGACTTAAGAACACATACAAATACATATACCACACACACACACCCTCCCACATCCCAACCTACCCCCCCCCAACCCACCAACACACACACACACACACACACAAACCCATCCCCCCCCCCTCAACCACACTCACCCCCACCCAAAAATACACTCATATTACGCTCATGCGCACTCATACAAGCTTGTACGCGAACACAGAAACTAGCAGGGGATTAAAAGGAACTGCAGAGGGGAAGAGGGACTAGCGCCGAGGGAGTATTAGCTATCCTGAGGGCAGTAACACGAAACAGATGGATGGGACAATGACCACGATGTCGTTGAATAATGAATCCACAACCCTAGATCTGAACCTTTGCCTAAGTTATCGCTGAAAGATGCAAGCTACGGACTAGTATACAATTACGCATCTCTGGGCGTTTTCACACGTATCTTCAACTGATTTTATCCGACCGCTAGCTAGAGTTCAAGGCGAATGCACCCTCCAAAAAGCCCAAAACAAACACACACAACAAACCCCAAACGACAAAACAAGATAAACACAAAAAAACTCACTACAGCAGAAAAAAACAGAAGTAAAGTCATCACATCAAAGCTAGAAACCTCTGTTCTCTGTCTGTCCACCTGTCTGTCTGTCTGTCCCTGTCCCTAGCTCTGTCTCTGTTTCTCTCTGTCTGACTGTCTCTGTTCTCTGTTTTTTGTGTCTGTCAGTGTGTCTCTGTATCTTGCTGTCTCTGTCTGTTTGTCTGTCTGTATGTATGTCTGTCTCTCTGTATGATACAGTATGCAGTTCTGAAGGAAACATCACGAAAATGAGCAGTTGATACAGACTGAGCCTGTTAACATTTGTCAGCACGAAGACTTGTGCTTTTTATGTGCCAGAGATTTCCTTCTTAATGAAGTCAGCCTGATGCCATTATTTCCTGGAGAGGTGGCATTGCTGATCTGACAACAAAGAAGTTATTGCCCAATCTGATTGAGTGATGTAGCGATGTGCTGTCGTTTCCTGCAATGCCCTGATCACAAAATAAAGATGTCATCAGAATGGAAGTGGCCAAGGGTCCTATTGGAAATGCATTGACAGGCATAAAGACTGTCTCTACCTTAGTGTGTCTGTGAAGTGTCTGTATGTCACATCATCAAACCCAGTCTGTAATACATTTCTGAAGCTGCCATCAAAAGTTGCTGTTGTGTTGTTGTTGTTGTTGTCGTTGTTGATTTTCTTCGTTTGATTGTCTCAGTTTGTATCTGCACTTTTTGCCACCCTAGGGCTGTAAAGCAAAAGACCTTTAGGACTGCAAACTACAGACCTCTCTCCTCTGTTTGTCTGTCTGTTTGTCTATCTGTCTGTCTGTCTGTCTGCCTCTGTCTATCTCTGTGCCTCCTTAGATCTTTCGTTTTTCCCCCTACTTTTCTAGGAAAAAGCTTTTGATGTGATTAACCACACATTGATCGAGAAAGCTGACCAGATTTCAGCCTGATCAAATACCATATTGGAACTTGTTTCGAGATGTCTAATGGTCAACAGAGCAATCTTTATTCATAAAAACAAACAAACATGCTACCGACTTGCCTAAGGCTGTCTCGTGATTTGAAAACGGATTTCAATTTCTGTGCATAATTTGACCGTTCTTGTTTGTCATTGACCGGTTAGTGTCAGAGGAAACATATAACTGCACAGGTGAATATTTCTGAACCTATTGACCTTTCCTGCATTTCCTCTTCTTCTTCGTTGAACACTCAGATAACAACTATTGTTGTCTGTCATATGAGCGAAAATGCGTCACGCTGCCGTTAAGCGCCTGACAAGTCAGACCAAGCACATCCGACTTCGGCACAAGAGAGAAATTTCCTAAGTCTTTCTGTAAAAAAAAGAGGCAGGAGAATAGACCAAGAAGGAGCTGCCAGGAAGAAAAGCGACAAGGACGAAACAAAGAAAGGGATAGTTTCTAGCGCAAAATTTCGAGAAGACGGGGATGCTATTTATACTGAAAGTTTTCAGATTCAGCGCTATATAAATTCCATTTACTATTATTATTATTATTATTATTATTGTTATATTATTATCATCATTATTATTATTATTATTATTATTATTATTATTATTATTAGTAGTAGTAGTAGTAGTAGTAGTAGTAGTAGTAGTAGTAGTAGTAGTAGTAGTAGTAAAGTCCCCCAGCATCCCCTCAAGGGGTTCCTGCATCTTATAGAACAGTTTGTAACTGAGAATTGACCAGTTGAAAATAAACCTTAGCAATGTTTGTGATCACGCAGAAGCAGTATGCTCCATTTACATTCCTCACAGGCAAAACTGTCTAAACCTTTGTTCACAATCTGTCACTTTTTGCACACTGGTGACTCTTTAATTAAGTAAACATTTCTAAGTGTGTAGTTAATATTTCGTTTAATACGGATTTTTAAAAGGCATCATTTCACTGTTGTTGACTGTATAAGAATGAAAAATCTTGTTTATCTCACAACAGGGAAACTTAAGTGTGCGTCTGAATTGAGGAGAGACTAAACTACAGATGAGATGAAGACAAAACGAATTTCGCTAAACACTCAAACACATACCACAACCCGTTGTCGTGTCAAAGCAGTGGCAAACGTTTTTGTGCGCATAAATGCATAAGCTGCATTATGCAAAATATAAGTGAACTAATTCGGAATACATCTTAATTGGAACTTACAGGGACTGACTTCTCTTCTGAGCACACAAGGCTCATGATTCTACCTATGAGAATCAAGTAATCAAAGCATTGTTAAACGATGTCAAAGTCCTTATACAACTTCATAGTTATTCCAGGATACTACTACTACTACTACTTCTACTACTACTACTACTACTACTACTACTACTACTACTACTACTATTACTACTCCTCCTCCTCCTCATCCTACTACTACTACTACTACTACTACTACTGCTGCTGCTGCTGCTACTACTACTAATGATAATGTATGGCACTTCTAGCGCTGAATCTTGTAAAGCAAACAAATCAAGGCACCCCTGATCTGAAGCAGTTACAATTCCTTAAAGTGCTGAAGTAATCTATTGTGAAACATTTTGAGTTTTCCCTGCGAGCTGTTGTTAAACTTGTGTAAATTCTTCATGCTGTCTATTGTTAAGCCATTTTGAAGCCTGCATGCACACACACTACAGCAGATAGTTGTAAAGTGTTCACACCATTTCAGCCAGCAACAACATTGCAATGGAAACTAATATCACTCTTTTCATCAAACTGCTGGCAGCAGAGCCGATTTTCAATGGACAGACTACAGCCAGCTGTAAGCGTGATGTGTGCAATGAAGTGTGGGCTGAAGGGACATAAAATATTCATGGAGGATCTTTGGAGAGTTGTCCATGAACACGCAGAGCTCAGATCGTCTCCCATGGCTAATCGACAACCAGAAAGCTATGAGATGAACTGATTTTTTGAGATGAAAAATATTTCTGTCTATCTGTGTGCCTGTTTGTCGCTGTGTATGTGTGTGTGTGTGTGTGTGTGTGTGTTCGTGCGTGTGTGCATATGTGCGTGCATGCGTCGTGCGTGCGTGCAAGCGTTTGTGTGTGTGTGCTCCCTTTTAACCTCTTTTTGTCAATCAATTGTCTTCATTTTCATTGTACTTTTTATTAAAATCTTTATACCATCTGCACGTTATTGGTTGATGGTATAGATTAACAATTATCCACGTCTAGTTGGCTGCATGGGGCGGGATAGCTCAGTAGTCAGAGCACTTCCTTTTCCCAAGGCTAAGCAGCAGTGAGCGTGGTTACCAAGTGGATGGGTGACGGTTTGCGCGCCTTGGCTTCAGTGCAGTTCCCCAGTTCACTAAGCAGTCAAAGAGTACTTGCCTCTTTAGGGTCAGGGAAGGCAAAGTAGCCAAGGAGAAAAAGATGGGAGCCGCACTCAATATGCTGGACCCCGGAGAAGCTTTTATTTTCTAGCCTTTTACAAGAGGGCGGGAGGCTGAGAGTGATGTGTTTCAAGTGTTGGCTGGAACTGGCTCTGTCTGCCCCGTGCAGTACAAAGGAATTTCAACAGAGGTCTGCGTGCTTGATTTGTTTTCAGATATCTGTGATGAGTGCAATGTACATGGCACCAAACAGTGACTACACAGTTGTCATATACACTCACACACGCGCACGCACGCACGCACGCACGTACACAAACACACACACACACACACACACACACACACACACACACACACACACACACTGCTTGCAAGCAGTGTATTACTTCAAGATTTGTACTACTTTAGGGTGGCCCACGGCGCCAAAGTGGGATGACTTTCTGTTACCACAGTCCCTCAATCGGATATCTCCGCTGGGACTATACACGTACACACACACACACATACACACACACACATACACATACACACATACACACACACACACACATACACACATACACACACCACACACACATACACACACACACATATACATACACATACACACACACATACACACACACACATACACACACATACACACACACATACACACACACACTCACACACACACACACACACACACACACACACACACACACACACACACACACACACACACACACACACACACACACACACTGGCATAACGACTAGACATGTCTGTAAATCATAATCGTGCGTGCAAGAAACACTGATATAGAAAGAGTGCTAGTTATCCTCAGGGCTGCAATCTGAAACAGTTTATCAGACAGTAACGACGATACCTTGCTGAATAATGCACACACAAACCTAGATCTGTGGCAGAAACATAGCTACCTATGAAAGATGCAAGGAATACACATGAATAGAAACATAACTATTCCTCCACACATGTTCAGCGTATAAGCCCAGCTGATTTTATAAGGGGAAGACAACATAAAGCAAAACGAAGCAGAAGAATTTCCGTCACATCAAATATAGGAAAACTTATATACAACTCTGTTCTTAGAGAATTTTGATCTATCATCAAGTCTTTGAAGTCTGGTATTCATCAGCTAAAGTAAGAATTAAAAATATCATACATTAGGGCGAAGCACAATAACTTTTATGACGTTTGCCTGTTTCATGATTCTTAGCTATGCAAGGTGTCAAATGTGAAACAAAATCTCTTATTCTTCCACAGGAAATTTGGGTGGCATTGTAATGGTTAAAAAGTGGTAAAACAGGGCTTGATATGAATCATTTTATCTCATTTGTTTGTATGACTATGTGCGTGCAGTTTTGTAAAGTTTGTCATCTATTTCCACAGGCAAAAATGGCGTGTTCTTCTAAAAGACGGAACTGGTTTTAACGTGTTGTTCTGCGTGCGTTTGCTCATGGGACCTCGACATGTAGCAAGAAGCTACCCTGACAGATGCACTAAAAGCCGCTAACAAAAACTACAGTCCACATAATCTTACAACAGAATCATAACAACATGTCAAAGCCACCAACCCTCCACTGCTATTAAGATGTCAAAACTCTTTAAAGCTCTCCTCCCCATTTTTGAATTAAGAGGAACTGCCGAATTTTCTTTGGCTGTGCTAAGATATGATAGAAATAATTTCAGTCAGAAGCATCTCTCTCTCTCTCTCTCTCTTTATCTCTCTCTCTCTCTCTCTCCCTCTCTCTCTCTCTCTCTCTCTCTGTTTCTGTCTCTGTATTATGCAATACGCAGTTATGTAGGACACATCACGAAAATGAGCAGTTGATGCAGACTGAGCCTGTTAACATTTGTCAGCATGCAGACTTGTGCTTTTTATGTGCCAGAGATTTCCTTCTTAATGAAGTCAGCCTGATGCCATTATTTCCTGGAGAGATGGCATTGCTGATCTGACAACAAAGAAGTTATTGCCCAATCTGATTGAGTGATGTAGCGATGTGCTGCCGTTTCCTGCAATGCCCTGATCACAAATAAAGATGTCATCAGAATGGAAGTGGCCAATGGTCCTATTGGAAAACTATTGATAGCCTTCAAGATTGTCCCTATCTCAATCTACATGTCTTTCTGTTTGTCAATAGGTCTTTTTGTCTGTCTTTCTGTCTGTCTCATTATTCCAAACTTATAATAATAATGATAATAATGTATGGAATTTATATAGCGCTGAATCTTGTAAAGCAATAAATCAAAGCGCTCAGATGACAATTTTTTTTCTCGAGGATAATGGAATAAGCACTCATGAGCTTTTTTCCATCCAGTCCCCATGTGTATACGGTTTTGTAAATTTTGTCATCTATTCCCACCAGCACACAATGGCCTACTCTTTCGAAAAGCGGAACAGGATTTAACGTGTGCGCAAGATATTCTGCATGCGTTTGCACACGGGGCCTCGGTTTATAGTCTCATCCGAAGGACTTGAAGCACCCTGTCATATAATGTTGCTGTTACTGTTGGTTTGCTTCTTGTAGTTATGGCAATCTGTATTTGCACCTAACGTCATCCAAGAGTTGCAAAGCACATGACCTTTAAGACTGTCAAGTACAAACTCTCTCTCTCTCTCAGTGAATTTCCCTTCCACTGATCTGTGTATCCAACCCCTCTCTTTCTTCCCCTTCTTTTGCTTGTTTATTGGCAGCCCCCCTTCACTCCTAATAAAACACGCCTTTGATGTCATGAAATACGCAGTAATGCAGAACGCTAACGAGACTTCTTCCTTGTCAAATGCTACACTGGAGCTGATTTCGTCACATCCATGTGTCACTAAGCAATCTGTATAAAGGAACATAACAAGCAGGCTACAAACTGGCACAGGGTTGCCTCGTGATTTTAAGATTAGATCTCTTTTGTGAGCATGAGGTGGATTTTCTTCCTGTCATTGATGGAAAGTGACAGTGGAAAAAATATAAATTTACATACCAGTAGTTCTGAACTTAATGACCCTTCCTGCATCATCATGTACAATTTTGATATGACAAGTGACTGCTAGACAATTAACTTTAGGAAATGTACTCTTGATTTAGATGCATCTTTTTTTTGGTAATGTTCTATACAGTTAGGCAAAAATGCCTGTACTTCTAGTCTAAATCTGTAGCTGATTTTTATTATTTGGCACGACCTTTTTAATTTTGTTGTCCAGATTCAATTTTTCATGGAAACACCAAAGACATCATTCCACTGTTTAAGGCCAACAGTCATCTGTATCTTGGACAGTAAACTATATGCAGGATTATAAAAAGGGCACATGGACTTAAAACTGTTTCCTCCTAACTGCTTTTGATCACACAAGACTCATGATTCTCATGTTTGACTGTCAACCAATAAGGACACTGTCAAATCATGTTAAAGACTTTTTCTGTTTTGCTAACCAGTATCTAACCAGTACAAATACTGAACACAAACCCGCTCCTTTTACAACTACTTAAAGTCCAGATAGAGACAAATATTAAAACATTGTAAGACTTTTGTAAGAGCTATTGTTAAAATGTTGTTAATCCTTTCACATATTTGTTGTTTAGCATTTACAAGCCTGCATGCTCACAACTGCAAATAATCTTAAAACTTTTTAGACCATTTTAGCCAACACAACATTGTCATGAAAACAAATATCAATCTCTCCATCAATGTGGTGATTGCGCGACCAATTTGAAAGATTATAGCCAGCTGTATCAATGTGCCTGTCAGTATTGCGATTGCTCTTCATGGGATGATTAAAGTGTGTTTGTCTTGACTTGACTTGACTTCACACACACACACATACACACACACACAAACACACACACACACACACACACACACACACACACACACACACACACACACACACACACACACACACACACACACACACACACAACCAGGCACAAGGAAAAGGCAGAACTGCAAATCATGATGGTGCGTGGGAGAAAGGCCAGCGCTGAGGGAATATTGGTTTTTCCTTCGGGGGATAGCATGGAAGACATTAATCAGAGGATGACCACGAAACCTAGTTGAATAATGAATTCACACACCTAGATACATGTCTTCACTTCAATCAGTTATGAGAGATACCAAAAAAGACAGCTTTGAATATACTGACATACTTCTGAAAATGATCATGTATAATGTTCCACTGCAATAATTTTATTTTCTCGCTTGATTTCAAGGTTGCAACAAAAAACACAACAGAATTAAAACAATATCTTTCCGTTGAAGGAAGACAAGGAATCTGCTACATAACATATATTCTGCTACTTGAAATTTTTCATGTGCAATATTCTGTTTAAATGTCAAGATGTAACGAAGTTGTGATTTAAAGATATGTTAGAGATTACACGACTAAACGCTACTATGCTGATTTTGTGGGCTCGCTGTATGATCCTTAGCAGTGTATGGCATCAGCTGCTGAAGGCATTTGTCTTTTTTTTAAGTACGAATATTAATATGTGTCTTATTCACTTTATATGAATGGATAATAAGGCAATAGTGGTGCCAATTTGGAAGAAGAAGGGCAGCAAGAGAGACTGCAGCACCTACAGAGGCATTTCACTTCTCAGCCATGTAGGGAAAATGTATGCAAAGATTCTGGAACAGCGCACAAGAGCCAAAGCAGAACACCTTCTGAGCAATGCCCAGTTTGGCTTTCGGAAAGGAAGAGGGTGCACAGATGCCATTTTCGCACTCCGACAGCTGTGTGAAAGAGCCATCGAATACAACCAAGACCTGCATACAGTATTCGTTGATCAAGAAAAAGCTTTCGACCGAGTCAACAGAGACAAGCTCTGGAAGATCCTGGAGCAGTACGACGTGAAGGGGCAGTTGCTTGATAGCATCAGAGCAATCTATGCCAACAGTATGAGCGCAGTCCGAACAGCCAGTGGAACATCCGACTGGTTCCCGGTTACATCAGGGGTCAGGCAAGGCTGCGTACTCTCTCCCCTTCTCTTCGTGATTACAAAGGAATCAGATTACAAAGGAAGCCAACCCAGATCTTGAGGCCCTGAACGAACTATTATTTGCTGATGACCAGTCCTTGATGAATCAGAACAAAGCAGCTCTTCAAGAACACACAGACCAACTCAACACAAGCTGCGAGAGGTATGACATGAAGATCAGTATCACCAAAACAGAAGTTATGTCTGTCAGCAGAAATCCAGGAAAGCTGGACATCAACATCAACGGCACACAGCTGAAACAGACCAAAGAATTTAAATACCTTGGCAGCCTCTTCACTGAAGATGGAACATTGGACCGAGAGATAGAAACAAGATGCCAGAAAGCGAACGCATTCAGTTACCAACTCGCCCCCCTTCTAAAACATCCCAGCATCCCAATGAGCACCAAGGTAAAACTCATCAACGCCATCTTCGTTCCAACACTCACATACCAGTGTCAGACATGGGCCCTAACAAAAGCCTTAGAGAGAAAATTGGTCACATGTGAAATGCGCTGCCTGAGAAAAGCTGTCAACAAGACCAGACGCGACAAGATCAAGAATGAGGTGATCAGAGACATGGTCGGACTAACACCAATTCTCCACCATATCGAACAACAAAGGATCAGGTGGTTTAGTCACCTCACTAGAATGCCGCCCAACCAACCAGCCAAATACAATGGCTGGAAAGCCAGAGGTAGACCAAGGAGACGATGGAGCGACTCCGTGGCTGACACCCTGCGAGCCCATGACCTGTCACTACATCAAGCCTCCCGCCTTGCTGCAGACAGACGTCTGTGTCTCCCCGCGACGCCGAAAGGCACCAGCGGCAGATGAAAGAAAGAAAGAAGAAGAATAAGGCAACGGTAAAAGTAATAAGATTATCGTACATATTTATCACAACTGTATGCAAACTTCAACTTTACCAGAGAGCCCATTGACAAGCCAACGATTAGCAAAGCTAAAAATACAAGTACATTTTCCAATCAAAGCAAAGTTGATGTTGACCAACACAGGATCAAATTTTATGTCTTAGAACCACTATGCCAGTTCATGGCAGAACAAAAGACATCAGGCTACGTTATACTTTAAAAAAAGTATCAGTACAATTTGAAGGGAACCCCTAAATAGAGGACCCTTTTGCTGTCTTTTTGAATCTGTGACCATTTTCAGACAGTATTAGAAGTCGGCACAGTGTTGCTGTCTCATAGATCAATATCTACACTGCCAGTTGTCAAAACAAAGAAACAAAGCAGTGTGACAAAGGTTACACTGAAGTAGTTTGATGGCCAAAGCCTCAAAACACCGCTGCTTTTAAGATGTCATCAGTCTTTAAAGCTCTTTTGCAACGTTTTGAAATAATTATTATGAACTCTACTGCAAAGTTTTGTTTGGCTTTGCTAAGAACGATGATTAAGTGACTATTTCAATCAGAAGACCTCTCTCTCAAAACATCTTGCGCACACATTAAATCCTATTCCGCTTTTAAAAGAATAGGCCATTGTGAGCCAGTGGGAACATATGACCAAACTTACAAAACCGCACACATACGGGGACTGGATGTAAAAGAGCACATTAGTGCCTATTCCATTATCCTTGATATGAAAGAATAAATAAAGTATATAAATACATAGACAGATAAATAAATGAATAAATAAATGTGTCTTGCTCTATCATTCTTTATTATGTAATATGCAGTTCTGAAGGAAACATCACGAAAATGAGCAGTTGATGCAGACTGAGCCTGTTAACATTTGTCAACATGCAGACTTGTGCTTTTTATGTGCCAGAGATTTCCTTCTTAATGAAGTCAGCCTGATGTCATTATTTCCTGGAGAGATGGCATTGCTGATCTGACAACAAAGAAGTTATTGCCCAAACTGATTGAGTAATGTAGCGATGTGCTGCCGTTTCCCGCAATGCCCTGATTACAAAATAAAGATGTCATCAGAATGGAAGTGGCCAATGGTTCTATTGGAAAACTATTGACAGCAGTTACCTCTGTCTCTGTCCTAGCTTCCTTATCTGTGTTCCTGTCCATCTAACTGTACAAGCGTTTTATGAAACTGCGATAAAACGTTGCTGCTATTGTTGGTCTTCTTCCTGTGATTGTGGCAATCTGCATGGCCATTGGAGTTATCTAAGAGTTGTAAACACGTAACATTTCATGATGTAAGCTGCAGGCCCTATGTCTGTCTGTCTGTCTGTCTAATGTCTATCTGTTTGTCTGTTTGCCTCTCTGTTTTACTCTCTCTCTCGTCCGTTTTTCTATCAGTCTTTCTGTTTGTCTCTCTCCCTATCTGTCTCTAGAGATGTCCTCCTCCTTGTCAATATCAAAGCCTCGCCCCCTTCCTCTTTCTCCCCTCCATCTCTCCACATATTCTCTTGTCCTCGTCTCTTCCTTGCTTGCTAGCTAATCTTCTTTCGTCTTTCTGGAGATGAAAGCCTTCAAAGTTATCAGCCACACATTCATTGAGAAAGCTAACAAGATATCAGCATCATCACATAACACATTATGAGCTCATTTCGTCATTTCTAACGCTCCGAAAGCAGTTTGCTTCAAATAAAAGAAACAAGCGTGTTACAAACTTGCCCACAGCTGTGTTGTGGTTTGAAGATTGTTTTCACTTGATGTGCGCGCTGCGTCCTTTCCTCCTGTCATGGATAGGTTATTTACAGTGGGGAAGTAGAACTACACATGCCGATACTTCTGGACCTACTGACCTTACCCTCTTTTCACATCACAATTTGTGTATGAAAAGTGACCAGTGAACAATGAACACAAGGAATGGTTCTAGAAGCTCATGCAGGTAGGCCTACATTGTTTGCGGTTTATTTCATAGTCATAGAGAAGAACGACTACCACCATCTCAAAAGAGAAGAACAAGTCATAATAACTATGACTCACACTGGGCACAACAGGCTACATCACCACATGTCCACAAAGCTGAAACTCGTTCTTTCTCACATATGTGCCTGTGGTAAAGAAAACCAGACTGGCAAGCACATCCTTCAGAAGTGCACATATTTAGCGATCTGAGGAAGATTGTGTGGCCGACAGAGATAACCCTGCAAACTAATTTTTCATACGTTTGCGTTTCCATTTCTCTGTAAGCTATATTTCTGATTTTGTAGTTATGATTCCAAAATATGTAAATATTTCAAAGACATCAGTCTGCTATTTCAATACAAATATGAATAATAATATTTTTATATCAATAGGAATAATCTAAGGTACACTGTATCTAAGCATATCATAAAGCGCAACTGGTATCAAATTGAAAAAAAAACCAACACACAGTGGTTTAACCAATCACACACAAACCTCAAATTTCTGTTTTGTAAATGCAAAGGTAAGCTGGTTTTGTACAGAAAAAGCGTATATATCAATATGTGAATTGTGCGATAAATAATTTGGAACATATGTTTATTAATATTTTCAGGACTTTGAAATATAAACACTCTTTCTTATTTGCATTCTTATGTATGAAAATCAGAGTAACAGATGACAAAATGTACAAAAAGGCATACATACGGGGACTGGATGTAAAAAAGCACATGAGTGCTTATTCCATTATCATCGATATAAAAGAATTAAAAAAAAAATAAATAGTAATAAGAGATGAAAATACTTTCAAGCCAGATAAAACTTTTAATACAAATTAAAAGTCACACCATTGAGAGCTATCTACGCAGACCTGCTACCATCAACACTATGTAGAGTCTTCATGTCAACCATGGTTGTTAAACTATTTAGGGCTTTTCATGAGAGCTAGTGTTCAACTAGTGTTATTTTTTGGGTACAATTTATTGTAAACAGTATTTTGTTGAAACCTCCATAAAAACTAATCATATTTTTTATTTATTTATTCTTTTATATCGAGGATAATGGAAGCTATTAGACAAATCTTATATCAATCCACCCAGCGCAACTGTGCAATGTAAACAAGTATCAGTCTGCCCATCAAAATACTGGCGGCAGAACGAAACGAAAGACTATAGTCAGGTGCAATGAAGTGTGGGCTGAAGGGGCATGAAATATTCATGGAGGACATTTGGAGATTTGTCCATGAACACTCAGAGCTCAGATTGTCTCCCATGCCAACCGACATCCAGGAAGCTGTGAGATGAACTGATTTGCTAACATGAGCGCTGTTTTATTTCTCACTATCATTCTGTCTGGGTCTGTTTGTCTGTCGGTCTGTCTGTCTGTTTGTCTCTGTCTGTCTGTCTGTTTGTCTCTCTCTTTCTCTCTCATCTGACGCCCTTGTCGTCTCCTAATATATTCTCTTTTCCTCTCAGACGCCTTGTATCAATCAACATCAATCAATCAATCAATCAATCAATCAATCTGTATCCACCTCTCTCTGTCGATCTGTCGGGTTTGTCTGCCTGCCTGTCTTTCTATCTTTCTTTCTGTCAAACCCAGCTCTCCATCCTCACTTCATTTATTTAGGAAAGATACAAGGAACAAACCAGCGAAACATCATTAGCCTCTAAACATTATTAAGTAAGTGTTCCGCTCATTTAGCGTAAAAAGTTCAGTTCAAGACACATACACACATACACAATACCTCGTAATGAAACAAAGTATACATGACAACGTTGAAAATGTATTTCCTAATTGTTAAAAAATTTAAAAACGGTAATTTCCATTAAAAAACGTGTTGCGACTTAAATAATCATATACAAAACGAAACATATTAAGAAACTAAAAACCAGTAAAATATTTATAAAACGACAAATTTCCTTTAAATGAATTAAAGTCTTTTGTATCTTTGTATTTATATATTTTTTTCATTTCGATAAAAGCAAAAAGAAACATAACATTCCGAAAGAAAACAAACAAACCCCAGCAAAATGGCTTTTGAACCAAACTATTACCCACATGCCAAAGACCAAACATGTTTCTCCTATTAAGATGTCAAAAGTTGTGAAAGATCTCCTACAAAATTGTATTAAAACTGCAGAGTGCAGGACGGTTGTTCTCCTCCCCCCCCCCCCTGCTCACATCCACCCCATCCCCATCCCAGAAAAGAGCTCTGCTGTGACAGAGTCAATTTATTTCCTCTCTCTCTAAAAAACCCACAACAAAACCGCGCGCGCGCGCGCACAGCACCACACACACACACACACACACCACCACACACACACACACACACACACACACACACACACACACACACACACACACACACTCACACACACACACCACACACACACACACACACACACACACACACTCCACACACACACACACACACACACACACACACACACACACACACCACACAACACACTTCCATCTGTCATACGTTAAAGCTGCTTCGCCGTTCGAAAGAGAAGGCCATTTGTGATTCTTGGAGCAGATAATATAAGATACAAAACTGTATGCACGCGGGTGCTGGCTTTAAAAACCGGATCAGTGTTTATTTCATTATCCTCGAAGTAAAAGAATGAAATTCTTGTAATCACACACACACACACACACACACACACACACACAACACACACACCACACACACACACATCACACACACACACACACACACACACACACACTACACACACAACACACACCAAAAAATAATTCATAAGATTGATTCAAACGTGTGGAATTATCACAAAACATTGAAGCGCTTCGATTTGTTTTGTTTCTTACAAGATTCAGCGCTATATAAATTCCATATATTATTATTATTATTATTATTATTATTATTATTATTATTATTATTATTATCCAAAGATTATGATATGCTATAAAAAAAAAACCCACGTGAAGAACTGTATAGAATGTTTTAAAATCAACAAAAAGTATTTTTCTAAGTTGAATTTTTTACGATTTTGTTTCTCATGTTTATAGATTGGAACCACATCTATTGATATGCAGGAATGAAAACTAAAGGCGCATATTCAACAGATTTCGCACCAGCTCCCATGATTTAATGATAGAGGAAGGGGGATATACAAATCTGCCGAGAGAAAAAAGAAAATTTTATGTGGTGTAACAAAATAGAAGACGAATATAACTTGCTTGATGATTGTAAACTTTATGACGATTTAAGAAAAAAAAAATTATTATCTATTGTAAAAAAAAACCCCACAAATAAATGATATGAATAACAACGAGAATGTAAGTTTTTCAACAACGAGGACTATCTGTTAGACATGATCAAATATGTGCATGATCCTTTTTCCAGAAGAGCGAGAACATAGACGGCATACATAAATCTAAGAATGTATATCTTTTAGGACATGTCGTATAAGTTTATGTTTGGTGTCAAATAAGTCTTGTTCTGACTTAATGGCAATAACGTTTTCGGATTCTGATTCACACACACACACACACACACACACACACACACACACACACACACACACACACACACACACACACACACACACACACACACACACACAAAACACACACCACAACACAACACACACACATACACAACATACCCTCTCCCTCCCCCACCCCCACATACACAACCCAACACACCCCCCACCCCCACCCCTATCATCTCCCCATCTCACACACATGAATTTCCACTTCTGCTCTCTTATCATAACTAAGCAGTTCTGACGAAGACAACGGCATGAGAAACGAGCAGTTGATACAGGCTTAACACCCGTTACTACTTCTATCCAGAATACAGATTCCTTGCTTTTTTATGCGCCAGAGATTGTCTTTACGTAATGAAGACAACCTGTGGTCATTATTTCCTAGAGAGATGGCTTTGGCCGATCTGACAACAAAGAAATGATTGCCCAATCTGATTGTGAGTAATGTAGCTACGAGCTGCCGTGTCTTGCGATGCTCCGATCACCTAACAAAAAAAAGAGATAAAAAGTTTGATCCAGAATGATAATGATAATGATTATGATCCGTGCAGCAAATTCTCATCTTTTGGAAACATCTGCTGACGAAATGTTCAGACTGTTTGCTTCTTACACTTTTGTTTGTTTGTTTGAGGGTTTTTTTGGTAGGGGTTTTCTTTTGGCCTCTGTCTCTTGTCCATCTTGTCCATGTTTGTGATTATATGATTGTTTGTGATTCTATCATTCTGTCGCTTTTGTTGTTTTGTTCTTATGTGTTTGTTTTAAGCGTTTCTGTTTCTGTTTGTCTCTGTCTCTGTCTGTCTCTCCTTGTCTGCCTTCTGTTTTCTCTGTTTGTTTCTCTGTCTGTCTGTCTCTTTCTGTCTCTCTGTTTCAATCTCTCTCTCTCTCTCTCTCTCGCTCTCGCTCTCTCTCTCTCTCTCTCTCTCTCTCTCTCTCTCTTCTCTCTCTCTTCTCCTCTCTCTCTCTCCCTCTCTCTCGAGTAGCTTCCCTTGCTTGGTTGCCAGCAAGACGCATTACTCACCAGCTGGTGTAAATATTACCGCTTTTTGTGTATATCAGAGTCAGTATGCCTGTTGAAGGGTTCTCAACCACTCTAGAATGTTTGCTGAATACTGTGTTACGTGACAATACCGTATCATCCTTCAAAATTGACGGCAGAGGCAGTCAAACTACGGTCGTTTTGCGACTGACTACAAACACTTCGTTTCATCACCCTGAGACAGCAGAGGGCAGTGTTATGTATCCACGAAAGTGCCTGTCACAGGTCAGAAGAGACAGAAGGAGGGCTGAAGCTTAAAGAGCAGACCATGAGAAGAAGGCAAGTGTTTCATCTCCTTCAGGACTCTTCATGCCAACACCACCTAGTCTCTGTTATGTTGCCGACCAGAAGACAACTTCCCCTGTTGTGCCATGCACTTCCTCTGTACCACTGTCAGGTGACAATCAGCAAGATAAAACACAAATAAACATACCATCATGTGACATGGATAAATCAGACAGTAACAATCAGTTCTGATATAGAAACAGTCTGTGACATTGATGAGGAAATGTCGTGCAAGTGGGAGGGCTCTGACGATGGGGAGCAGGGGGGTGGGAGTGTGTCAGACCTTGTGGGGAATCATTCTGATGTAGACTGTGATGTAGATTGTAAAAATGATTCTGAACATTCAAGGGATATTACTGGGTCTGAGAACACAGGTGCAAAACCAGAACTGACTTACAGTAATGTCTTGAAATGCTTTGAACGATTTAATGACAACATAAACAAACAAATGGATCATGTCAGTCATGAGCTTAAAGAAAGTGTAGCCATTACCAAAACTTGTTCGAGTGGAACTCCTTTTAAAGATGTGTCATAGTTGCTCTGTTGCTCACCCAGTCCATTGTGTATTTAAAGTATTAGTGAAAGTACTGAGACATTGAAAAACATGAATTTGTTCCATGATGTGGATGCCATGCCATGCTGATTATTTCAAATGTTTTGAATATGTCATGTGTTGAAATGATTTCTTTCTACACTGACCCCTCCCCACTGTCCCCATGTGAATGGGCTAACAGGAGCCGACCACATTAAACCTTTTTCAAGTTCAAGTTTCAAGTTCTCTCTCTCTCTCTCTCTCTCTCTCTCTCTCTCTCTCTCTCTCTCTCTCTCTCTCTCCCTCTCTCTCTCTCTCTCTCTCTGTATGTGTGTGTGTGTGTGAGGGATAGAGAGAACTCGAACTCGAACTCTCGAACTCGAATATTTTAATGAGGGTAATTGGATAAGCCAGAGGCTTCTTTACATCAGGTCCTCATGGGCAAACAGTGAAAACAAACATGAATAAATCAATGAATTAATAAACAAGATGATTTCAAATAGCTATGAAATAAATCACTCAAACTTCCATTCAATTATTAAAAAATCAAGAAATCGAAAAATCAAATGAATAAACAAGACCAATTAAACAAGAAAAAACTCCCCTTCTCAACACCCCCTCCCCTAAACAAACAACACTCCCCCAAAAGTCCAGGAAAAATACGCGCGCGCGCGCGCGCCACAACAACACACAACACACACACACACACACACACACACACACACACAACACATGCACACACACACTTACGCACGCATAACACCACGCACACCACAACACATACACACTCTCTCTCACACTCACACACTCACACACACATACACACACACATCATGGATACATATCCATTCGCATGTTCATTTCCTCGCATACAAGATAATAAACACATGTCATAATCATCAAAATATCGTAACCATACATTTGCACAGACAAAACCAGGCAAAGAGAGAGAGAGAGAGAGAGAGAGAGAGAGAGAGAGAGAGAGAGAGAGAGAGAGAGAGAGAGAGAGAAGAGAGAGAGAGAGAGAGAGATTTCCTTTTCTCTCTTTTTTCTATCCCTCTCTTTTTCTGCCTGTGCTTTTGTGTCTGAGTCTGTGTCTCTGTCTCTCTGTCGTTCGCTCTCTTTCTTTCCCTTTCTCTCCCTCCCCCCCCCCCCTCTCTCTCTCTCTTCCACCCCCTCACTCTCTCCTTTATATCTTTCTCTGTCTGTCTGTCTCTGTCTGTGTCTCTGCTTTTCTTATCTGTCTGTCTGTCTATCTCTCTCTCTCTATCTCTCTTTGTGTCTCTGTGTGTGTGTGTGTGTGCGCGCGCGCGTGTGTGTGAAAAAGTTATGAACTACCTGACATATTGCATAGATACCTTCCAAAAAAATAAATGAACTAAATGACCTATATTGCATAGATATTCTATAACAAAATAAACAATACTTGTCAAACGTTTTAAACTACAGACCTAGATTGTACAAATGATTTATGACGACATAAACCATATGTACCCTAAATTTCTTATCTAGCTCACCTGTATATTGCATTAAATCTTTATGACGAAATATAAGCTTTGTGTGTCAAAAGTTTTAAACTCGCTGACCTACATTACACACATGCTTAAAAAAAACAACAAATTTCACATGAACAAAATTTTACAGCTATTGAGTGATATCGAGCTATTTAGTGCGATATGGACTTTTTAATTTGTCAATTTTTTTTTTTTTTGGGGGGGGGACTTGTTTCTGTGTTTTTTTATTTTTCCTTTTCTTTGGTCCTTTGCATTGCAGATTATATTCTCTCATACAGCATGTGCATGCGCATCTCTACTCAGTTCATGTGCAGTGTGTAGCATACTGACATTGTGGCAGTTTACTCTTCTTGTTTGTTTCGTTACCTCAGCCACAGCCCTGAGGCCTATACATGGTGAGATATTTGAGTATTCGACCGTTTTTGCCCACCACTTAGGTAGCCGCATTCCGACTTTGGGGGCTAGGATCTGACGATACTTTTAATTGAAAGCGAATTCTAGAAAAGCGTTTATTGTTGAAGATACGTTTGTTAAAGTTTATATGACAGTCAGAAGCAAATTGTCATACCTTGTGTACATAGACGGAGACAATCGCCTACAAAATGAATCTTGTTCAATACTGTTTGAGTTAGAGAGAAAACAGCAACAGCAACAACAACAACACAACAACAACAACAGAGCCTTGTTTGCATTCAAAAGTATAGTCCTTCGGATGAGACTATAAACCGAGGCCCCGTATGCAAACGCATGCAGAACATCTTGCGCACACGTTAAATCCTGTTCCGCTTTTCGAAAGAGTAGGCCATTGTGTGCGGGTGGGAACAGATGACAAAATTTACAAAGCCGCATACACACGGGGACTGGATGTAAAAAAGTACATGGGTGCTTATTCCATTATCCTCGATTAAAAAAAAAATTGTCATCTGAGCGCTTTGATTTGTTGCTTTACAAGATTCAGCGCTAATTAATTCCATACATTATTATTATTATTATTATTATTATTATTATTATTATTACTATTACTATTATCTGATAATGAATACTCGACCGTTGGGATTCCCGGCGACCTGCCAGTATAAACAGTATTCCCACATTCTGGAAATTCTGTGCAAGAATTTTGCTCTTGTCTTTCCTTCTCTTTGTTTCTGCTTTGTTCCTTTTTTTCCTGTCACCTCCTTCTTGTCGATTTTCTGCCTTCTTCGTCCATTCTGCTGCTTTTTTCCCTCAGAAAATCTTAACAGATGACACATTTCTTATGCCGAAGTCGGGTGCGCTGGGCCAGACTTGTCAGGCGCTTAACGGCAACGTGACGCATTTTCGTTCATATACCGACAACAATAGGTACTGTCTGAGCATTCGACTATGAAGAAGAATGAATATTACTTTCACTTACAATATGTTCATTTGCTTGTATGGGCTTACACACGCAAAATAAAAGCGCACACACGCGTGTGTGTGTGCGTGCATGCATATGTGAATATTTGTGTGTGTGTGTGTGTGTTGTGTGTAAGCGTGTACATGTGTTCATTCGCGCGCACAGTGTGTATATCTGGGTGCGAGTGTGTGTATACGTGCGTGCTTCATGCGTGTGTGTGTATGTGTGCTTATGTGCGTAATGCATATAATTGTGTGAGTATGCGTGCCTGTGTATGCGTGTACATGCTTGTGTGCGTGCACGCATGCATGTGTTTATGTGCGTGGGTGCTGTAGCCGAACGCAAATGACAAGGTACGTTCTTGCAACA
>CM054141.1:62341158-62343658 GCA_028751875.1 Rapana venosa
GTGCGTGTGTGTGTGTGGGTGGGGGGGGGGGTGGTGGTGGTTTATTTCTTGTTTTTACTACTAAATAAGATATTTATTTGTTTGTTATTATTTTCTAGTTGATTGATAGATACATCGGTTGATTTATTGCTTGATGAATTGCTAAGCGTACATTAATGTTGGCTGTGCAAGGTACAAATAGACTGAGTGATTACGATCATTGGAAAAAATACAATAGCAAATAGTTCACACATTTCCAAGGACACACACTCACACTCACACTCACACACACACACACACACACACACACTCCCGTCTAAAATCACTAAATGTGAATAGACGTTAAACTGAAGATACACACACACACACACACACACACACACACGCCTACCTCTGTTTTTTCTTCCTAGATAGATGGTTTGATGAAAAAAGCAATTGCCTATTCAATGTACCATCTGGAAGTGAAAACTTGACTTTGACTTTCACACACACACACACACACACACACACCGCGCGCGCGCGCGCGCGCAAACACACACACACTCACACACACACACAATCAGGGGTGTCCAGTTATTAACAAATCAGGGCAAAGCACACATCTGGACATCCTGCCCACTTTGCCTAGGGTGGCCTTTCTATAGGAAGCACTGCGGTCAGTAGCCTGTGGCCAGTGCCAAAATAACTTCTTCTTCACCTGCCCCCTTGTCTCGTAGACAGTTGGGACATCACTGAAGATTTTGCAACCAGCTTCCTCCACTCCTCGCGGTTTTCAGCTTTCTGCAGCGAGTAGATGCACTCAAGTCAGTCCACTCTCTGGTGATGTCTTCCTATCAGTTTCTCTGTCTGTCTCTTCGTCTCCCTCCTTGTACTGTTCCATGTAGGACTGTCTTGGCCAGTCCAGATGTTCGTTTGCAGGGTTATCTCCGTCGGCCACGCAATTTTCCTCAGGTCGCTGAATATCATGCCCCTCTGAAGGATGTGCTCGCCAGTCTGGTTTTCGATACCATAGTGAATGAAATAGCATCTAAAACACCCATATAAGTCTCCATGAGGAGCGATTACAGTCTACAAACCATACTAGTCGATAGACTGTAAACTTGGCTCTTGTCCAAAAAGCTTCATCAGTTATCAATTAATGTAAGCAAAGTGTGGAAACCTGCATCAAAAAGGGGGCTATGTTGTGAAATACTGTGTTGAAGTTGTCTTCTCCGCCGAGGGGATGCCGGGGGCCTGTCATCATGAATAGCATCCCCACATTCTGGAAATTCTGTGCTATAAATTTCCTCTTTTCTATCACTCTCTTTGTTTCTGGCTTGCTCATTTTCTTCCTGTTACCTCTTCCTTTGTTTTCTGCCTTCTTGGTCCATTATCCTGCGGGTTTTTTTCAAGAAAGACTTAAAAGATAACAATTATCTCTCATGCCGAAGTCGGATGCGCTGGGCCTGACTTGTAAGGCGCTTAACGGCAGCGTGATGCATTTTGCTTATATAGCAGACAATAATAGTTGCTGTCAGAGCGTTCGACGACGACGACGATAACGATGAAGACGACGACGACGACGACGACGACGACGAAGAAGAAGAAGAAGAAGAAGAATGTCTTCAGCCATGACAAGATCTTAGCAAAACAACCTGCCCGCTCAGTTCAACTCAATTGTCTCGCAGCCACTGTCGTTGGTAGAAGCTCCATGTAATGCTACTAGGGTTCGCTATTTCTCTGTGTCTCTGCTCAGATTTACCGTCTCCTGTAGCCTACGCCGATAATTAATCTCAGCAATGTTTAAAGGAGAAAAAATCCGCTGAAGTTGGAGTATGTGTCGAGGAACTTGGAAAATGCTTTACAGCAAATTTTTCATTCATTGTGTACACTCAATCTCATAGTGATTCCTTGCTGTGATGACAGAGTCAATTATGTCCCATTAACACATTTCTAATAAGGACAATGTAGGCAAATTTTCCATAGTAAAAAGGAAAAGTAAAGGTGCCCCATAACCTATAAGGTCGTAGGGGAGCGATGCATCAGGGACCTCACTTCGCTAGGGGCCAGAATATTGATGGCGGCGCCCATCTCCTCTCCCTCGCTGCTTTACCTTCCCTGACCCTAAAGAGGACAGGTATGCATTTATAGCTGGGTGAACTGGGGGACTGTACCGAAACCGGCGCGCATCCAAGCTCGATACTGCTTAAAATTGGCCTGGGGAAAATGAGGGCTCTGACCATGGAGATAATTATCCCGTCCCCGAAACAGTCAAATAAAGGGAAAAGACGAAGTTTTCTTGAATGAAATAATCGGAAACACATAGGGATGTCTTGAAAGAAAATGTAGAACAACAGAGGATATAGCAGCGTACAGCACAGACAGACAGAGACGTAGACAAAAGCAAGGACATCAGCACAACAACACAGGAGAAATGCAGAAATAGGAACACAAAATTATCAATAAAGAGGTAAATTGTGGAACACATACACAAAGCGCTTATAAACAAGGTTCCTTCTCAACGAAAGTAAGATTGGAGCAA
>CM054141.1:62348658-62353658 GCA_028751875.1 Rapana venosa
GGTGGTGATGGTGGTGGTGATGGTGGTGGTGATGGTGGTGGTGATGTGGTGGTGATGCTGCTGCTGTGGTGGTGGTGGTGGTGATGGTGGTGGGTGATGGTGGTGGTGATGTGGTGGTGATGGGGGTGGTGATGGTGGTGGTCATGGTGGTGGTGATGGTGGTGGTGATGGTGGTGGTGATGCTGCTGCTGATGGTGGTGGTGGTGTGATGGTGGTGGTGGATGGTGGTGGTGATGGTGGTGGTGATGCGATGGTGGTGGTGATGGTGGTGGTGGTGGTGGTGGTCATGGTGGTGGTGGATGGTGGTGGTGGTGATGTGGTGGTGGTGGTGATGTGTGGTGGTGATGGTGGGTGGTGATGCTGCTGCTGATGGTGGTGGTGGGGGTGATGGTGGTGGTGATGGTGGTGGTGATGGTGGTGGTGATGGTGGTGGTGGTGGTGGGTGGTGGTGATGTGGTGGTGATGGTGGGTGGTTGATGGTGGTGGTGATGGTGGTGGTGGTGGGGATGGTGGTGGTGAATGGTGGTGGTGATGCTGATGGTGGTGATGCTGATGGTGGTGGTGGAGGTGGTGTGATGGTGGTGGTGAGGTGGTGGTGATGGTGGTGGTGGTGGTGATGGTGGTGGTGATGGTGGTGGTGATGGTGGTGGTGAAGCTGATGGTGGTGGTGATGGTGGTGGTGATGGTGGTGGTGATGGTGGTGGTGATGGTGGTGATGCTGCTGATGCTGATGGTGGTGTGATGGTGGTGTGAATGGTGGTGGTGATGGTGGTGGTGATGGTGGTGGTGATGGTGGTGGTGGTGGTGGTGGTGGTGGTGGTGGTGGTGATGCTGCTGATGGTGGTGGTGATGGTGGTGGTAAATGGTGGTGGGTGATGGTGGGGTTGATGGTGGTGGTGATGGTGGTGGTGGTGGTGGTGGTGGTGGTGGTGGTGGTGGTGGTGGTGGTGATGCGCTGATGGTGGTGGTGATGGTGGTGGTGATGGTGGTGGTGATGGTGGTGGTGGTGATGGTGGTGGTGATGGTGGTGATGCTGCTGATGCTGATGGTGGTGGTGATGGTGGTGGTGATGGTGTGGTGGTGCTGCTGCTGCTGATGGTGGTGGTGATGGAGATGATGATGAAGAATGTTATGATGATGATGGTGGTGGTGATGGTGATGATGGTGATGGTGATGATGATGATGATAATGATGGTGATGATAAGGATGGTAATTATGATTTTGAAAGATAACGGAAAGCACTGGCATATCCTTGACATTCAGGAAAACAGAAGATAAAAGAAATATTAATAAATATTTGAGCTAAGACGCTGGGAAATTAAACACCACCACCCCTAAAAAAAGGAAAAAAGGGAGAAAGGAAAAAAATAATTTTCTCAGGAGACATTAATTTTACATGAAAGAACAAGTATTTGTACCTAATATCTTGTGAAGATTTTCAAGTCATTAAAATTGACACAATGTAAGAAACAAAAATATACTGCAATACATACGCAAGCACACCAGCACACCAGCACACCCGCACACACACACACAAAGCCAATGACATCACTCTTGCATCCTACACCGTCAACAGACCATTCTTGCACCTGCCACCATACTACAAGACACTATGTTCACCGCACAAAGCTCCACTAACACCCACCCCCCAACCGATCACATATCACGCATAATCATCTTCATCCCTGTAATGAAATCAACAACACAGACCAAACTAGTCTACAGATTGTCACCGTCCAAACTTCCGTCCCCACCCCCACACCACCCCACCACCTCCTCCACCTCCATCCTGTACCTCCTTCCCTCTCTTCCATCCTTTGGAAAACAGATCTCTTCAATGTCTCATAAATCATCCGCATCTGCCACATTTTATCAATGTTTTTCCTCTGCTTCATATTACAACAACCCCCCCCTCTACCACAACCACCCTCGCCCCTTTCATCTAACACACTCTACTACTCCAAACCCTCTACAAAGTCGTCCACCTTTTTTCTTCCCATTTACCACCCCCCACCTTCACTTCTGTGTTCACCTCCCCCCCCCCCTCCCCTTTCCTTTTGTGATCCCACGCAGCAGGTGGGAAAGGGGACTGACAGTGATTGAATGGGCTGTCTGGGTGACCTCCCTTGTTGGCCAACTCGTCACTTCCTGTCAGCGTTTTGTGCTGGCTCGGAAGTTGGCAGGGAAGTTTGGTGTATCTGATGGACTTGTCGATGGCTTGTTCTGACGTCTTTATATATATATAGTTCGTTGGTCTGTTATTCGCACAGAGAGTGCACCCATTCGCGCACTCACACACACATACACACCCATTATATCTATCTGTCTGTCTGTCTGTCTGTCTATCTATCTATCTATCTATCTATCTATCTATCTATCTATCTATCTATCTATCTATCTATCTGTCTGTCTATCTATCTGTCTATCTAACTATGTATATATATATATGTGTGTGTTTTTTATATCTATATCTATATCTAAATATGCATATCTATCTATCTATCTATCTATCTATCTATCTATCTATAGAGAGAGAGAGGCACTGAGTAAGCAAAAGAGAAAGATTCAGTTGCACGCACACAAACAGTATACACACATGCACGCACGCACGCACGCACACACACACAGACACACACACACACGAACAGATGGTGATGATACCTCGTTTGCACTTGCGTGTGTGCGTGTGTGTGTGTGTGTGTGTGTTTGTGTGTGTGTGTGTTCGAGAGAGAGAGAGAGCATGCATGCGTGCGTGTGTATGTGTGTGTGCGCGCGAGCGTGCATGCATGCGTGTGTGTTTGCGCGCGCGCGCGCGCGTGTGTGTGTGCTTGCGGCAGGGACTTAAGACAAGGGCAGATGGGAGGGTGGTGGTTGGGGCCTGGAAGTGAAACAATAGAGCCAATCATCAGCCTATTGATCCCAGGCTTACACCGCCCGCTTACACACCATACAGCAAATATACTGATGGCAGTGATCTGATGTAGCCAGGCATGGAGAGCGAGGGAGAGCGAGGGAGAGAGAGAGAGAAAGAGAGAGAGAGAGAGAGAGAGAGAGAGAGGGAGAGTGAAAGAGAGAGAGCGAGAGAAGAGAATCGAACATCAAAACAACACCACAAAAAAGACACCACCGACAGAGAAAGAGAATTACTCAGTTATAGAAACAATGAGGAAATGCATACTGAAATAACTTTTTTAAAATGTGAGGAGGAGAAGAGGAGGAGGAAAGAAAAGTCAGAGAAAGATAAACAAGCCTATGTAAAGACAGAGAAAAGACTTAGAAAAAACCCACAAAAAGGGCAATACCCAGAAAAGACAGAAAAAGACAAAGAAACCTTAGAAAAGACAAAGAAACCTTAGCAAAGACAAAGAACCCTCAGAAAAGACAGAAAAAGACAAAGAAACCGTGAAAAAGACAAAGAAACATTAGGAAAGACAAAGAAACCTTAGAAAAGACAAAGACATTTTAGCAAAGACAAAGAAACCTTAGCAAAGATAAAGAAACCTTAGCAAAGATAAAGAAACCTTAGCAAAGACAAAGAGACCTCATAAAAGACAGAAAAAGACAAAAGTATGTTCTTTCGAGCCAGAAGGCCCATAGAGCCGGAGCTTATCCCGGTTTCTGTAGCGTTAAGCGAACTGATGGTTTTTCACCACCCCTGTGACAGGACGCTAGTCTGTCGCCAGATACTTCCCCAGCAGAGCTGGTACCCACTTGTACACCTGGGTGGAGTGAGGAAAATAGGAGTAAAGTGTCTTTCCCAAGGACACAACACCGAGCCGAGCGGGGATCGAACCCGCGACCTCTGGATCACGAGTTGACCGCCTAAACCACTCGACCACGGTGCCTCCGCGAAAAAGACAAAGAAACCGTGAAAAAGACAAAGAAACATTAGGAAAGACTAAGAAACCTTAGAAAAGACTAAGAAACCTTAGAAAATACAGAAACAGACAAAGAATCCTTAGGAAAGACAAAAACAGATTAAGAATCCTTAGGAAAGACAGAAACAGATTAAGAATCCTTAGGAAAGACAGAAACAGACAAAGAATCCTTAGGAAAGAGAGAAAAAGACAAAGAGACCTCAGAAAGAACAGAAAAAGACAGACAAACCTGAAAAAAGGCAGAAAAAGACACATAAACCTAGAAAAGACAAAATAAAGACAAAGAAACCAAAACGTCCCTGCCTAAACGCACAGCTAATGACAGATTCTAATTGTAAATACAGATCAGAGAGTAGTAGTTGGGGTGTGGCCACACACACACACACAAACATACACACACACACACGAGAATGGACCAAGAAGGCAGAAAAAAAAAATAGTAGTAGTAATAATAATAATAAGAATAATAATTATAATAATAATTATAATAACAATAATAATAATAACAATAATAATAATAATAAGTATTATTATTATTTATGGAATTTATATAGCGCTGAATCTTGTAAAGCAACAAATCAAAGCGCTCAGATGACTTTTTTTTCTATGGAGGATAATGGAATAAGCACTCATGTACTTTTTCTTTTTTTTAGTCAAGATAGTCAAGAAGGAGGTCACAAAAAGAAAAGGAACAAGTAAGAAACAAAGCGAGTGATAGAAAAGAGGACATTTCTAGCATAAGATTTCCAAAAGGTTGGGATACTGTTTACACTGACAGAACCCCGGCGGGAGAAAAAACCCAAACCAAAACAAAACAAAAGAACCAGAAGAGAAAGAGATATATTGAAAAGAAAGGGGAATGAACAGTCTTAGCATTTAAGTCTAGGCCATTGCTACAAAATCCTGCCTTCACCACGATTCAAACTCACTCTCTCTCTCTCTCTCTCTCTCTCTCTCTCCTCTCTCTCTCTCCTCTCTCTCTCTCTCTCTCTCCTCTCCTCTCTCTCTCTCTCTCTCTCTCTCTGTCCCTCTCACACACAACACACATATACACACACATCAGCCAAGCACAGCTGATGTACCCAACGGCTGAGTCGCCTCCAACTCTCACACCCACCCACC
>CM054141.1:62368658-62371158 GCA_028751875.1 Rapana venosa
AAAAGTTGCCTGCACATTGGTATCGTGTTTATACATCATACCCGAAGTAAGTCTTCAATTTTAACGTCTTTCCACTTTAAGTGATACCAGACGGATCATACCCGAAGTCGGAATGTAGCTACCTCAAAGTAGTTGCGAACGCAAAATCTCACAATTAGTGAACCTCGAAGCTCTAGGCCAGGGACAAACAAAAAAACCCAGATCTCTTTCCTTGTTAGGGGGCAATTTGCTGAACACCTAAAGCCACACGCAGCTGCAGCCAGATTGCACTCAAACCTACCCCGGCATCAAACAATTTCCTTTCTTCTGTGGGGCGTATTGACACCGTTCTTCCCTGGGCTTGTTTGCGCTCATGGATTACCCAGATCATCGGCAGAGAAACATGTTACACACGTGGCGCGCCGCTCCTGGGACGATTATTTAAGGCAGAAACGCTGCAGGGTTCGTAGGATGTTTTGTTGGCAGAACAAAGACAGTTAAAAATGACACCAATAGTGTAAACGTGTGTACATCTATGTATGTATGTATGTATCTGTCTGTCTGTCTGTCTGTCTGTCTGTCTCTCTCTGTCTGTCTGTCTGTCTGTCTGTCTGTCTGTCTCTCTCTCTCTCTCTCTCTCTCTCTCTCTCCTCTCTCTCTCTCTCTCTCTCTCTCTCTCTCTCTCTCTCTCTCTCTCTCTCTCTCTCTCTCCTTCCTCTTATCCTCGATGTAAAAGAATAAATTATGTATATATATATATTTTATATATATATATATATAATATATATATATATATATATATATATATATTTATATATAATACATACATATTTAATGTGTGAGTGTGTGTGTGTAAGGGTAAGGGAGAGAATGTCTTTTAGATAGATAGGCAGATAGATACACAGATATATACAGATAGATACATAGATACATACATACATACATAGATAAATGGATAGATAGATAGATACACAGACAGACAGACACAGACAGACAGACAGACAAATAGACAGATGTCACAACTGGTGAATCTCATACCTGTAGCATAGGAACACAAAAAATCCAACCAGCTTTGTAGTTATCCTTTGAAAACACCCATACAGGCACACCCCTTATCCACTGTGTACTTACAATATCACCAGTAAGTTTCAGGTACCGTGTAAATTCTGCGTTGTCTTCCAGAGTGTTAAGAAAGGGAATAGCTAACATGAACAATATTTACTGACCTGTGAGGAAAGACAATGTTCATTCTCAGCCTACCGAGTGGATCTGTAGTGTAGAGGTAGCCCACCTTCCTAGAAAGCAGAATTTCCAGGTTCGATCCCATTTAGTGCCAAAACCTCTCTCTGTGTCTCTTTCTCTCGCGCTATATGTGTGCGAGTGTGTACATTTGTTCATGTGTGCGTCCGTGCGTATTTTTGTGCCTCTGTGTGTGTGTGTGTGTTGTGTGTGTGTGTGTGTGTGTGTGTGTGTGTGTGTGCTAGTGTATGTGTTAGTGTGTGAGTGTGTTGTATGTATGTGTGTGTTGTGTGTGTGTGTCTGTTTGTGTTGTGTGTGTGTGTGTGCATGTGTGTGTTTGTGTGTGTGTGTGTGTGTGCATGTGTGTGTTTGTGTGTGTAGGTGAGTCTTCGATTTAAGTATATTCACTTACAGTGATATTAGACGATGTGTGTGTGTTGTGTGTGTGTTGGGGTGTGTGTGTGTGTGTGTGTGTGTGTGTGTGTTGTGTGTGTGTGTGTGTGTGTGTGTGTGAGTGTGTGTGGTGGTGTGTGTGTGTGTGTGTGTGTGTGTGTGTGTGTGTGTGTGAGTGTGTGTGTGTGTGTGTGTGTGTGTGTGTGTGTGTGTGTGTGTGTGAGAGGGGAGAGAGAGAGAGAGAGAGAGAGAGAGAGAGAGAGAGAGAGAGAGAGAGAGAGAGAGAGAGAGAGAGAGAGATAGCAAACGATAAGACCACAGCTAACAAGAAAAACAAGAGGCGGTGGTTAAGTAAGCTTGTTTAACTCCAGTCACTGTCAATGACGATTACAGTCTGCAACCTGATATCAATTATAGATTTCTTTGCCTCAGTTTTGCAATTTGTTACACATGACATGCCACCCCAGCAGGGATACTGGGGGCTCTTTCAGTATATATATATATATATATATATATATATATATATATATATATATTATATATAATATATATATATATATATAAGAGAGAGAGAGAGAGAGAGAGAGAGAGAGAGAGAGAGAGAGAGATCGATATATATACATATAGATATATCTATATATATCCTACCTTTAAGAAATTCTGTGCTAGAATTTCCCCTTTTCTATCACTCTCTTATTCCTTTTTTCTTATCTTTCTATAATCTTTTTTGTGTGTCTACTATTGAAAAAGATAGTAGTGGAGGATATGTATGTACATGTCTTTAATAATAATAAATAATAATAATAATACATGGAATTTATACAGCGCTATGTCTTGCAAATAAACAAATCAAAGCGCTTTAAACAGTCATTAGTCATTAAAACATACA
>CM054141.1:62378658-62396158 GCA_028751875.1 Rapana venosa
GACAGACACACATAAAACACACACAGAAAGGTGGAGAGACAGACAGGTAGATAGATGAACAGACAAGAAAGAGCCACAGAGTCACATAAAGAGAATTTCCCAGCCAATCCTTTCTTCTTTTTTTATATTTTTATTTCTCATTGCGTGGCAGTATACATTAACGATACCATCACCAGACACATCAAATACTACGGCCATCCTACCCTCTGTGATCTCTTTGCCAATATATACTGTTATCTCCCTTTCACAGTCCTGTTCCGTCCTCTCTTTTAAGAGGATGTCAGAAACTCCCTATTCGCCGTTTCTCAATTCGCCGTAACGATAACGACTTGCTTGACTTTCCGTATTTTTTCCAAATCACACCAAGTTGTACGAAATCAACGTACCTAGTGTTATCTCGCCTTCCCATTCCTTCTGCATTTGTATCTCTTTCAGGGGAAATGGGGAGGGTGGGTAGAAGGAGGGTATCGATTCGCCGTTCCCATATCAATCGCCGTAATAATATTGACTTACCTTACTTGCCTTATTGTCCAAATCGCACGATATTGTATTAAATCGGTGTGCACTTGTGCCTTGGCTGGTTGTGGGTATGTCATTATCTCTTTATCGAAATTTTTTTTCCTGATTTTCTTTTTCATTGTGGTTTTCTGCTTGTATAGGTTGGATTAGAAAGAAAGGGGAGAAATTCGTGTAAAAATATTGTATTGATTATTCTATCTCTGCTTCTGTCTGTCTCTGTCAGTCTGTCTGTCTGTCTGTCTGTCTGTCTGTCTGTCTGTCTGTCTGTCTGTCTGTCTGTCTGTCTCTCTCTCTCTCTCTCTCTCTCTCTCTCTCTCTCTCTCTCTCTCTCTCTCTCTCTCTCTCTCCTTTCTCTTTCTCTCTCCCTCTTTCTCTACGTCTCTCCCTCCTTCTCTCTCTCGCTGTATGTGTGTATATGTTTGTGAATGAGTGATAGGGATATACAGACAGGCCGACATACACACTGATATTTACACACACACACACACACACACACACACCACACACACACACACACACCACACACACACACCACACACACACACACACACACACACACACACACACGCTAAAACTAAAATCAACAGTAAGCCCCACATACCAATACCAATTTTCTTCTTCTTGAGTACAATTTGTAAAATGCTCAAAGTACCCCCACTACTCTATTAACTGACAAGAACAAACAAAACACAGACAGGCAAAATGAGAAACATCAGAAAAAACGACAAATCGAAAAACACACACAAAAAACGGCGAGATGAGAAGAAAAAAACGGCGAATCGAAAATACGGCGAGATGAGAAAAAAACGGCGAATTAGGACGTCCCGGCTCACAGTGACTACGACCGTGGTTTATTGACTGGAATCTCCGCAGACAGACATCTAAATCAGGGGAAGGGGTATTGATGAGGTGGCAGGATCAGGTGCTGGTTCCAGACCTATGGCCAGACCTCAGTTCATCACACCGGGTTTTGTGTGGACACTGCCCGCTGCTGATGGCCTAGCCCAGTAGATAAGGCCGGGGGGGGAAGGGGGGGGGGGGGCGGGGGTAGGCTTGTAATGGTCTTGGAGTTATGAGTCGGGGGTTCGAATCTCAAGGTGCTTGTAGACTCTAGTTGGAGACTTGTTTTTTGTTTGTTTGTTTGGTTGGTTGTTTTTGTGTGTGTCGTTGTTTGTTTTCGTTTGTTTAGGTTTTTTGAGTGTGTGTGTGTGTGTGTGTGTGTGTGTGTGTGTGTGTGTGTGTGTGTGTGTGTGTGTGTGTGTGCGTGCGTGCGTGCGTGTGTGTGTGTGTGTGTGTGTGTGTATGTGTGTGTGTGTGTGTGTGTTGTGTGTGTGTGTGTGTGTGTGTGTGTGTGTGTGTGTGGTGTGTGTGTGTGTTGTGTGTGTGTGTGTGTGTGTGTGTGTTGGAGGTGGGTGGCATACAATCGCTCAGATTGGCGTGTAGACAAACTGTCATTGTTGGGCTATCCTGTGGTTATGATTTTTTCTTCTTTTCCTTAACGATACAGGGAGTCAGTGAGGTGCCACATTGAAAGGCTGATCACTTCTGCTGGGGAAAGGAGAGAGCCAAGTGGTTAGAGCATTGCGCTCGTGATTTGACAGTCCAGGATCGAGCACGTGTTCGAGCCACCTCCAAGATGCCCGTTCAAGAGATGTTTCCCCCTGGAGTGAGCTTCAGTATTGACTCCGCTCCCCGAAAAGTCCTCCAGATGGAACTATAAACCAATGTCCTTTGTGCGAACGAACACAGAACGACTCGTGCACACGTTAAAAACATGTTTTGTTTTTTCCGAAGAGTAGGTCATGTGTCCTGATAACAATGGATGACGAAATATATGTAGAAATGCGTTGACAGTACTGTCCTTTGTTAGAAGTCATCCCTGCAGTCGGAATGAAGAATGAACAAATGAACAAATTTTATTTATAGAGGGTTATAGAATAAGCACAACAATAGCTTTTTTACATCCATGCAAGTGTTAGTAATGTAGAATGCAAGTACTGTTAGTAATGAAGGTTTTTCGAATGTTACTTTTTAGGCTTTTTATGTCAGCATAATTATTATTCTGCTCATGCAATGGCAGTCTTTTTGTAGACTGTTATAAGGCCCATACACTTTTCTTTCATCTAGACCTCTGTTCGTAACTAGCCTATATTTCCATGAAAAGTGGACAGACTTTTGAAGTATGTGCAAGATGGTATGCTCGCATTCATATCCAAGACTTTGGGTTATAGACTCATCTATAAGACCTACAGAGCACTGGAATAAAACAAGTTCCAGGATGGAAATCTCTTGACTTGTCTGCTCAACAGAGATTTAAACCCGTTCTCTCTAGCATGACCTGAATCCTAGTTCTGATGCTCTAACCACTCAGACACCTTGAGCATTCTTGTTAGAGGACACACTTCTCTGTCTCTTTTGTTTCGCAGGCAATAGCAAAGAATGATCACACCTCTATTCTCGCAAAGCAAATGTCTACTGTTTCAGTGTTACAGCCATGCCAGCGTTTTCATGTCATGCTGTGCTGCTGGGTTGATAACTAGATAGCTCTCAGGAGAATTCAAATGCGTTCACTGTATGTTGTTTGATGATTTGTTTGAAAACGATCGGAACAGTCCATTCCTCGGAATGATTTTTCACGGTTGAAGGATCAGATCTCTCTCTCTCTCTCTCTCTCTCTCTCTCATCTCTCTCTCTCTCTCTCTCTCTCCCTCTCCCTCTCCCCTCTCCCTCTCCCTCTCCCTCTCCTTCCCCCCTCTCTCTCGCACGGTCTATACTGGGGATTTTTAGTGCATACATTTTTATTAATGCATGTATGTCTGTGTTTCTATATATCAATCTTTCTCTATGGCCACTCCCACCACCAACCACCACCACCACCACCACCACCACCACCACCACCACCACCATCATCATCATCATCATCATCATCATCATCATCATCATCATCATCATCATCATCACCATCGTCATCATCATCATCATCATCATCATCATCATCATCATCATCATCATCATCAAGCATCAATTATCTAATCCTGCAATCACCTAGCTATCTTGAAGCCCTTTTGTATAAATCTCCATCTTTCTGTCTCTTTAATATTACAGTTGGTTGGGTTTTTTTAAAGCTCAAAATAAGCGCGTGCCTATGTGCAAAGCAAATAGCATTAAGTTTGTTGGAATGTTATAACCATGCATGCCTTCTTAACTGATTCTGTGCTGCCAGGCTGAAAACCAAATCGCTCTCAGGAGAACCAGAATGTGTTCATCAACTAATGGTTTTTTGGTTCATTGTCCTTAAAAATGAGCGAAACATGCAATCCTGCAGAATGAATTTGCCTGATTGGAAGATCATCTCTGTCTCTGTATGTCTGTATCTGTCTGTCTGTGTCTGTCTTTGTCTGTCTGTCTCTATCTGTTTGTCTGTCTGTCTCTGTCTGTCTCTGTCTCTCTCTGTCTCTCTCAATGGTGTATCTGTCTCTGTGCTCTTGTTTAAGCCTTTACTTTTGTCTGTCTGTCTGTCTGTCAATGGTGTATTTGTCTCTGTGCACTTGTTTAAGCCTGTACTCCTATCTGTCTGTCTCTCTGTCTCTCAATGGTGTATCTGTCTCTGTGCACTTGTTTAAGCCTGCACTTCTGTCTGTCTGTCTCTCTGTCTGTCAATGGTGTATCTGTCTCTGTGTTCTTGTTTAAGCCTGTACTTCTGTCTGCCTGTCTCTCTGTCTCTCAATGGTGTATCTGTCTCTGTCTCTTGTTTAAGCCTGTACTTTTGTCTGTCTGTCTGTCTCTCTGTCTGTCAATGGTGTATTTGTCTCTGTGCACTTGTTTAAGCCTGTACCTCTGTCTGTCTGTCTCTCTGTCTCTCAATGGTGTATCTGTCTCTGTGCACTTGTTTAAGCCTGTACTTTTGTCTGTCTGTCTCTCTGTCTCTCAATGGTGTATCTGTCTCTGTGCACTTGTTTAAGCCTGTACTTCTGTCTGTCTGTCTCTCTGTCTCTCAATAGTGTATCTGTCTCTGTGCTCTTGTTTAAGCCTGTACTTCTGTCTGTCTGTCTGTCTTGTCTCTCAATAGTGTATCTGTCTCTGTGCTCTTGTTTAAGTCTGTACTTCTGTCTGTCTGTCTGTCTCTCAATAGTGTATCTGTCTCTGTACACTTGTTTAAGCCTGTACTTCTGTCTGTCTGTCTGTCTGTCTCTCTGTCTGTCTGTCTCTCAATGGTGTATCTGTCTCTGTGCTCTTGTTTAAGCCTGTACTTCTGTCTGTCTGTCTGTCTCTCACTCTCTCTCTCTCTCTGTGTCTCCCAATGGTGTGTCTGTCTCTGTGCACTTGTTTAAGACTGTACTTCTGTCTGTCTGTCTGTCTGTCTGTCTTTTGCCTAGCCTCCTTGGTTCTTTCTTTCCTTCAAACACCTCATCGAAACAAAACAACTAGCAGAAGAATACCCCACCCCCCAATAGAAATGTACTGCAAGCACGGAGTTAACCCTAGAAAAAAATTATACAGAATAAAACAACTCTAAAATATAAATACAGGCAGAAGACAAAGGATAGGTGAATCGATGGTTGGCTATAGGATACAATTTACTCCATGGAAAATTGATCAATATGCACAGACTATTGTCATTACAACACAACGCAATACAACGCAAAAGACCGCCACACAGCACCATACGATGCAGCGCTAAAAAACAACAAACCCCACACACAACAGAATGCAACGGAACGTAGCACAGCACAAGAAAACACAGCATAACACAAGACAACACAACGTCTTTCAATGATCCACTAAGAACAAGAACACTTGGATGGCTTTGTGTGGCTTTTGTTATTTCTACCTGTTAAAAGAAATTATTCCCCAGTGGGAATGGTGGAAGCCTTTTAGTATAGATAGCATCTTCACCTTCTGGAAATTCTGTGCTACGATATCTCTCTCTCTCTCTCTCTCTCTCTCTCTCTCTCTCTCTCTCTCTCTCTCTCTCTCTCTCTCTCTCTCTCTCTCTCTCTCTCTCTCTTCTCTCTCTCTCTCTCCTCTCTCTCTCTCTCTCTCTCTCTCTCTCTCTCTCTCTCTCTCTCTCTCTGCTTCTGCCTTGTTCTTTGTCTTCCTTGTCACCTCCTTCTTGTCTATTTTCTGACTTCGTGGTTCATTCTTCTGCGTTGTTTTCCAGAATAAACCTAAAAGATAATAATTCTCTCCCACACCAAAGTCGGATACACTGGTCATGATTGCCAGGCGCTTAACGGCTGTGCAACGCATTTCTGCGCACATGACAGATACCAATTGTTGCTGTCTGAACGTTCGACGACGACACCGACGACGACATCGACAACATCGACATCGACAACGACAACGACAACGTCGACGACAACAACGACGACGACATCGACGACGACATCGACAACATCGACGACGACATCGACGACGACATCGACAACATCGACGACGACGACGACGACGACGACGAAGAAGAAGACGACGACGACGACGAAGAAGAAGAAGAAGAAGAAGAAGAAGAAGAAGAAGAAGAGAAGAAGAAGAAGAAGAAGAAGAAGAAGAAAGAAGAAGAAGAAGAAAGAAGAAGAAGAAGAAGAAGAAGAAGAAGAAGAAGAAGAAGAAGAAGAAGAAGAAGACGTTTCTGTATTTTGTTTCCAAATATGACAAGCACTGAAAAGCAGAAATAAAAACCAGACACGACCCACATATATTTCAGTACGCTTGTTTAACAGTATTTCCCCTCTACTTCATGATTTCTTTGAGCTAGTTTGTCCCTGATGGTGGTGGTCTTGGCATTCTTCTTTTTCATCTAACTATCAGACAGCAACTTACTATTGTTGTCTGTTATATGGGCGAAATTTCGTCACACTACCGTTAAGCACTTGATAAGTCAGTCCCAGCGCATCCGACTTCTGTATAAGAGAGATTTGTTATCTTTTAAGTCTTTCTGTGGGGGGAAAAGCAGGAGAATGGATCAAGAAGGAAGAAAATAAGATAACAAGGTGCGAGGAAGAAAAGGAACAAGGCAGAAACAAAGAGTGATCAGAAATAGGAAATTTCTAGCACAGAAATTCCAGAAAGTGGGGATGCTTTTTATAGTGACAGGCCCCCGGTTTTCCCCCAAGGGGAAGCCTTGGCACTGAAAATGGCAGTGGTTTTCCCCGCAGACAAGTTGACATACTGCTGGATCTTTGCACCTGGCTTGGTGTATGATTTACAGCTGATTCGCCTATCTTCTGCCGGCTGCTTAAGGCCTGCTTGGCTA
Organism: Rapana venosa; assembly: GCA_028751875.1. Lineage (NCBI taxonomy): Eukaryota > Metazoa > Mollusca > Gastropoda > Neogastropoda > Muricidae > Rapana > Rapana venosa. Next base: position 62,385,431 of record CM054141.1, read on the forward strand.
ACTGCTTGGAACATATATCACTGTCATCGTTTTGCAAGCACATGTTTGTGTGTATGTAAGTTAGTGTGTGTGTGTGTGTGTGTGTGTGTTTGTGTGTGCGCGCGCGCGTGTGTGTGGATGTGTGTGTGTTAGCGTGTGTTGGTGTGTGTGTGAGTTAGTGAGTGAGTGTGTCTTAGTGTGTGTGTGTGTGTGTGTGTGTGTGTGTGTGTGTGTGTGTGTGTGTGTGTGTTTGTTGTGTGTCTTAGTGTGTGTAAGTGTGTGTTTGTGTGTGTTTGCGTGTGTGTGTTAGTGTGTGTTTGTGTGTGTGTTAGCATGTGTTGGTGTAATTGAGTGTGTGTCTGTGTGTGTGTGAGTGTGTGTTAATTCGTGTGCGCGCGGGCACACGCGTGCACGTATGTGTATGTGTGTATGCATTTGGTATATATGAAACCCATATTGCTGTAGATTTGATGATATAAACAAACGCTTCACTGCGATTGTCGTCAGCAGCAGCGGGAGCAGCAGCAGCAGCAGTAGCAGCAGTAACAGCAGCAGCAGGTGCAATTGCATCATCATTATCACTAGCGGCAGAAGCAATATCTGGGATTTTTTTTAAAATCCCATACTGCAACAACTAAAACTATAATATTGAATCTTTCTATCTGTAGTCACACTACTTGTCTCTTCAATCTCACAGGAAACAGTTCAAAATGATTACGCTTCTCTCAGCAAAGTAAACAGCAAACGTTTTCATCTTACAGCCCCGAATGCTTTCTTTTTTGTGTGGTTGAAAACCAAAATGCTCTCATAGGATTTGAAAAGTGATGATGAATGTTTTGCATTGATTGCGTTAACATTTTCCGAACAGGGAATTCTTCTAATCGAATGTTGTCCTTATTTAAAGATCAGCTCTGTTTCTGTTGTCGGTTATGTCTGTTTTTGGTTTCTCTGGTCAGCCATTCTGCTTGTGCATGTCTGTTTAAGTTTGCCTGTCTGTCTGTCTTTCTGTCTTTCTATCTGATTATCTGTCTGTCTGTCTGTCTGTCTGTCTCTCTCCTTGTGTTTGTCTGTCTTTCTCTTTGTGTGTCTTTTGTTAGTTCCGAGTCTTTCAAACACATAATTAAAAACAGAAAACACAAGACCAATGAAACAAGTAAGCATTGTGGAAAGAAATCTGCGGAAAACAATGAACTATCTCCGGCAAAATCCTGTAAAAGAAGAGGTAGGTGTGTGTGTGTGTGTGTGTGTGTGTGTGTGTGTGGTGTGGGGTGTGTGTGTGTGTGTGTGTGGTGTGTTTGTGTGAGTGTGTGTGTGTTTGCATGTGTCCATGCGTGCACGTGCACAGGTGGGTGTGAACGTGTTTTGATGCATCGAAAACCAATATTGCTGTGACATAAAACAAAGCATTACATATTCATTCACAGCCATTATCATCATCATCATCACCACCACCATCATCACTACCATCATCATCATCGCAGCATTATCACCATCCTCCTCCTCCTCCTCTTCTTCTTCTTCTTCTTCTTCTTCTTCTTCATCATCATCATCATCATCATCATCATCATCATCATCATCATCATCATCATCATCACCATCACCATAATCGTCGTCGACGTTATCATCATCATCATCATCATCATCATCATAATCATCATGCACCTATCACTGAGCTATCTCCAACTCGTTTGTTTGAAAGCTATACCTTTATTGTCTCTTTGATTTCACAGAAAACAGATTAGAATGATCACTTTCCTATCCGTAAAGCAAAAATATCAAATGTTTCAATGTTAAAGCCACGCAAGCGTTTTCATCTGATTCTGTGCTGCTTGTTTAAAAAAAACCCACCACAACAACAACAACAACAAACAAACAGCTCTCAAGGGAATTCAAATGCGTTCACTAATGTCATTTGTTGTTTGCTTAAAAAGGAATGGAGCAGACAATTCTTCTGAATGAATTTTGCTGATTGAAAGATAAGCTCTCTCTCTCCTCTCTCTCTCTCTCTCTCTCTCTCTCTCTCTCTCTCTCTCTCTCTCTCTCTCTCTCTCTCTCTCTCTCTCTCTCTCTCTCTCTCTCTCCTCTCTCTCCTCTCTCTCTCTCTCTCTCTCTCTCTCTCGCATTATCTCTGCTGGTGTTCCTGTCCGTGTTTCTTTATTAAGATTTACACATTTGTCTATATTTCAATCTCTTTGTGTGTCTGTGTCTGAGTCTTTTGTTTGTTTCTGAAAGAGACAAAGAGATAACGTACCAGAACAAACAAATACAAACACTAAAAGCGTAGTTTTCTTCACAGTTTGTAGAGAACATGTACTCTTTGAAATAACTGTGTATACTGGCAGGGACAACAGATATGTGAATAAACTGTGTTTAACTATGGTAAGCTTTTTTCTGGAGAAAAGCCTGACATTTGCTAAGAGAAGTTCCCTATGCCCTCCATTACACTGTACTACGCTACGCCGCACTACACTACACTACGCCACACTGCACTACACTAAACTACACTTCACTTCAGTACAGTTTCTATACTACACTACACTGCACTGCATTACACTACGCTACATTAACCACGCTACACCAAATACACTACACTACATTACACTACACCACACCACCCCTCACCACACCACACTGCTTTACACCACACCACAACCCACACCGCACTAGACTACACTACGTCACATCTCACTACACTACACGACACTACACTACACTACACCACACTACACTACACTACACTAAACTACACTACACTACACTACACTACACTACACTTCACTACACTAAACTACACTATACTGCACCACACCACACCACACGCACTAGACTGCACTACATTACACTACACTACACTACACTACACTACACCACACCCCACACTACACTACACTACATACACCACACTACACCTCACCACATTACACTACACTAGACTACACGGGAGACGGGGATAGCCTAGTGGTCAGAACTTTGCGCTCGCAATCTGACGACCCGGGTTCGATTCCCGTTCAAGGGAATATTTTCCTCTGGAGTTAACATCAGTGCCGTCTCCACTCTCCCCCAAAAGTCCTTCGGATGAGACTATAAACCGAGGTCCCGAGTGCGAACGCATGCAGAACATCTTGCGCACACGTTAAATCCTGTTCCGCTCTTCGTAAGAGTAGGCCATTGTGTGCCGGTGGGAACAGATGACAGAATTTGAAAAACTGCATACACACGGGGACTGGGGGGAAAATGCAAATAAGTGCTTATCCCATTATCCTAGATATATAAGAATAAAATTTTAAAAATAAAATAAACACTACACCACACTACATCGCACCACATCACACCGCACTGTACTATACTACACTACACTACACTACACTAAACTACATAACACTACACTACACCACACCACACCACACCACACACCACTGCACCATTCCACACCGCACCAAACCACACCGCGCCACACCTTACCACGCTAAAACCACACCCCACCGCGCCCCACAATACTACACCACACCACACCACACCACTCCACACTCCACTACACCACACCATACTACACTACACTACGTTATACTACACTACACTACACTAAACTTCACCCCACTACAATAAGACAACAATACAGTGCAATATATTACAATACAGTGAAATACAGTGCAGTGCAATACAATACAAGCAATACCACTAATGCACTAAACGCCACGGAACATAATACTGTACACAATACAGCACAACACATTGCCACACAGTTCACGTTAGAGCAACGCTTTGTGGAGCAACACAATCAATTCAATATAAAGTATATATATATATATATATATCCTTCGGATGAGACTATAAACCGAGGGCCCGTGTGCGAACGCACGCAGAACATCTTGCGCACACGTTAAATCCTGTTCCGCTTTTCGAAAGAGTAGGCCATTGTGTGCCGGTGGGAACAGATGACAAAACTTACAAAACCGCATACACACGGGGACTGGATGTAAAAAAGCACATGAGTGCTTATTTCATTATTCTCGATATAAAAAATAGATAAAATAAATAATAAAATAAAAGCTACAATCAAATAGGATGCAACACAGTAACAGAGCGTGTACTACAATATGAAACATTACAGTTTAGTACAATATATTAATACAAATACAATACAGTAATACACAGTGCAGTCTTAACTAGTCTTATTCATTGCGCATAAAATAACACGATCGAAACAATCTCGTGAATGATTTTGCATGCCAGGTGGAAGATAAAACCCATTCAACTCTCTGTTTTTGTTGATACATGTTTCTGCTTGTGTGTGTGTGTGTGTGTGTGTGTGTGTGTGTGTGTGTGTGTGTGTGTGTGTGTGTGTGTGTGTGTGGTCTGTGTCTGTGTCTGTGTGTCTGTGTGTGTGCGTGCGTGTGTGCGTGCGTGTGTATGCGTGCGTGTACGAAACTGTGTGTTGTCGTGCGTGTGTTTGTGTGTGCATGTGTGTGCTTATCTTTCTGTCTGTCTATTTTGTTTTTCTAATCAAATTTCTAATCACGACACAATACAATAGCAACATGCACCTTTACCACATACTTTTGTTGTTGTTACTTGCACTGATTGAATTTCAGATAAGAGCCAAGGGTAAGCAGCATCGAGCGTGGTTTTACCACTTGGATAGGTGACCGTTTGCACGCCTTGGCTTCAGAACAGTCCCCCAGTTCACCCAGCTTTAAATGGGTACCTGCCTCTTTAGCGTCAGGGAAGGTAAAGCAGCAAAGGAGAGGAGGTGGGCGCCGCCCTCAATATGCTGGCCCTTGGAGAGGTTGAGGTCTCTGATGCCTTGCTCCCCTACGACCGCATAGGTTATAGAACACCTTTGCCTTTATCTTTTCCCTTCCGTCCACCCCCACTCCCTCCTCTCTCTCTCACTCTCTCTCTCTCTCTCTCTCTCTCTCTCTCTCTCTCTCTCTCTCTCTCCTCTCTCTCTCTCTCTCTCTCTCTCTCTCTCTCTCCCTCCCTGTCTCCCTCCCTCTGTCTGTCTGTCTGTCTGTCTGTCTGTTATCTGGTTTCTTTAATCGTTGTTTTGTCGTTGATGGTGGTGGAGGTGGTGCTAATAGTGATGGTGGCGGTGGTGTGTTTATTTCCATTGTTGACAAGTTGACATACTGCTGAATCTTTGCACCTGGCTTGGTGTATGATTTACAGCTGATTTGCCTATCTTCTGCCGGCTGCTTAAGTCCTGCTTGGCTAACTGCTTGGAACATATATCAATATCATCATTTGCAGGCCCGTGTGTGTATATGTGTGTGTGTGTGTGTGTGTGTGTGTGTGTGTGTGAGAGAGAGAGAGAGAGAGTGAGTGAGTGAGAAAGAGAGTGTGTTTGTGTGTGTGTGTGTGTGAGTAAGATAGTGAGTGAGAGAGGGAGAAAAAGTGTGTGTATGTGTTTGTGTGTATGTGTGTGTGTGTGTGAGAGAGAGAGAGAGAGTGTGTGTGGTGTGTGTGTGTGTGTGTGTGTTTGTGTGTGTGAGAGAGAGAGTGTGTGTGTGTGAGAGAGAGAGGTGTGTGTGTGAGAGAGAGAGAGAGAGAGTGTGTGTGTGTGTGTGTGTGTGTTTGTGTGTGTTTGTGTGTGTGTGAGAGAGAGAGTGTGTGTGTGTGTGTGTATGTGTGTGTGTGAGCGTGTGTTTGTGTGTGTGAGAGAGAGAGTGAGAGAGTGTGTGTGTGTGTGTGTGTGTGAGAGAGAGAGAGTGTGTGTGTGTGTGTGTGTGTGTGTGTGTTTGTGTGTGTGGGGAGAGAGAGAGAGAGAGAGTGTGTGTGTGTGAGTGTGTGTGTGTAGTGTGTGTGTGTGTGTGTGTGTGTGTGTGTGTGTGTGTGTGTGTGTGTGTGTGTGTGTGTGTGTGTGTGTGTGTGTGTGTGACACTTTCCGTCCATATTGCTGTGGTATTGTCTTCACTTTCATCTATCTCGTAGTCCCGTGGACCTTGGGAGCACCACTGAAGGTTTAACAACCAGCGGTATTGTACAATGAATACAAAAGCCATCATAGCCTACGTTATCATTACTGTCATCATTTCATTATCGTCGTCGTCGTCATCGTTGTCGTCATCATCATCATCATCGTCGTCATCGTCGTCGTTACCATAATCACCACGGTCACTACCACCACAACCACCACCACCACCACCACCACCACCACCACCACCACCACCACCACCACCACCACCACCACCACCACCATCATCATCATCATCATCATCATTATCATCACCATAGCCATCATCATCATCATCATCATCATCATCATCATCATCATCATCATCATCATCATCATCATCATCATCAATCGACCATCATCTGGGATTATGAACGCTAAGCTGCTACGAACGACATCTCTTGCATCCCTTTTTCTCCAGCGACAGCACGCACCTTGTTTCTTTCGTAGAAAACAAACAATTCAGAACGATTATGTTTCTCTCTGGAAAAAAGCATGAGCAAATGTGTCCATGCTACAGCCATGCAAGCGATTTCCTCTGATTCTGTGGTGCAAGCTTGAAAACCACATCGCTCTCGTGAACATTGAAATACTTTCACTAATGCTATTTGTTGATTGTGTAAAAATGGTCGAAACGGAACATTCTCCTGAATGAATTTTCCTGATTGAAAGATCAGGTCTCACTCTCTGTCTTTGTCTCTGTCTCTGTAGGCCTTTCTGTGAGTCTGTTTGCCTCTGTGTGCCTGTATTTCTGCTTCTCTGTTTGTCTGTCGTTCTTGTTTAATATTTTTCTGTTTCTTCTTATGATATGAAAAAATAAACTAAAGAAAAGAGCGTGTTTTACTTTTATGGGAAAAAGAGATCATTTTCTCACAGATACATGCCATTACAACACAAAACAACGCATCACAATGCAAAAAAATAACACGCACAACGCACTGCAGCGCAAAACCATGATGCTGCAACGAAAGTATATATGTGTGTGTATGCGCACCCGCCTGCGTGCGTATGTGCGTGCGTCAGTGTGTACGTCCGTGCATGCAAATACATGTGCGTGCGCACGTGCCTACGTACGTGTATGTGTGTGTATGTGTGTATGAGCGCACGTGTGTGCGAGCTTTTGGGATACAATTTATGCATTTTAAACCTAAACTGCTGGGGATGTGTGTCATGCCAGACAGAAATATCATCATAGTCATCGTCACTGTCATCATCATCATCTCTTTTTTATTTCGAGGATAATGGAATAAGCACGCATGTGCTTTTGGTTTTTTTCACATCCATTCCCCGTGTGTATGCAGTTTTGTAAATTTTTTCATCCGTTCCCACCGGCACACAATGGCCTACTCTTTCGAAATGCGGAACTGGTTTCCATGTATGCGCAAGATGTTCTGCGTGCGTTCGTACACGGGACCTCGGTTTATAGTCTCATCCGAAGGACTTTTGGGGGCAGTGGAGTCTGCACTGATGTTAACTCCAGGGGGAAAAACAGTCCTCTTGAACGAGATTCAAACAGTGTGAGCAATGCATCTGCAAACATGACTCTATGCAACTACCTCAGAGCTATCTCAAATTCCTTCGTCTAAAACCACACCATGGTCTTCACTATTATATATAGAAAACTGCTCAAAAACGATCTCGCTTCTATCACTGGAAAGAGCAGCACTAAACCTGTCAATGTTGCAGCTACGCATGCACTGTTAGTCTGATTCTGTGCCACTAGGTTGGAAAAGTAAATCACTCTCACGGGGAATGGAAATGACATTCGCTAAAGCTATTTGTTGATTCATTTAAAAAACCAGACCAGAACAAGCCATTCTCCTGCCTGAATGAATGTTCCTGAGCGAAAGAGCAGCCCACTCTCTGTCTCTTTGTCTGCGGTTTGTCTATGTCTTTGTTGTTGTTTTCCTCTGCATCTTTGTCACTGTTTCTGGCTCTGTCTATTCTTTATCTCCGTCTCTTTCCCACCTCTCTCTGTCTCCTTGATGTGTGTGTGAGTGTGTGTGTGTGTGTGTGTGTGTGTGTGTGTGTGTGTGTGTGTGTGTGTGTGTGTGTGTGTGTGTGTGTGTGTGTGTGTGCGTGTGTGTGTGTGCACTCTCTCTGTGTATACTGTGTATGTACTCTGGACATCTTTTGCTGTTTCTGTGTCTTCTTCTGCTTGTTTTTATCTGCCTCCCTTTCTGTCTGCCTATGTGGCATTTGATGTCCTTCTGTAGCTCTTTCTCTCTATCCTTATCTGTCTGTCTGTCGTCTTTTCTGTCTGTCTTCTGTCTGCTTCTCCTCACTTTAAAAGGCAAACAAAACAAATAAACGATAAACAAGACAAAAAAGAATCATTGCAAAATAAAGACATTGTCCTCAGCAAAACTATATAGAAATAAACAGCCCCTTAGGTAAAAGGGGTATTCAGTCGTTGAGTGGTGAGTTGTCAGGGACTTTAACTTCTCTAGGGGCCAGCATATTGAGGGCGCGCCCATCTCCTCTCCCTCGCTGCTTTACCTTCCCTGGCCCGAAAGTGGAAAGGTACCCATTTACAGCTGGATGAACTGGGCAACTGTATTGAAGCCAATGAGAGCAAATGGTCACTCAACCACTTTGGTAACTACACTCAATACTGCATAACCTCAGCTTGAGAAAAGCGGGTGCTCTGGCCACTGAGCTATCCCGTCCGTTAAGCCTCCTAGAAAAAAAGTATATGTACACAGGGACAGGAACATGACAAGCTAATGGGTACTGCCTAACTTTGGAACATGCCTGTTGCAGATGACAGCAGGCCGACTTTGACACAAAGAAAGATGTCATGAAACTCTACTACATTGCACTCCACGCCACTCCTCTCCACGCCACTCCATGCTACTCTACTCCATTCCACTTCACTCCATTCTACTCCACTCCATTCCATTACTCTACACTCTATTCCACTCCACTCCTTTCCACTCGACTCCACTCCATTGCACTCCACTCGACTCCACTCCATTGCACTCCACTCTACTCCACACCACTGCACTGCACTGGACTGCACTGCACTACGGCACTACATTAAACTGCAACGCAAAGCAATGTACAGCAATACAAAGCAAAAGCTAATACAACACTACAACACAAAAATATGTATCACAATACAATACGAAACAATGCTAAACGAGACAAGACAACACAAGGGAAGCAATCCCCTACTAACCTTCCACTCCCATCCCCACCTCCACCCCCACATCCACCAAAAAATTGAAAAGGGAAGATTAAAAACGTCTTTCAAACGTATTTTCATATCTATCTCATATTCGACAAGTAAACTGACAGTGTTTGATTTGTTGAATCGTTTATTAGTCTCTTTGCTTCGTTGCTTGTTTACTTATTTGTTGGTTAGGTAAGTTGTCAATCAGCTTTTTAACCATGACAGCAACTGCAAAACATCGCAGCAGCTTAACTGCTTCATACGTGTGTGTATATTTGTTTGTTCCTGTGCGTCTTTGTTTGTCTCTCTGCGTACATTTTATTTGTTCGACTACTTGCTTGTTTATCAGTTTACGTTGAGGCTTGTTTACTGTTGATATATTTTCCTTCTTTTGTGATTCTGTGTCTCCGTCTTTGCTTGTTGATTGATTTATTTTGTTTGAGTGTTGTCGTTGCTGATCTTTGTTATAATTGTTATTGGTATTGACAGTTTTCCTGTTGTTGTTTTGTTGCTGCTGTTGCTGCGCTGCTGCTGCTGCTGTTGCAGTTGTTGCTGCTGATGCTGGAGCTGATGATGCTGTTTGATGGTGTGAATGAATTGTTGACAGCCTGTTACATTACCGAAGCTTGGTGCTGATTAATGCAGTGATGCTGTGATGCAGAGTCGCTTTGTTTGCTAGCTGTTTGCTGTTGGCATTGGCGGGATGTCTGCAACATTGATCCCAATAATCACTCGATATGCTCCAACTACCTGTAATTACCCCAGCCCCTGTGTGTGTGTGTGTGTGTGTGTGTGTGTGTGTGTGTGTGTGTGTGTGTGTGTGTGTGTGGGGTGTGTGTTTACGCGGTGTGTGTGTGTGAGCACGTGATTTTTGACATAGATGGGTGCATCTATCTATCTATCCAAACATCTATCTATCTATATATCTGTCTATCTGTCTGTCTATCTATCTATCTGTCCTGTCTATCTGTCTATCTATCTATCTAGCTATCTAGCTATCTGTCTGTCTATCTATCTGTCTATCTATCTATCTGTCTATTGCTCTCTGTGTCTGTCTCTCTATGAGTGTGTGTGTGTGTGTGTGCGCGCGCGCGCATGCACTTCTGTGTGTGTGTTTGTAATTGTTTATGTGTTTGTTGTGCCTCTATTGCTTTCACAGAGAGAGATGATGCAAGAGAGAGAGAGAGAGAGAGAGAGAGAGAGAGAGAGAGAGAGAGAGAGAGAGAGAGAGAGAGAGAGAGAGAGAGAGAGAGAGAGAGAGAGAGAGAGAGAGAGAGAGAGAGAGAGAGAGAGAGAGCGAGGAGAGAGCGGGAGAGAGAAGAAATCCAGTATTATATTTGAATAAATTGTTGTTAAGTTGCAGTGCTGGTTTAACTGCCGTTTTCCACATCACTCAAAATTTAAAAACAACCACAAATCCAAATATCAATGTTTTTTTCCTGAGCTGTCTAACAAAAAGATTATACAGTCTCGATCCTGTCAATGTAATAGAATCATGTTTAGGCCCCTGTTGTGGAACTCCTGTTTCTGGCATAAAGTCTGGAATGATTTTCTGGCAGCTGTTTCATTTCCACGGATCTAATAATTGGATTCTGCGGTGAGGGAATTTGGTAATTGAAAA
>CM054141.1:62401158-62428658 GCA_028751875.1 Rapana venosa
ACAGACAGAGAAGGAAGACAGACAGAAAGACAGACAGACAGACAAGGCAGGCAAACAATAAGACTGACAGACACACAGACAGATAGACAGACAGACAGACAGACAGAGACAGACAAGCAGAAATTCAACAACAAAACATAACACAAAAAGCACAACAAAATGCCCCCAACTCCCCCCCCCCCACCCCCCCACCCCCCAACAAAAAAAAATCAAATGAAAGTCTCGTCAAACCAAATGATGACACAACCGCCTTGAAATTTTACAGAAGCGAAAGATTGCGATGGTAGGAGGGTACAAAGGAAAACGGTCTGTGTGCATGTATGTGTGTGTGTGTGTGTGTGTGTGTGTGTGTGTGTGTCGGGAAGGGGAAGGGGGGCAAATGTGAGAAAAAAATGGCGTCGTTCAGAGTGGATGATAGGGATGAGGGAAGGGAGGGGTGGAAGAGGCTTGAAGAATGGGCTGGGGGGTGGGGGGGGGGGGGCAGAGGAGTCGAGAGGGGAGGGGGAAAAGTGGTTGGAGTATGTAGGGCAGTAATGGAATAGGGGAGGAGGGTATGGGAAAGTGTGGGGTGATGGTGGGGGAGTTGGAAGTGGGGAAAGGGTGGAGAGGGGAAGGTCGTGTTTTGAATTAAAAGAGAGACGCGGGAACAAGTTGTTGGTGATGGTGGTGGCCTTCAGAAAAGTCTGAAGTGTTGGCGAAGATTAAGGGCATGATTGCCTTATTGCTTTCCGCCTGGGCCTCTGTCTAGTCTGTCTTGTCTTTGTCTTGTCTTGTCTGTCTGTGTGTCTGTTTCTGTGTCTGTCTCTTGTGTCTTGTCTGTCTAGCAAGCTGTCTGTCTTGCATGCCTGTCTGTTTTCATGACTGTCTGTCTGTCTATCTGTCTTTGTGTCTGCCTTGTGTGCTTGCTTGTCTGTCTGTTTGTCTGATTGTTTGCCTGTCTTTCTGTCTGTCTTCCTTCTCTGTCTGTTTGTCTTGTCTTTCCGTCTGTCTGTTTTCATGACTGTCTTTCTATCTGTCTGTGTGTCTGTCAGTCTGCCTTGTCTGTCTGATTGTGTACCTGTTTTCTTCTGTATTTCTGTCTGTCTGCCTTGTCTGTCTGTTTGTCTGCCTGTCTGCCCTTCCGTCTGTCTGTCTGTCTCTCTGTCTGTCTACCTGCTTGTAGTTTGGCTACCTGTGCGTCTGTTTGGCTGTTTGTCTGCTGTCTGTCTGTTTGAATGTCTGTGTGTCTGTCTGGTTAACATACTGACTGTATTTCTGTATCTCTGTGACGCTGAATTGCTGCCTGCCTATTTTGCTGGTTTATCTTTTGTTGTTGTTGTTGTTTCTTTATTAGTACCTACGTTTTATTCGTTCGTTTGTGCGTTTGTTTGTTTATTACGTTTGTTGTTGCTGTTGTTTGTCATTATTGTTGTTGTTGATTTGTTTGCATTAGTGTATATTCTCTTTTGCCTCTTTTGCCTCTTCTTCCTGCCTCTCTTACTCTCTGTGTCTGTCTCTGTGTCTGTGTCTGTCTCTATGTCTGTCTTTCTGTCTGCCTGCCTGTCTGCCTCTCTTTCTCTGTGTCATTCACACATACATGCACACAGGCACTCGCTTTCTCTCTCTCTCTCTTTCTGTCATTCATACAGACATACACACAGACACAGACACACACACACTCTCTCTCCTTCTCTCTCCCTGTCTCCCTCTGTCTCTCTCTCTCTGTCTCTGTCTCTCCCTCTGTGAAGGCTGGGTGAAAAAAGCAATTATGTGTGTTTATTCTTTTCTCTTAATAGAAAGATTCGTCCATTCTCTCTCTCTCTCTCTCTCTCTCTCTCTCTCCTCTCTCTCTCTCTCTCTCTCTCTCTCTCTCTCTCTCTCGCTCGCTCTCGCTCTCTCTCTCTCTCTCTCTCTCTCTCTCTCTCTCTCTCTCTCGCTCTCCCTCTCGCTTCTCTCTCTCTTTTCTCTCTCTCTCCTCTCTCTCTCTCTCTCTCTCCTTCTTCTCTCTCCTCTCTCTCTCTCTCTCTCCTCTCTCTCCTCTCTCCTCTCTCTCTCTCTCGCTCTCTCTCTCTCTCTTCTCTCTCTCTCTCTCTCTCTCTCTCTCTCTCTCTCTCTCTCTCTCTCTCTCTCTCGCTCTCCTCTCTCTCTCTCTCTCTCTCTCTCCTCTCTCTCTCTCTCTCTCTCTCTCTCTCTCTCTCTTTCTCTCTCTCTCTCTCTCTCTCTCTCTCTCTTTTCTTCTCTCTCTCTTTCTTGCTCGTGTATGTCCGTTAGTCTCTTTCTCTGTCTCTCTTTCAGTCTTTCTATGTCGCCATATCTATTTATATTGTCTTGGTGAATTGGCTCTGCCTGCTCTGATACTGCTGATCAGGTAAGCTGAATACTATTAATTGATGTAATACACACTCAAACACACTTACATAGAGAGAGTGAGACAGAGAGAGAGAGAGAGAGAGAGAGAGAGAGATACGCGCACAGAGACAGACACAGATACACAAACATCGTGTAATCCTCCCCTCCCAAGCTACATATACACACGTTAAATCCCCTTACACCCCACCCACACACATACACACTTCATTTACACACACACACACCCCTTACAAACAAACACACACACACACACACACAAAGGAAAGGTAAAGGAGTTCCATAACCTATAAGGTCGTAGGGGAGCGAGGCATCAGAGACCTCACTTCTCTAGGGCCAGCATATTGAGGGCGGTGCCCATCTCCTCTCCCTCGCTGCTTTACCTTCCCTGACCCTAAAGAGGGCAGGTACCCATTTACAGCTGGGTGAACTGGGGGAACTGTACTGAAGCCAAGGCGCGCAAACGGTCACCCATCCAACTGGTAACCACGCTCGACGCTGCTTAACTTGGCTGGGGGAAAGCGAGTGCTCTGACCACTGAGCTATCCTGTCCCCACACACACAAACACACACTAAATAATGAACTGGTGGCATTGTTCATACAGACATAGCTACATACATACACACATACTTTCATACATACATACACACACATACATACATACATACATGCATACATACATACATACACACATACTTACATACACACATACACACACATACATACATACATACATACATACATACATACATACATACATACATACATACACACATACTTACATACATACATACATACATACATACATACATACATACACATACATACATACATACATACATACATACATACAACATACATACATACACACATACATACATACATACATACATACATACATACATACATACATACATACATACAACATACATACATACATACATACATACATACATACATACATACATACAAACAAACAGACAGACAGACAGACAGACAGACAAACAAGCAAACATTCAAACAGATAACGCAATGTCTATGAAGGCTGGACCTGATAATTAATACTGGAACACCCATGTGCCGACAGGGCAGCCAGAATAGAAAAGAACAGGAACCGTATTCAGTCGTCACCCTCCCCCCCCCCCCCCCCCCTCCCCCTCCCCTCCCCTTCCCTCATCCCCTCCATCCCCCCCCCCCCCCCCTCCTTGACGTGCAGATCTACGTCATAGTCCGAAATCACTGTCACTTGTTGACGTCATGCAGCAAAGGACCAAAAGCCTCCATGAACGTCCTGCCATGTTTTAAAATTTTGTCTGGAGATTGTGTCTTCATCTAGATCTTGATCGTGGTCCCTAGCCTACAGTAACCGCATCCATTTGACAGTGAGTGGTGTGGGAGCTAGTCTTTCGGATGAGACGATAAACTGAGGTCCTGTGTGTTTACACATAATTATTTTAGCGCACGTAAAAGAACCCACGGCAACAAGAGAGTTATACCTGGCAAAATTCTGTAGGAAAAAAAGCCACTCTGGTAGGGAATCAAATACAGTTGCAGACAGGAAAAGAAAAAAAAAAAGTAATGGGTGGCGCTGCTCTTGTGGCGATGCGCTCTCCCCGGGGAGAGCAATCCGAATTTCATGCAGAGAAATCTGTTGTGACTTAAAGTGGTATAAATTTTTAAAAAATTAAAGGAATATCCTCGTATGGAAACCTGCATCTCTTTTTTTAGTTCAGGAGAAAAATCCTCTGATGACAGAGTATAGCTGCCTATGTTGAACACAACTTTACACGTCAATTTCTCAACCCATGTGTACTTAAAGCCTCACAATGATTTCATTTGTTTGCTTTACAAGATTCAGCGCTATACAAATTCCATATGTGTATTATTAATATCATCACTATCATTATTGTTGTTGTTGTTGTTATTATTATTATTATTATTATTATTCCAATGTAAGATGAGTTCTTCTTTCGTCGTCGAACGCTCAGACAGCAACTAGTGTTGTCTGGGCCGTTAAATAAGCACCTTGACAAGTCAGGCCCAACGCAAGGGACTTGTACTGTTGGAGAGAACTGTTATTCTTTAAGTTTTTCTGGGGAAAAAGCAAAGGCAGAAGAATGGACCAAGAAGGCAGAAAATACACGAGAAGGAATTGACAGGAAGAAAAAGGAAGAAGGTAGAAACCAAGAGAGGGAATTTCTAGCACAGAAAATCCTGATGGTAAGAAAAAGGTAAAGGGTGTCCCATAACCTATAAGGTCGTAGGGGAGCGAGGCGTCAGAGACCTCATTTCTCTAGGGGCCAGCATATTGAAGGCAGCGCCCATCTCCTCTCCCTCGCTGCTTTACCTTCCCTGACCCTAAAGACGCAGGTACCCATTTACAGCTGGGTGAACTGGGGGAACTGTACTGAAGCTAAGGCGCGCAAACGGTCATCCTTCCAACTGGTAGCTTCGCTCGACGCTGCTTGACTTTAGCTGGGGGAAAGCGAGTGCTGCCACCACTGAGCTATCCCGTCCCCTTCCAGATGGTAGGGATGCTGTCTATACTGACAGGCTCCCGGCTTCGCCACAGGGACGGGGACTGAGGGCATGTTATGGGATGTTCGGCTGGGGAGTGCTCATCAAAACAACGACAGCAGACAGCTGGCGCCACAGAGAGTCGACTTCATGACCCGCGAGCTTATGACCATTACAAACTGAGACCTTAACCACGAGTCTGCTTGACGAGGTTCTGAGGTATTTGACTGACTGACTGACTGACCAACCCGCTGACTGACTGGCTGACTTATTGACTGACTGACTGACTGACTTATTGACTGACTGACTGACTGACTGAAAAATACACACACACACCACACACACACACACACACACACACACACACACACACACACACACAAGACTAACTGACTGACTGACTTAGTGATCGACTGACCAACCTACTGACTGACTGACTGACTTATTGACTGACTTGACCGACCGACTCGCTGACTGACTGACTGACTGAAACACACACACACACACACACACACACACACACACACACACACACACACCACACACACACACAACACACACAAAACTTACTGACTGACTGACTGACCGACTGATTGACTGACCAACCGACTGACTGACAGGCCGATTAACCGACTGACTGACATACTGATTGACTGACTGACTGGCCTACTGACTGACTGACTGACTTATTTTCCGTCTCAGTAGACAGCTTCAGGAAGCCACCAGGGCACTCCAGTAATGTTCTCAGGCAGTGTTTTGGGCAAATTGAATCGGGTGGAGCCCATATGTCTTCATGTGGTAGATTGCACGCTGGGTATATTCTACCTGCTATAGTTATCCTACTCATCTATAAACGGTAATTTTTTTTCTCACGTATTAGCAAGAATTTTTGCAAGCTTTCGCACAAAAGAGTTTAGTTTATAGCTTATTCCATATGACTCGCTCGGGCATGGAGTTGAAACCAATGACTATTCTAGAATAGAACAAAAATGAAATGATGATGATGATGACGATGATGATGATGATGACGATGAAAAATAATGATAATGATAACAATAACAATTATCATCATCATCATAACAATCATAACATCGACAACAATTTATTTGCATTGCTCTTTACATTACAAAAAGCAATAAATAAATAAATAATAACAATAATAATAATAATAATAACAATAATAATAATAATAACAATAATAATAACGCTCAAAACGCATTGCACAATCATCGTATAAATAGAATGCTACAACCTCAAAAAGTTGATATTACAATTTCCATTGTCTTGTGTCTTCCATAACATGGCCTCCATTCACTACAAGCATCAGACTCAATGATAAGATCACGATGTGACTTAGTCACCAATCACACGCTAAAAACTGCCTCCCCTCCCCCCGGCCCCTGTTCTCTAGTGTCACCACCCCCACATTGTCAGTTCACTCTTCCACAGACATTGCTCTGTGTTTTCTCTGCTCTATCTCGTAGTCTAGTACGCCATCGGACCACATGAAGAGCTTCTGACTTCAGTGAAAAGACGCAAACTGAAGTGGCTCGGGCACGTCACACGAACATCTGGACTGGCCAATACTGTCCTACAGGGAGCAGTACAAGGAGGGAGACGAAGAGGCAGACAGAGAAAACGGTGGGAAGACAACATCAGAGAGTGGAATGACCTCGCGTGGAACTATATGTTACGGAAAGCAAAAGACCGCGGGGAGTGGAGGAAGCTGGTTGCAAAATTTTCATTAGTGCCCCCACGGGCCAAGAGACTATGGGATAGGTGAGGTGAGGTGAGGTAGTCTATTCGACCGTTGGGGCACGGCTGAAGAGTTTGCAACCAGCTTCCTCTTCCACTTCTCGCGGTTTTCAGCTTTCCATAACAAGTTGTTTCACGCAAGGCTAGTCCATTTCCTAATGTTGTCTTCCCATCGTTTTTTTTTCCTTCTGTTTCTTTGATTCCAGCCTTGTACTTGTCCCTGTAGGCCAGTATTGGCTTAGTCTTGGACTGTCCAAAGTCCTGCGTAATGATAAATCCAGAAATAAACCAACAATCTCCTCACCTCACCTCACCTCACCTATCCCGTAGTCCTTTGGACCATGGAGGCACTAATGAAGATTTTGCAACCAGCTTCCTCCACTCCCCGTGGTCCTCTGCTTTCCGTAGCAAATCGTTCCATTCAAGGCCAGTCCACTCTCTGATGTTGTCTTCCCATCGTGTTCTCTGTCTGCCTCTTCCTCTCCCTCCTTGTACTGTTCCCTGTAGGACAGTTTTGGCCAGTCCAGATGTTCTTGTGACGTTCCTGAACTCATTTGGTTTGCGTTTTTTCACTGAAGTCAGGAGCTCTTCATATGGTCCTATGGCGTTTTTATTTCTGACCTTCACTTCCTCATTAGTGATGTGATCTCTGTCTGAAATATCAAGGAGTTTGCGAAAGCACCTCATCTCCAATGCCTGTGTCTTGTTCTCAATATCTGCTGTTATGGTCCACATTTCACATGCGTGCAAAAAAATATGGACATGATAAGGGAACTCATTAGTCTGATCTTGAAGCTGACGGCGATGTTCTTGTCGTTCCAGAGGACTTTCAGTTTGGTCCTTGCAGCTGTGGTCAGGGCTATCCTAGAGAGAATCCAGGTTTTGACCCTTCATCATCCAACACCACAAACAACAAATAATCTCAAATAGACAGCTCTGCCAGGACAGGAACCCGCAAACCTCACTGATGGTCAAATCACGAGGTTCTGGGCTCTCTAACCACTATTACGCCATACTGTCGAAGACTCGGTACCGTGAAAAGGCAGCACTGCTGGGATGCTGATAACAGAGCGGCTTTGCAGGGCTGCGCTGTGCACACAGAAGAGTCCCTGATCAAAGACAGTGTCCACACGGCGGGGACACAGTGACAGAGTGGCTCCACACCGCACTACACTGCACTACACTACTCTACTCTACAATCCACTCCACAACAACCAGGTTTTGTTGATGGAGGAGAGGTGGGGTTGGAGGTAGGGGGTGTTAGTAGTGGGTGGGGTGGTATATAGGTAGAGGTGACTCTGTGTGTGTGTGTGGGCGGGAGGAGGGGTGGTTGTGTTGTGTTGTGATGTGTTGTGTTATGTTGTGTGTGCGGGGTTAGGGTGGGGTGGGTGAGTGGGTGGGTGGGGGGGATGGGTGTGTGTGTGTAGGTGGGTAGGTGGGTAGGTAGGTAGGTAGTGGTTGTGGTGGTGGTGGTGGTGGTGGTGGTGTGGTGGTGGTGTGTGTGTGTGTGAGTGTGTTCGTGTTACGTCTATCCACGATAGATAGATACCTATCACAACACAAAACAAGACAATAATTATACACATGAACGCAATACAACATAACACAATGCAACGTTATACAACACGGTACAATATGGTGCAGTACAATGCAGCACATCACACTACAAGGTAATAAAGTACAATGCAACACACTGCATTTTAATTTTGCAATATTATACAGTATATGTCAACACAATACTCGATAATACTTTACAATACAAAACAGAAATAATATTGAGAATAGGAATAATGTTTAAAGAATTTGTTACTTTAATTATTATTAAATGGTATATGCTAGCAAGCTCTTAACAACAACAGTAAGACCAAAATCATCATCATCAACAACAACAGCAACAACAACAGCAGCATCAACAACAACAGCAATAACAACAGCAGCAACAACAACAACAACAAAATCAACAACAAAAAACCCAACAGCAACAACAACATCCTCTTCAGCTAAAAACTTCAAAAAAAATGAACAGATGTTTTTTTTCTCTCCAAGTCACAGAAATACAGCCAGAAATGAAGAAACGGATGATAACTTTTAAAAGTTAAACCAAACGTCAAACAAAACAAAACAAAACAAAACAAAACAGAAAAATCCACAATGAAGAAGGAAGGAGCTCAGCAGTGCAAATATTTACATTGCAACGAACAACCTTGCAACCAGAAATGCCCAGCCACGAGAGAATGCTCGTGTTTTTAGTTTTGTTTGGTTCCGTCTGGTTTCTAGGGGGAGTTAAGTTTGGTTTTGTTTGCTTTTCGCCCTTTGTTTTTGTTTCGATTTGTTTTTGTTTTGTTGTTGGTGGTGTTTTTTCCCAAAGCCAGGATAATCTTCTTGTCGCAACAAGTTGTGGCGAAAACTGGTAGAATGGGAAAAAAAATTTCGCTGCTTTAATCAGGTGTTTATATTTGGGCTTCTCTTTATTTCTAAGAAAGGTCACAAGCGTGCGCGCGCGCGCGCGCGTGTGTGTGGGCGCGGGCGTGTGTGTATGTGTATGTGTGTGTGTTTGCGTATGTGCGTTTGTGTGTGAGTGCGTGCCCGACTGTGGCCGTGTCTGTGTCTATGTGTCTATGCGTCTGTGCGTCTGTGTGTCTGTGCATGCGCGCATGCATATATGCCTGTGTACGCGCATGTTTGGGTGTGTGCATGTG
Organism: Rapana venosa; assembly: GCA_028751875.1. Lineage (NCBI taxonomy): Eukaryota > Metazoa > Mollusca > Gastropoda > Neogastropoda > Muricidae > Rapana > Rapana venosa. The sequence continues at coordinate 62,410,477 of CM054141.1, forward strand.
CTCGTTTGTGTAAATTCCGTACGTTGTGAACAAGCAAACAGCAAATTAATTTCGTCTTCAGTAAAACTATCACAAAGAGGACAAATTAAATCTCTATTACTTACATGCCTACAGAAATATTTTAAACAAAGATTTCTCTTCAACTCCAGAATATAATTCCCTAAGTCTGGTGCCTTCATTGTGGCTGGATCCCAGACCGTAGAGACGACGAGTGCAAAGCTCTAACCACTAGGCTATCCCTTCCCCAAAGTAGTTACCATTGTGTATGTATCAATTCAACTACATCCTGAACATGCCAAACCGTGACTGTCTTCCATCTACAATTTATTAGTCTGTCAAATCAAAAAGTAAACTTCCTTATGTCCTCTACTCGGGACAGGATAGCCTAGTGGTTAGAACATTGCTCTCGCAATCTGACAACCTGTGTTTGAATCCCGTTCAAGAGAATATTTTCTCCTGGCGTTAATATCAGTGCAGACTTCACTCTCGCCAAAGTCCTTCGGATGAGACTATAAACCGAGGCCCCGTGTGCAAACGCACGCAGAGCATCTTGCGCACACGTTAAATCCTGTTCCAATTTTGGAAAGAATAGGCCATTGTGTGCCGGTGGGAACGGATGACAAAATTTACAAAACTGCGCACATACGGGGAATGGATGTAAAAAAGCTTATTTCATTATTCGCGATATAAAAAAATAAATAAATAAATACACCCTAATTTTCCACTTTAAAAAAGCCAAATTTATAATCATACAGGCTTAATCCAAAACTCGACGCCTCGATGTTTCTTTTGCCTCTTGCATCCTTATCGATGAGTATGATCGTCTTATAAAACATGAATGTTGGTATTCATCTAATGCCATCCCAATCGATTTCAGCTGATAGCGAATACGCTTGATCGTGGAAAGTATGCTGATTCCATACCTCTTGGTTTATTCATAAACGAAGTCGCTGGCTTTTGTGTGTGTGTGTGTGTGTGTGTGTGTGTGTGTGTGTGTGTGTGTGTGTGTGTGTGTGTGTGTTGTGTGTGTGTGTGTGTGTGTGTGTGGTAAGAGAGACAGAGAGAGGGAGTGGGAAGGAAGAGAGAACCTTGGAGATGTGTGTGTGTGTGTGCGCGCGCATGTGTGTGCGTGTGTGTGTTGTTGTTGTCTTCAATTTAACATCTTTTCAATCTAAGTAATATTAGGCGATCGTGGGTGTGTGTGTGTGTGTGTGTGTGTGTGTGTGTGTGCTGTGTGTGTGTGTTGTGTGTGTGTGTGTGTGTGTGTTGTGTATGTGTGTGTGTGTGTGTGTGTGTGTGTGTGTGTGTGTGTGTGTGTGTGTGTGTGTGTGTGTGTGTGTGTGTGTGTGTGTAAGAGAGACAGAGAGACAGATAGAGGGGGTGGGAATGAAGAGAGAACTCTGGAGATGTGTTTGTCTGTGTGTGTGCGTGTCCGCACCTGCGCGCGCGCGCTTGTGTGTGCGTGTGAATACGTGCGACAATGACAATGACAAATTCTTTTATTTCGAGGATAATGAATAAGCACCCATGTGCTTTTTACATCCAGTCCCCGCCCTTAAGGATATAAGAGAGAGAGAGAGAGAGAGAGAGAGAGAGAGAGAGAGAGAGAGAGAGAGAGAGAGAGAGAGAGAGAGAGAGAGAGAGACGCTTTGACGCTTTGACGCTTTGACCAATTTATTGTCATTGCCCAAAGTGGCCTATTGACAAGGGGGGTTATACACGACTTTCTTTTGTAAATACAAATAAATACAAGAAAAATCACATGATGCATTTAACGTAACGAAAACCAAAATACCAAAAATGAGCTCTTATGAACGGGTACGACTTTAAGCTGTGACGTAAACTCAGTTTCAAAATGAACACAAAGTAATAACAAGGATGAACAATAAGAACCAATAAGCAATAACTAAAATAATGAAAAGAACATTCTAGAATGCTATATTAGACCATCCATTGACATTGTATGTGAAATTTTCAAAAAATATTCTTGCTGGAGACTACAGCGTAATTATAAATGTTTCTTTATGTGTTTCACAAAATGCTGGAGTTTACATAATATAAATGTTACTTTAGTTTAGTCACAAATGTTAAGCTAATTGGAACTTAGCTGTAATTGTCTTAATTTCAGTGCTTCAGCAATAAACTTTGCAACCGATTTGATCACAATATCATCATCGGACGATAAGATAGAAAAAATATCTTGCCTTCGGAAAGCTTCTAGATTGAGAACACCACAGAGAGAGAGAGAGAGAGAGAGAGAGAGAGAGAGAGAGAGAGAGAGAGAGAGAGAGACAGACAGACAGACAGACAGACAGACAGACAGAGAGAGAGAGAGAGAGAGAGAGAGAGGAGAGAGAGAGAGAGAGAGAGAGAGAGAGAGAGAGAGAGAAGCGTGTGTGTGTGTTTGTGAGTCTGTGTGTAGAACTCACACACGTGCGTGTCTCTGTATCTGTGTGCCTATACATGTCTACGTCCACGTAAGCGCACACGTACGTGCATGCACTGGCTTCAGACGCGACACTCAGTAAGAAGTGTTCTCCCAGAGACATAAACGGGGGGCAAAAGCAAGCATCAATGGGGCAGGCAGGCAGGCAGGCAGGCAGGCAGGAATCAATGGAGCAATGCGCAGGCTCCGGGACAGACTTGGCTTTTGGCTTTGATCAGATGCGATGTGATGCGATGTGATGTGTCCATTCACAGCATCTGTTGCTTACTGTGTAAGCCCTCACAGAGAAATGCAGCATCACGACCCCTCAAACACGGATAAATCAATCTGTACATAATACGAGTGTGCTAGTGTGTGTCTGGGGGGGAGGGGGGAAGGGGGTTGTGTTTTGTGTGTGTGGATAAGTGTGTGTGTAAGTGTGTGTTTGTATGTGTGCAAATGTGTGTATTTGTGTGTGTGCTAGTGTGTATGTGTGTGTGTGGGGGGGGGGGGGGGAGGGGGGGTTTCATCTGTCTGTCTGTCTGTCTGTCTGTCTCTCCCTCTCTCTCTCTCTCTCTCTCTCTCTCTCTCTCTCTCTCTCTCTCTCTCTCTCTCTCTCTCTCTCTCTCTCTCTCTCTCTCTGAGTTCTTTCTGGAATAATTGATTTGTTCAGGGCGTTTCTCTTGGACGAGTTAGATCTGTCGGAGCCTATTCCTCTGCAGGTGCCGGATGCATGCTGGGTATGATCATGTTTCCATAAAGCATCAAACGCTAACATGAATAACTGAATGTTGAACATGCATTGTTTGTTTTTCTTCATGCGTACAATTAAAAAATGCAACTGCAGGTGTGCACTTTAAGTTGTCTCCTGAGATCGTAAAGTTTTCTAATTTTAAATTTCTTGATGGGGCTAGTGAGATTCAAACCCACACCTTCATGGATCCACGGGGTTGTAGTCAAAAGCTTTTACCCACTTGGCCATAGCGACTGTCTAGAAAGGGAGAAACCTTTAGTTCAAACCTGACCACACACGAAACGAGACTATAAACCGAGGTTCCGTGTGCGAACCAACGCAGAACATCTTGCGCACACGTTAAATCCTGTTCCGCTTTTCGTAAGAGCAGGCCATTGTGTGCCGGTGGGAACAGATGACAGAATTTACAAAACCGCATACACATGGGGACTGGCTGTAAAAAAAAAGCACATAAGTGTTTATTCCATTATCCTCGATATAAAAATAAAATAAAATAAAATAAACATAGGCAACACAGAGGAGTGCCCGTGCAAGACTGGCAGCCAGGCACTCTAACATGTGCTGCAGTCCTGCCCGCTACACGACACGCTCCGAAAGAAGATCTGGTCTGACCCATACCACCCCAGTGGCCAAGAAGCTCTATGGAGACTGGGAGGACAGAACCTGCGGCGTACAGCTGTCTTCCTCACAAGACCAAGCTATCCGTTTGATGAACGAAAAACGAAAATGAACCACAGCCAGATTTTTCACCCAACTGCTAGATATAAAAGAATGGTCATGTTGGTGCTTTACTTTAGATGAGATGATAAACCGGAGTTTTTTTAACGTAAATTTCATTTTGGTGCCTGTAAAATCCACGTGGTAAAGCATCGTTGTAGACAAAATTATGTAGATAGACACAGTCAATAAAGTTAACATACGCCAGGTATGACAAGGAAAAATGAGTGGCGTCGTTCTATGGCGCTTCCTTGTCTTCAGAGATTGTTACCCGATCTTTAAATAAAATAACAATCTAGCAAAAGAATGCAGTGCAGAGCCAGTCGATACGAAGCAGTTCGTGTTTTATCCGGATATGTTCTGGACGACAGCAACACAAACTCGCTCAATACGCCACGGATTTGCAGAATATTTTATGAAAAGCCTCTTACACTCATTCAAAAAACCCGACAACACAGGCTTCCTTAGGAGACGTTCTTTGTTCAAAGGCTCTGTCAAGGTTCGCTTTGCTTCTTCAGTGTAGAATTTACGAGCCTTATCCGGGATCAGTAACCAACCTTAAAATAAAAAGCATCCGAAAACGGCTCTGATTCCCATTCTCAAAAACAGTTTTCTTTGTATGGTGCGCTTGCACTTGAACTTTAGGATATATTCGATTTTCCTGCTTGTAACGAATTTCCACTATGGAAAAGGCACAGCCTGAAAATCTATTTTGGTATGTGCAATGTTATACAACTGTATAATTTACACAAGGATATTCTGACAGAGTGGTGAGAAAAGCTTTTGACTTCAATCCCGTAGGTTCATAGCATCGTGGGTTCAAATCTCCACAGTAATTTCTGATGAATTAAGAACGAGGATTTTTATGGTCTCCAGGATCAACCTAAAGCGAGGACCTGCCAGTGCCCTTACTCCCTTTGTATTTACACGCACACAAAAGAAAAATTATGCACGTTAAAGATCCCGTAATTCGTGTTAGCGTTTAATGGGTCACGGAAACACGAACAGACCCAGCATGTAATTCGTACCTGGAGAAGGAAAGGCTCTTCCAGGTACAGCTTGCCCTAAAGAACTATATAATAATGTAAGGAATTTATATAGCGCTGAATATTGTAAAGATATGTGGCCTGAAAAAGTCAGTGCAGTGCCTCAAAGACTCCTCAAAGGTTAAGGGAGAAGAGAAAATGACAACTATCTAAAGACACGATGGCCGAGCGGTTAGAGCGCTGAACTGGCCATCTGAGAGTGACTAGCAGCACGGGTTCGAGCCACCGCTTAAGCTTCCCTAAGAAACCTGCAGAAAAGACTTTTTACATCAAGGCTCTGCTTGTGACCACACTCATGACGTTATACGCACTCTCAATAAAACTCCTTCCGTCGTGTGCACAAGAATAGGCCTGCTGATACCGGTTAACACAATCGTACCCAGCATGCAATCTACCTTCGAGAGGAAGGTGGGCTCCGCCAGGTTCAATTTACTCAAAGAGACACTAATTGAAAACTTCTTCGCACTGCTCCACTGACTCCTCAAGGAGTTAAGAGAGAAGTTAAGACAGAAGTTGTATAGCAGTGGGAACAGCATTGATTTCTGCCTGCTGTAAGCTGAAAGCTGATACAGCAGTGGTTGTGGTGAAACAGTTTTGTTTTTCCCCCCCTTACTTTCGTACAGAACTACATTCGATCTGTTCCTTTTCTCCATCCACACGTAGAGAGCAACAATTTCAGAGAAACATTTTCAAAGTACTTTTTGTATATAGGTTTAGAAAACTTTTAGATCTGGAAAACAGCGTAATTGAATGCGCTAAGTATGTAATAATTTCATAAAAGATGAAGACTAAGGGATTATAACGCTTAAAGTGTTTATATACATAATTATGGAGAATTTTACTGTGGAATGATGGATGGATGGATGGATGGACAGATGGACTGGATGGATGGATGGATGGATGGATGGACAGATGGACGTATGGATGGATGGATGGAAGGACAATCAGACGGACGATGGATGGATGGATGGATGGATGGATGGAAGGACAATCAGACGGACCATGGATGGATGGATGGATGGATGGATGGATGGATGGATGGATGGACAATCAGACGGACGATGTATGGATGGATGGATGGATGGGTGGACCGACGGACGGACCGACCGACAAACGGACAGACAGACTGACAGGCTAGGCGTAACGAGGCAGAGAAGGAAGAGTATAAAAAAAAAACCCAACCAAAACCTTGACATGGGTCAACACAATGGACAACTGGATGAAGAAGCTAGCAGACAGAAAGAAAGGTCCAGCACACAACTGAATAGGTAAACCAGAACTGCAATCAAACGAACGAACGAACAGATGTACGAACACAATGATAGGTCGATGTTGTGTAAGACTTGCTTTTATGTAACAGACAGAGAGAGAGAAAGAGAGAGAGAGAGAGAGAGAGAGAGGGGGGGGGGGAGGGAGGGAGAGAGAGAGAGAGAGAGAGAGAGAGAAAGGAGAGAGAGAGAGAGAGAGAGAGAGAGAGAGAGAGAGAGAGAGAGAGGGAGACAAAGACAGACAGAGACAGACAGAGACAAAGACAGACACAGAGAGAGAGAGAGAGAGAGAGAGAGAGAGAGAGAGAGAGGGAGAAGAAGAGAAGAGAGGAGATAGACAAAGACAGACAAGACAGAGAGAGACAAAGAGACAGACAGACAGACAGAGAGAGAGAGAGAGAGGAGGGAGAGAGGGAGGGAGAGAGATAGACAAAGACAGACAGAGACAGAGAGAGACAAAGACAGACAGAGACAGAGCCAGAGAGAGCACCCAACAGCCAAACTTTTCCCTGGCTTTGCCCAAAGGCTGTGATGTAGGGGGCAAAGCGGTTTTAGGCTGGGAGTGAAGAAGAGTGTTCACATGATTCCCTTGACATTCTCCGCTGCCTTGCATCGATCCCCGCCCTCCTCCCCTGGCTTATGGGCCTGCAGGAGAAGCTCTGTGTGTGTCGGGGGGGGGGGGGGGGGGGGGGGGGGGGAAGGGGGGATAGGAGGAGGTGGGGGGCATAGGAGGAGGGGGGGTGGGGGGGGGTGGATGGATAAGGAAGGGAAAGAGATTAGAGGGGGCGGGGGAGATACAACGTGTCTTGTTTAGCAACACTGCCGGTTTTTTTTTCTGTTCTTTTTCTTTTTTCTTTTTTCTTTTTAGCTCAAGTCCCGAGAAGTTTCCATTTTCTTTTTAGCACAAGAGTGTGTTAACTAGCAAGGAGGTTCCTTTTTTTTCTTTTTCTTTTGGTTTTATATTATATTACGGGGGTAGGAGGAAGTTGGTGGCCTAGTGGTTAGACAGAGCGTTCTGGTCGTGATCTGACGGCCCCGGGTTTGAGCCACAAACACCGAAGACGGCCGTTAAAAGGGGAATTTTACCCCTTGAGTTAACATCAGTGCTGACTCCATTTTCCCCCGAAAACTCTTTGGATGCGACTGTAAACAAAGATTTCGCATGCGAACGCACGTAGAACATATTGCGCGCACGTTTAAAAAAAAGCCCATTCTGTTTTTCGGAAGAGTAGGTTATTTGCGTGCTGGTAGGAAAATATGACAACATCAAAACAAACAAAACTACAAAAAGGCATGCACGCCGGTGTCGTATTTAGACATCATTCCCACAGTCGGTTTGCGGCTACCTTAATAATGGGCAAAAACGCTTTGTACACGCAAATCTCACCATTACCAAATGTTGGAGCTCTTGCCAAGGAGTGGATAAAAGGTTGATGAAACAACAGTGGCTAGGTTACACTCAAGCCGAGGAACAAAAAGACACAAGTCACAAATTAGCAAACTACATTATTTCATACTCACTCACCATCTTTTTGGTTTCAGTCTGTATACATTTATTTTCATAACCAAGTCTGCGTAAAACAGCTTTCTGAAATCGAACAGTTTTCTTCAATAATTTTTTTATAAAAACGGATTCAAAAGTATTAGAAATTGGGTTCTGAAAAAAAGCACGGTTAGCAAAACAAAAAAAAGCACTGTTAGCTGAGAACTGCCTTGACTAAAAGGTCCTTCCGCCATCTTAGAAGCTGTAAAACTTTTAAGCTGTCGAAACTTTTTCCAGTGGTGAAACTGCATTATTTGCTTTTCGTGTACATCCATTTCAGTCCCGGTTTAACTCTGCCTTTTCTCCCAGAAGCATTAGAGTAAAACACAGAGATGCTGTGGGGCTTTCTACGTCACATCAGGGCTGGGTCCGGGCAAAAGCAGAATCGTTTAGTTTTATTTTGTGTTTATAGCCACGTCAATCAGGGTGACCAATTCAGGCCCGAGATGGCGTCAAAGGACAAAACAGCATTGATAAGAAACGGATTTTAAACAATGAAAATAAGATATCGAGTAACCAGAATGTGTTTTCAAACTGGACTGGTATCACACCAAAACGGAAAGTGCCATATCGTTTTTGTTAGTTTTTGTTGTTGTTGTTGTTGTTTTCGCTGGTTTGGGTTGTTTTTTAAATATGTTTTTGCAAGGACAATATTAGATGTCAGTATGAAGTATCAAAAGTGGCCTATAAGAATATAGGGTGAAATGTGTATGCTAAATGGTGTGTGTGTATCGGCAGTTCTGTAGCAGATGTTTGACAGTTGTGCATTCATGTCACTTTTCTTTAAAGCAAAGAATAGTTTTATGTCACGAAGTGTGAAGACGCTATGAACAAATATCAGCAGCAACAACAAAAACAACTACAAACCGATGGGTTTTACAACTTTGAAGCCAAGGAATCGTACAGTAAGCTACTAGTGACCATGATGGCTAGCTCACACTTCCATGAAAGATGGATTGGTTTCTAACGTGTGGTGAGGATAATTTATTATGCGTGCGTTATCTATCACACCACACCTAAGGTTACAGCCTCAACCGGTGGTTATGAGGAGGCAGAGTCACAGCAAATGCCGACTCAGGCGGGGAGGGGCGGGATGGGGGGGGTTGGGAGAGAGAAGCAGGGGGAATGGGGTGCTCCCCTCAGAAGGATAGTCAGTGGGATTGAACCCTCGCCTTCAGATTATTTACCAGCATGAAGTCTGTGAACTGGAGAGAATGGGCTCCGCCAAATCTGACATTCCTCTAGGGGGGACGGGATGGCCTGGTGGTTAGAGTGATGCATTCGTGATCTGCTGACCTGGGTTCGATTCTCGTTCAAGAGGATTTTTCCTCTGGAGTTAACATCAGTGCTGACTCCACCCCCCCCTCCAAAAAAAAGTCCTTTGGATGAGACAATAAACCAAGGTCCCATGTGCGAACGCACGCACAACATCTTGCGCACACTTTAAAACCCGTTCTGCTTTTCGGAAGAGTAGGCCATTGTGTGCCGGTGGGAACGGATGACAAAATTTACAAAACTGCATACATACGGAGAATGGATGAAAAAAGCACCTGAATGCTTATTGCATTATCCTCGAAATAGAAGAAGAATAAAAATTAAAAAATGACACATTGTATAAAAGGGCGGTACCCACTGCCTCGTCCAGAGAGAGAGAGAAGAGAGAGAGAGAGAGAGAGAGAGAGAGAGAGAGAGAGAGAGAGAGAGGAGAGAGAGAGAGATTGTCATTTTATTTATTCATTTAATTTATTCGTTTATATCGAGAGAGAGAGAGAGAGAGAGAGAGAGAGAGAGAGAGAGAGAGAGAGAGAGAGAGAGAGAGAGAGAGAGAGAGAGAGAGAGAGAGAAGTTTTCCTAAGGGTTATAGAAAAAAAACTTACTTTTTTCATCTACATTGATCTTTTTCATATATAATAACCAGCGCATAGGGATAGAAGACTGACCGGCATCATGTAACTCGATAAATAGAAAAAAAAAATGATATTCACAAAAGATCGTAAAATATCTCGTTCAAGGTCATGCAAATGTAGTACCAAAAGTTGCTGACAATTGTGATTGATCTTTCCTTGCCGAGTTGAATTTTTATGAGTGTGGAGAGAGGTAGTATCTGAAACGATGGCCTTGGCCTTCATTGCAGGGTAGTCAACAACCTCTTTGCCCTAAATGGAATATAAAGGCATTGTATAACATCAACAGACATGTCCTCAAGTCCTTCGGATGAGACTATAAACCTAGGCCCCGTGTGCAAACGCATGCAGAACATCTTGCACACACGTTAAATCCTGTTCCGCTTTTCGAAAGGGTAGGCCATTGGTCCGGTGGAACATACAAATTACAAAACGCATACCTACGGGGCTGATACTTTAAAAAAAAATTGTTTAAGGCACATGAGTGCTTATTCCATTATCCTCGATATATATATATTTTTTAATGTCATCTGAGCGCTTTGATTTGTTGCTTTACAAGATTCAGTGCTATATAAATTCCATACATTATTATTATTATTATTATTATTATGTCTGTACTGTTAAACAACTGAAAAATGCAGAGGAAACAGTAAATAACAACATACATGACCTAAGAGTAGGGAGTTCGCATCCCATAGGAATCAGGGGGATTTTTTGGACTCAGTCCGGCACTTAATAGGAAGGAGCTGCTATGGGATCAGTGGGGGAGGCTAGGATCACACAGTCGAGCGTCACCCACTTTACGTTCACGATTTTGAGTGTTGTTCAAAGTACCTGGTCAATACTGCAGTTGTCTATATCTCTCGGGTCCAGTTGACGCTGAACTATCGTATGATGGTAGTATGATAAAAGTATAATAAAAGTATGATAATAGTATGATCGTATGATAGTATGACCGTATGCATAGAGTACAGCCCTGCCAAGTTGTCTCTCAAAGCACATGCACTTTCATAGCAGCATTATTTCACCATCTTCATCACTACTGGTCACCATTTAATAATAAAAACGTCACTGGTACGGTGGCCCTGGTTGTTCTGGTCTCATGGCGACCTCAGTTTCCTTTTCCCCATACACTTCTGTGCCTGTGAAGAGTGTGTGTCAAATTCTTTGGGGTTGGTGGTTCACGGGGGAAGGTCTTTGGAGGAACGTTGGTGGTAGACCCCATTTCGGGAGGGCGACTCACTCATTCTGGCTCCGCGACTGTGTTCATACTGTAATCAGTAGGAGGCTTGGTAGGAGGTGCCCTGCATATGTTAACTCGGGACAGCCACACCTTAACACCACCAAAATGATGCAGCATCAGTGCAGGGCCCCTCCGGATGGTGGCCCCAGAGAGGCTTGACATTGATGAGTTTTTGTGGACTTCTGATCCGAAGGATGTGACAAGGAATACGGGTATGTCTGGTGCAGAGAGACTGAAATGAGCGGTGTGGGAACAGCAGGACAGGAATGTCACAGAAGATTGGGCAGCTAAAACAAACCAACCCAAAACACAAATTACATAACACATTGCTTGTGTTGTGCTTAAACAAAATAAAAATCACTTAAGCAAAAGCCACCAAAAGCAACCCCCAAACCCCCAAACAAGCAATAAAAAAACAAACACAAAACATGAGAAACTGAAACCAAAGAAGATGGGAGACAAAACATTGTGAGAAGGGAGACAAAAATGTGATAAGGGAGACAAAAATGTGAGACGGTAGACAACAATGTAAGAATTAATGCAGTAAGCAACGGAAGCAAACGACCAAACAAACAAATAAACAAACCCGTGGACAAAAAAAAGAGTAACAGGAGACGAGTGGTACAAGCACGTGAGAAGCAATGCGATAACAACAAACAAACAACAGATAAAGGAACAAACAAACAAACAAACAGATAGACAAACACACTCGGAGAAACTGTAACCGAAGGAAAGGGAAACAACAATGTGAGCGGCTATGCGATATACACCCGGGACGGCTTTAAATATGGCAAGAAAAATCCCTTCTCCAAATTTCCAAGTTAACAAGTTTCCAGCAAGCTGCAGTCTGCCTATGCTGTGTGGCTTGGCAATATAATAGCAAACGCTCACACTTGTGAAGGCTTTCTTCCATAGTGTCTTGCACTCATTCAATTCTTAAACGTTTTCGTTACGTTTCGTTCGTTTGTTTATCTTTTCCTGGTCTGTCTTCCACTGTGTGTATCTCGGTTTTTGCCCGTGTTTGTCTTTCGGTGTCTCTATCTCTGCGTGTCTGTCTGTGTCACTCTTGTTGTCTCACTGTCTGTCTTGTGATTCTTTTCCCCTGTCTGTTGTCTCTTTGTGTCTGTCTATCTCTGTCTGTTAATGTCTATGTCTCCGTACTTGTTTTGCCTGTTTGCCTTTCTGTTTGCCTGTCTGCCTGTATGTCTCTGTCCGTCCGTCCGTCCGTCCGTCCGTCCGTCTGTCTGTCTGTCTGTCTGTCTGTCTGTCTCTCTCTCTCTCTCTCTCTCTCCTCTCTCTCCTCTCCTCTCTCTCTCTCTCTCTCTCTCTCCTGACAAGTTTTATTATACAGGCCTGGAAGTAAATGAATGAGATGAGTTTATTCTGCTGCACATTTGATGACTAGCTTTTGGGTACGTATGAAAACATAACGAGTCTCGTGTGATGAAAATCATAATGTTTATTTTTTCCTATTGTATTGTATTCTATTGTATTGTATTGTATTGTAGCCCAATACCCTGTGTACATCAAACAAGCTCTGAGCTTTCTCCTCTCTCTCTCTCTCTCTCTCTCTCTCTCTTCTCTCTCTCTCTCCTCTCTCTCTCTCCTCTCTCTCTCCTCTCTCTCTCTTTCTTTATCTGTCTATCTCTCTCTGTCTCTCTTGTCCTCTCTCTCTCTCTCTCCTCTCTCTTTCTTTTTTTTCTCTGTCTATCCTTCTCTTCTCTTTCTTTCTTTTCTCTGTCTATCTCTCTCTCTTTCTTTCTTTCTCTATCTCTCTCCCTTTCTTTCTCTGTCTATCTCTCTCTTCTCTCTTCTTCTCTGTCTATCTCTCTCTCTCTCTTTCTTTCTTTTCTCTGTCTGTCTCTCTCTCTCGCTCCTCGCTCGCTCTTTCTCTATCTCTCTCTCTCTTTCTTTATCTGTCTATCTCTCTTTCTTTCTTTCTCTGCTACTCTCTTCTTCTCCTCTTCTCTCTCTCTCTCTATCTCTCTTCTCTATCTCTCTCTTCTTTCTTTCTCTGTCTCTCTTCGTCTGTCCGTATCTCTCTCTCTACTCTCTCTTCTCTCTCTTCTCTCTCTTCTCTCTCTCTCTCTCTCACTCTCTCTCTGTCTGTCTACCTCTCGCTCTCTCACCTTTTGTCTATTTTCTAAACAAAAACCCCCCAAATCCCAAACCAAAAAGTGTCTGTTGCTAGGCAATCACTGCTATCACTATCGACGCTTCACTGACAGCTACTTCTCTTTAATGCTCGCTGCTTACAGTCATCGTAAGTCCTGCGGATGAGACTATAAACCGAGGCCCCGTGTGCGAACGCACGCAGAACATCTTGCGCACACGTTAAATTCTGTTCCGCTTTTTGGTAAGAGTAAGCCATTGTGTGCCGGTGGAAACAGATGGCAAAATTGACAGAACCGCATAAACACGGGGACTAGATGTAAAAAAAGCACATAAGTGCTTAATCCATTATCCTCGATATAAAAGAATGAAATAAAAATAAAATATCGTCACTGAAGCTGTACAACAAGTACCATGTACCTACCACCTTGTATGATATGCCATGTACGTCTGTGCAATTACCCGGCACAGCAGGCCAGTCTGCGATCTTCACCTGCATTACTACTGCTGCTGCTACTAAAAATCATTATCTATTGATGGTCGCTAAGTGGTCTGCAGGTACCCGGGAAGGCTGTGTTACACTCTCCAAGGAGAAACCCTGCAATAATGGTGTGCCTGTATCTTTGACATTCTCTTTGTCGGCGTGTGTGTATGATATATTTTCCTCCTAGAAGTTACTGTTATTTTTCGAAGAATTTGATACGTGTCTAGAAGGTTAACTACTCAAATCCTATCCGATATTTTTGTTGTAGTTGTTGTTTGTTGTTGTTGTGATTAAATTTTACGTCCCAGCGGAGATTTCCGATTTAGGGACTGTTGGAGTGGGGTGGGGGAGGGAGGTGGTTCTCCCTACCCACTAGCATTGAAAGATACTCCTGATACCAGTCTTTCTAATCAAAGCGTAAATCGAGATGTAAAATGCAACAGGCTTTTAGTGCAAGTAGAAAAAACCCACGACAATAGGGAAAATGCATTGGTACAATTTTGTTTTTGTTTTTAAAAGATATCCCACTTTCACAGACAAAATAAGATGTAAACAGAAGCCTTCTTCTTCTTTTTCGATGAATATTCAGACAGCAACTATTATTGTCTGTCATATGAGCGTAAATGCGTTGTGCTGCCGTTAAGCGCCTGGCAATTCAGGTCCAGCGCATCCGCATCGCCATGGGAGATAATTGTTATTTTTAAGTCTTTCTGGAAAAAAGAGGTAGAAGAGTTGACCAAGACGGTGAGAAATAGACAAGAAGGAGGTGACAGGAAGAAAAGGAACATTGCAAAAACAAAGAGAGGGACAGAAAAGATCAAGAGGGAATTCCTAGCACAGAAATACCAGTAAGTGGGGATGGTATTTATAGTAACGGGACCCTGACATCTCCTCGTGGAATTTTTAAACGAAACAAACAGCAATAGGAAAAAACCCACCCATATTTGTATAAAGAACAATAACCAAACAAAAAAAACATAACGCCATGACATCGTAATCCGATAGTCTTCTCTAGCACTAGAACCTGTATGTCACAGATATATGTACACTGATGATATCTAATAGTTCCCTGCAGGGATATCAAAGGCCTTTCAGTATAAACAGCATCCCCACCTCCTGGAGATTCTGTGCTAGGACTTCCCTCTTTTTTGTATCTAATTGTTTCTGCCTTGTTCCTTTTCTTCCTGCCACATTCTTCTTGTCTATTTTATGCCTTCTGAGTCCATTTTAATGCATTTTTTCGTCAAAAAAGACTAAACAAACAATTTTTCCCACTCCGAAGTCGGATGCACTAAACCTGACTTGTCAGGCGCCTAACGGCACCGTGACGAATTTTTGCTCATTAGACAAGACAACATTAGTCTAAGTGTTCGAGGAAGAAGAAGACAACCCACATATGTAACATATAGCTCAACACATATTATTATACCCAACCCCCAAAAGACACCAATATAACAACAAAAACAACACTATACAACTCTAAATAAAAAACCACCAAAACAAACCAAAACCAACATAACACAACACAACCAAAAAAAACACCAAACCCCCCTGACCCTACCCTAAAAGCCCCGGCCCTGACCGTCCCTGTTGCAGATGACCTCAGCGGGTCTTGACGTGACTGACGTGATGCCATGGCGGCAAGCAGCCAGTCCCAAGACCAGCTGACGGCGTGTGGCCCCGTGACTGACGAGGACCTGGAAGTGGTGGAGAATGGGGGACTCAGTCCCCAGCCCTCCGTCCGCACGGACGAAGACGCCTGCTCGGAGATCGTCCGCATCGAGCAGCAGGATGCGCAGGAGGAGAAGTACAGGAACACCACCATGGGCCGCTTCGTGCGCTCCCTACAGGTCAGTAAGGCTGTGGGCACAGGGGGGGGGGGGGGGGGGGGGGGGGGGGGAGGGGGAGGGGGGGAGGGTTGGAGGGGGGGAGGGGGGGCTGGGTGGTTGGGGGTATAGGTGGAGGGTGGGTGGAGGGGTGGGTGGGTTGAGTGGGTGGTCAGGGGGTGGGTTGGTGGGTTGGTTGGTGGGATGGTGGTTTGATGGGTGAGTGGGTGGGTTGGTGGGTGCGTAGGTGGATGGTTGGGTTTTTAGGCTGAGTGAGTGGTTTGTTTGTTGGTTGGTTGGTGAGGGGCTGGGTGGTTGGGTGGAGGGACAGAGTGGTTGAGTGAGTGGGTTGTTGATTCGGTAGTTTGAGTGGGTGGTTGGTTGGATAAATGGTTGGGTTTTTAAGCTGAGTTAGTGGTTTGTTTGTTGGTTGGTTGGGTGGGAGGAGCAGTGTGGTTGAGTGGGTGGGTTGTTGATTCGGTAGTTTGAGTGGGTGGTTGGGTGGGTGGGTGGGTGGTTAAGTGGTTGGGTGGTTGGTTGGGTGCGTGCGTGCGTGCGTGCGTGTGTGAGTGGGTGGGTGGTTGGGTGGGTGGGTGGGTGGTTAAGTGGTTGGGTGGTTGGTTGGGTGCGTGCGTGCGTGCGTGCGTGCGTGCGTGCGTGAGTGGGTGGGTGGTTGGTTGGGTGGGTGGGTGCGTGAGTGAGTGGTTGGGTGGGTAGGTGAGTTGATGGTTCAGTGGTTGGTTGTTTGGTTATTAGGCTGTTTTGTTAAATAGTTCATTAGCTAAGTTGTTGGCTGCTTAGTTGGCTGGATGGTTGATTGATTGGCTAGTTGGTTGGCTGGTTTGGGTTGGTTGGTTGGTTGGCTAGCTGGTTGCTTGGATTTGGCTGGTTGACTGGTTGGTTGGGTGATGTTTGGGGCTGTTGGGTGGTGTTTGTTTATTTAGTTCGTTTGATAGTTGCTTGGTTACTTCGTTGCTTGATTAGCTGGTGGTTTGGTGGGTTAGTTTCGCTGCTTTGGTTACTGTTACTTCCTCAAAGCTGCAATATCATTTCCTGTTGCTCAGACTCTCAACGACCACCAAAGTCATATCAGGGCTGTTGCCTTTTTATCTTCAGTGTTGCTCAATAACATTCACTTCCAAGTTCAAAATCAACACTTCCTAATCTCCTCAAATATGAAAATGGATGACATTTCATGACAAAGTACCATAATCTATCCGGTGTTTAAGGCCAGTAGGACCAGTCTGTATCGAGGGGGCGCCAGCCATTCCGCTTGATTTATCATTCCTAGGTTACGAAAAAAAAGCGTTAAAATGATAACACTCACTTCAAAGTCATAGAAATGCATGCCTTATGATAAATGCCATATGGGTTAACAGAACTGCATGATGAATATCCTGTGCCCATCCAGGTGATTGCAATTTCATCGCCTAGTCGCCAAAGCAAAACAATGTAGGCACAGATGTAATAAATGATGCCTATTCTAGGTTGACCACACACCGCCACTACAAACCTCATGTCACCGCAACCACACACGTAGTACACTCGTATTACTGTTTGGTTACCAACAAAGTGCTGCTTTCCACCCACACATCCCCCCCCCCCCTTCTCCGCAAAGCCCCATCCACCCCCATCTCACCTCTTCAAAAAACTGCCTTAAAATAACGTGAATGAGCCGAGGCCAGAAGCTTAGCAAATTAATGTTGTAAGACAAAACGCCAAGGTCTACAATCAAACTGCCCTTACGTCTTGAGATGCATGCTACGTTAAGAAAGTCTCCAAGCAGGAGAAGTTCTTGGTATAAAGGACAAACCAATCTTCTGAATTTGGAGTACGGTAAAGGTAAAGGTGTCCTATAACCTATACTGTCGTAGGGGAGCGAGGCGTCAGAGACCTCAGCTTCTCAAGGGGCCAGAGTATTGAGGGCGACGCTCATCTCCTCTCCCTCGCTGCTTTACCTTCCCTCCTCTCCCTCGCTGCTTTACCTTCCCTGACCCTAAAGAGGGCAGGTACCCATTTACAGTTGGGTGAACTGGGGTGACTGTATTGAAGCCAAGGCGCGCATTTGGAGTATGGGTGCATAATATAAAGCAAGGTAACTTCAAAACAGTCATACAAGCAAACCTCTCATCCAGTGCGTACCGACAGTGAGTCCCAAGTGTGATGAGTGGGACAAGAGTGAATAATAACGTGAGGACCAACGATGTGATAAGCTAAGGGAACGCCCACACCACCACCACCAACAACATTAAACAAGGAAAAGAGTTACGAGCTGTTGTGATGTGGAAGTTAGGAGAGAGAGAGAGAGAGAGAGAGAGAGAGAGAGAGAGAGAGAGAGAGAGAGAGAGAGAGAGAGGGGAGAGAGAGAGAAATACGAAATGTATTCACAAAAGGACTTTGCCCCATATCAAAGGTGTGTGTGTGTGTGTGTGTGTGTGTGCGTGTGTGTGTGTGTGTGTGTGTGTGTGTGTATTGGTGTGTGTGCGCGCGCGCGCGTGCGTGCGTGCGTTTGTGTGTGTGCGTGCGAGCGTGTGTGTGTGTGTGTGTGCGTGTGTGCATGCGTGCGTGCGTGCGTGTGTGTGTATGTAAACATGCAAATTTTGAACATTCTGAATTCTTAAGAAAAATATAATGAATTTACAATATTGCTATCTCTCTTATTTGAAATGCTTTATATATGTATATGGGCAGATTTTTTCACAGTTTCAGGATGAGAGAGAGAGAGAGTGAGTGTGTGTGGGTGGTGGGGGGGAGCGGTTACAAGAGCATTGCGGTGTTGTGGATGAAACAACGTGAACACGGGGCGGAGAGAGAGAGAGAGAGAGAGAGAGAGAGAGAGACATCGCCACTGTCAGGGGGA
>CM054141.1:62433658-62435541 GCA_028751875.1 Rapana venosa
GTATCCGGTTTTGTAAATTCTGTCACCTGTTCCCGCCGACACACACAATGGCCTACTCTTACCAAAATGCAGAACAGGATTTAACGTGTGCGCAAGATGTTCTGCGTGCGTTCGCCCAGGGGGCCTCGGTTTATAGTCTCATCTGGAGGACTTTGGGGAAAGTGGAGTCTGCACTGATGTTAACTCCAGAGGAAAATATCCCCTTGCTCGGGAATCGAACCCGGGTCGTCAGATTGCGAGCGCAATGTTCTAACCACTAGGTTATCCCGTCCCCCATTTGTCTGCCAGTCTGCTTCTCTGTCTCTGTCTCCGCCTGTGCTTTTTTTTATGTGAATCTGTATGTCCGTTTGTTTGTCTGCCTGCTTGCCAGTCTGTCTGCATGTCTGCCTGTTTGTGTTTTGCCTGTCAACCTGCCTCTCTCGGTCTCTTGCCTCCCATTCTGTCTCTGTCTGTCTCTCTGTCTCTGCCTCCCTGTCGCTGTTTTTCTATCCCTCTGTATGTGTGTGAGTGAGTGAGTGAGTGAGTGTGTGAGTGTGTTTGTGTGTGTGTGTGTTTGTGTGTGAGAGAGATACAGACAGGCAGACAGACAGAGACAGAGAGAGTGCTCTTGTTCACCTCCTTTGTCCTTTCTGTCCTCCTTCCTTCCTGTTCATCTTTCGAAGAGTTTAAATATCTAGAGAGAATTCTGTAGACACACAAAAGGGATGTATCATTATGAAGACCATGGCTATGGTGACGACGACGACGACGACGAAGATGATGATGATGATGATGATGATGATGATGATGATGATGATGAAATAATAAAGTATTTGAAATTAATTGATAATGATGATAATGCAATTTTAAAATAAATATCTGCCCATGACATGAAAGACCCGTACAATGTTCAAATTTCAACCGCCACTTTCATATAATTCAACACCATTAACACGCAAAACAACCCACGACACATCACCATCACCATTAGCAACTGAAACAAAGCCCAAACATCCAGTCAGTGAGTGAGTGAGTGAGTGTGTGTGTGTGTATGTGTGTATGTGTGCATATGTGTGTGAGAGTGCGAGAGTGTGTGTGTGTGTTTGTGCGTGCGTGCGTACCCGCGTGCCTGCGTGTGTGCGCGTAAGTGTGTACGTGCATGTGTGCGTGTATGTGTGCTGCCTGCCTGCGTGCGTGCGTGCGTGCGTGCGTACGTGCATACAGTGAGAGTCTGCTATGCTCTGGCAGCCGGTCAGCCATGGATGGAACAAATGGAATGGCGCACAGCAGCAGCAGCAGCAGCAGCAGCAGAGTAATAAACGGGGCAAGGTGGCCGGGTGTTTGTTTGCGCTGCCAGAGCTGTCACTTTAACAGATTTGTTGCTAAGAAACAAGGGGCGGCAAGCTGGACTGCTGATTAGCGAGTCGTCAATCCAAAACGCAATCTGCTGTCTCTCTCTCTCTCTTTTTTTCCTCCTCTCCCGCTCCGCCCATGAAGTTCTTTTCTTGCGCGCATGAGGAGAGCAGATCGATAGATCCCGGTGAAGCTACGTAATTCCAGACTGGATCTTGGGAAGGTTCATCTCTAAACAAAAGGATTGCCTGTGATTATATGTTAGAGTGAAGGTTATTCTGTTTTGTTGTTGTCGTTGTTGTTGTCGTTGTTTGCTCATTAGCGCGCATGTGCCGTCCCTGGCTGTTTCTCTGATTTAGTTCTGATTATGCGTGGCACTTTTGGCCCAGTGGGCTAGAGTTCGTTAAAGGGAAGTGTTTGGTTGTTTTTGTTACAACTGTTCGCCATGTTTTGTTGCTGGTTGTTTCAATGATATAAAAAAAAAAAAGTGTATGCAACGTAGTTTTCTGGTCAGTTTTGCAGAGAAGCAGTGAAATATTTTTTGTTGCATG
>CM054141.1:62436041-62453541 GCA_028751875.1 Rapana venosa
TTCCCTTCTTGTGTGGTGTGTTGTGTGTGTGTGTGTTGTGTGTGGTGGGGTTGGGTGTGGTGTGTGAGTTTTGGGGTTTCTGTTGCTTGTTTTCGACTTTTTTGTTTTAATCATTCTTTTGTTGTTTCTACTTGGTTTTGTTTGTTTCTCTGTTCTTTCTTTCTTTCTTTCTTTCAGACGGTTTGATCGCCATAAATTTTTTCTCCTGCTTCTCTTTCTCCTATTTTGAGCTTTTTTCTCTCTATTCTTTTTCTCGTTGTCTTTCATTCCATCTTTTTCTCCCTCTTTGGTGCTTTCATTGCATGTATGTACTGAAGTTTGTGGTTATGAAAAAATGCATCGTTAAGCGAGTATGCTCTGGCTTGTCTATTTGTGTGTGTGAGGAAAATGGAGAGAGATATAATATAGATGGATAGAGAGATAGATAGAGATAGATATATAGAGAGACAGACAGAGAGGGAGAGAGAGATGGATGGATGGATGTTATAGATAGATAGATGTATAGGTAGGTAGATAGATAGACAAATATAAACAGACAGAGAGATGGAGAGAGACAGTATGTGTGTGAGAGAGATACAAACAGGCAGACAGAGAGACAGTAAGAGAGAAAGAGACGATGAATGAGAGAGAAAGACAAAAGGATGTGTGTGGTGTGTGCGTGCGTGCGCGTGTGTTTTTTTATGTGCGTTTGTGTCTGTGTGTGTGCACGTGTGCGTCTGTGTGCGTGTGTCTATATGTCTGTGTGTCTGTGTGCTACTCATCAATGGCTCTTTTCATTGTGATCTGTCGCTGATCGCAGAATTCATCATTCAGAATAGAAAAGAAAAGAACAAAAGGGGTAAGGGAGGAGATGGCAACAATAGTGGGGGAGGGGGGGACGTGAGAACCATCACCAGGCAGTATGAAATAGTGGATGGGGGGGGGGAGGGGGGAGGGGAGGATGAGGATGGAGAAAATGGGTGAGATGTTGTTGCTTGGGATAGTCAGCCTCCTCCTGACCAACAGAAAGTAACTTGCTGAGTGAATGACAGAACTATTGTCCGAAAATTGGGAGAGGGTTTCACCACTGATTGAAGATTTTCATTAGCGTTGTCATATCATCTACACTGACGCAGACACTGATATACTGACTCACAGACACACACATAATTATATACACGTAAACACACACACACACACACAACATACACACACACGCACACACTGGCACACACACTCTTACACACATATATACACTAAAAAACGCACACACACAAACACACACACATACAGACACAAAGCACATTTCCACCCCCACCCCATCCTCCTGCCAATCTCTCGCCCACCACAACCAGTCTCATCTTACCCTCCATCCTGCTAAAACAGTTTTCCTAAAAATCAAATCAAAATGCATATGTAATTGTTTATGAAATAGTTTCAAAGAAACTATTTCTGTAAAAAGTAACTCAAATATGGACAAGTTCAATCATAAATAAGAAATAAAAAGCATTCAAAGCCTCAAAGGTATATGTAGTTTTCCAAGAAATATTTTACAAAGAATAGATAGAACATTCAGTTTCAATAATATGGACAAGGGCAATTTATTGATAAGAAAGAAAATGTATTCATAGCCTTAAATGTATATGCAATTTTCAAAGAAATAGCTTTAAAGTAAAAGCAAAATTCAAAAACATCGATTCAAATATGGACAAGCGCATTCATAAAATAAGAAAGAAAACACAGTCATAGCCGTTATCTCTCTTTCGACCCCCTTCACCATGCCTCAGTGTCATTCTCCTCCTATCCTCTCTATTCTGTTTAGCCTTTCCCTCCCCAACAATCCCTTACGGAAGGACAGTTCGCAAATTAAAAGGACATAAAAGAAATGATGAACCCTGGTTTTAGGCATCAAGTCCCGATATGAAAATGAACGAAGCTTTAGCCAAAAGCCTGTCCGCTCTTTCTTTCCCAGCTCTAATCACTTTCCCACTTCAATCATCTTCGCGTTGCCTTTATTTTCTCCGAGATAAAATTTCTTGTTAAAAAATATAATGTATATACTTTCAAATTCTAATCATTCTTTGTCCCCGAAGGCGGAATGTAGCTGTGTTAATGATGGGCAAAATAGTCACATACCCATATGCAAGGTTCAGATGAGGAAGAGAAAATCGTGTTTGAAATAATTATCTTGGCAGTCAGATAATTAGAAAGACAGTCCTTTTACACGCACACACAAACACACAACACACACACACACACACACACACACACAACACACACACAACACACACACACAACACACACACACACACACACACACACACACACACACACACACAGTGTTAGGGAGACATCAGCACTCCCTCTCCAACACACAACCACTAGTCAGTGTGCTTTCTGAGCTACTTAGATATTTGACAAAATAATGTAGGGTGCATGTGTCTGTGAGTGCATGTGCGTGTACATGTGTGTGATGAAAGTGTGTGCATGAACATGTGGGTGTGTTTTATTTATCTTTATTTTATTTTATTTGTTCTTTTATATCGAGGATAATGGGGAAAAAGCACTCATTGGTAATTGTTTTTTTCCCTTCACATCCATTTCCCGTGTGGGGGCGGTTTGTGGATTTTGCCATCTTTTTCCCACCGGCCCCAAAATGACCAAACCTTTCGGGAGGCGAGACGGGAAACTTGACATGTGCACAAGATGTTTTGGGGTGTTTGGCACACGGGCCCTTTGATTTATAGTATCATCCAAAAGGACTTTGGGGGAAAAATAAGGAATGAAAAAAGTTTTTGTATGGTGGGGCCCCTGCGCAGCGTGCGTGCACATGAAACGTTCTGCAAGTGTGTGTGTTTTGTGTGGTGTGTGTGTGTGTGTTGTGTGTACGTGTGTGTGTGTGTGTGGGGTGTGTTTTGGGGTGTGTTGTGTTTTGTGTAGCCTGTCGCTCCCCATCCAAACAGAAGGAAACATTGATCACAAAAATTTAAAAAAAATGTTTGCTTCAATTCCTCCCCAAAATTTCCCCTCTCCCTCTCATACTTTTTTTAAACCTCTCCTTTTCTTTTTTTTTCATTTTTTTTCTTTTCTTTTCCCAAAAAATTTAAATTTTGGATTTTTATTAATGTGTGCGGGCGTTGGTTTATAAATCTTTTCTGCCGAGGGAAGCAAGTAAACTTTTGTGCTAACAGCTATTTTCGGATTAAAATGCAGTCTGCTTGACTGACAGAAGTGATTTTTGTGACTACAGCTATATTGCGTTTAACAAGCAGTCTGTTTGGATTGAAAAAATTGACTGTTGTGATTACAGCTATTTTCCACAAAAAGAGATTTAGAAACAGAACGTTTTTTTTAAGAGAAAAATTTTTCCCTATAGTTTTTCCAAAAATTCAAATACTTTATTATTGTTTTCTACTGCTTGTGACTGAAATTTTCCTTGTTTAGAGTTTTATATAATACTTTGTATTTTTAAAGTGTAGTTATTGACTTAAAAAAAAAAAAGAAGAATTTTGAAAGGTTTTCTCTTCAAAATTTTCTCCCACTTTAATGAAATGGGAAATATTTTTGATCTCCATTTAGTGTAGGGAATAAAAAGGGGGATTTGGTTTTAAATACGTGTTGATAAAACAAAACAAATTTTTTGCAGATCCAGAGCACTTTTGAAATTGATTTTTTATTTTTTTTTTCGTTTTTTTTGGTTTCCCCCAAAATCAAAATTATATTCTCCTGTTTTTTATTGAATAGAAAACCTACAAAGGGGTCTTTTTTTTTGAAAATTTTACTTAAACTTTAGAACAAGAAAATTTATACATAATTTACCAATAAATCCTGAAAATTTTATGTCTCAAAATTCAACAAGTGGCCAACAAAACGGGGCCCCCGAGGGGGCCCTTACCGGAATATCAACATGAAAACAAAAAAAAAAGGAAAACATTGAAACCCATACTAACAACAGTGGAAATCATTTCATTTGTTTTGTCTACCCTGAATCCCGATTTTTCTCCAATTAAAAAGATGCACACATGAATTTTCCCCGGGGTATCAAATTTTCCGTAAAAGACCTCAAAAACCCCCAATCACGGGGGGTTAAACTTACTTAAAAAGGGCCCCCCCCGGGCTCATTGTAAAAAATATAAAACCTTGAGGTTTATGAATTGAACCCCATGGGGGTTTGAAATAAAATTAAAACAAAATAGACCAAATATTAATAGTTTTAATAAACAGAAACCCTTCAGAAAAAAAAAGGACGGCTAAAAAAAATTCAACTCCCTTAGGGACGGGGTTTAATACTTCTAAAAAATGAAACAATTATTCTTGGGGTTTTTAACATAGACTTTTTAAAACCAAACCAAAATGGAGCCAAAACATTACATTTTTGGGCCCTTAAAATCAACTAAAAAGATAACCAACTCGGATAACAAATAACCCTAGAACTTTAAATAGATAAAATTTTCTAAAAAAAACTACAAAACAACACATAACAGAAGTATGTGCCCCTCATTTGGGTGCAGTGTTTCAAAAATCCAGTTTCTTTACTTTTTTTAAAAAAATCGTATCAAAATACCTAAAGTGGGGCAAAAAACAAATTTTTACGGGAAAATTTAAAAATTTTTAAGGGCAAATTTCCTTTCAGACAAAAAAACCCCGCCATTCCCTGACAAAAACCCCAAATCAGAGCCCCTGTTTGAAGCTGTTTGAATTTTGGTTTAGGCATTTCCCTTCATAACGACAAACACCTTTCCCCTTTCATAAAAAAAAAATTTTCAAAAAAAAAATAAAAACCACCTTGGAAAAAACAAAAGAGGGAAATCCGAAAACACCTAAAGACAATTTGAAAACCCAGGGTTCAAATGACATTCAGGGCCAAAGAAACAAAGAAACCTTCACTAAAACCAAATAAAAACCGTGATTAAAATTAAAAAAAGTTGTTAAAAACAACAAACCGACTCTCGAAATATGGAAAGCGATCAATCCCTTAGGGGAAATTTAAACCAAAAATAAAAAAAGTCAACAAAAACAGTTAAAAAATATACCCGCTGATAAATTGAACAACCCTTCTAAAACATTGCCAAAAAGTAAAATCAAATGACAAGTCAAATGAAAATGATCTCCATTATTTAGAACAATATAAAAAAATCAAAAAATAAAAATTTCCCTTTCCAAACTACTCCAAATTTACAATCACAGACGTCTTGGAAAGCCTGCCCTCTTAAAAAAATTTTCCAGAACACGGGGTTTAGACAACCCTAGAGGGAAAAATAATCAAGCTTTTGGCCCAAGCAATAGCGGGGAACACTGACATAATTGTAAAAACCTGTGCATAGAGAAAAACAATTTTCCCTTTTCATATTTAAAAAGGCAAAATCATACCAGTCCCACAAATCAGGTGTTTATGCTTGCCCTTCAAATTACAGCCCAAATTTTCAATTCTGTCCTGTCTTATCTAAACCCATTTTAAAAACATATCCAAAAAAACCCGGGATATTCCAACCCTTTTTTAAACAACAATCTATTTTAAAAGAAGACAACAGGTTTTTTTAAAAAATATCCTGCACACAACTCTTACCCAAATTCAGACATCTCCTTTCACAAAACAATGAAAAAAAAATATACAGCCTTTTTTGTTTACTTTGAAAAAAACAAATTTTATGTAATCAACCCCTTCCTTATTATTGCGTAAACTTTCCCCCTTATAAACTAACACCAAAACGATAAAACTTTGAAAAGCTTTTTGTCGAATAGGCAAACAGCCCAGAAACTTCAAATAATCAAACATCAAAACTAGTACCTATTTTAAAAATGGAGTACCCAAGGGGCAATATTGGGTCCACTTTTATTTTCAATCCAAAGAAATGACTTACCCCCCCAAATTTTTTAAAAATGTAGCTGTGAAATGTTTTCTGATGAAAACACCCCTATTTAGGCCCCTGAAACCCCCCCAGACTTTCAATCAAACTTTCAAAATTTTTGACAATTGGTTTTTTTGGGCTCAGGAAACCATAAGTCCCCAAAAAACGGAAAAACTAAGTGTAAGTAGTTCTAAAAAAAAAACAAAAAGGGCAAAAAATGAAAATAAAAATTTCCCAAACCCCCTGTTTTTATAGGTAAAGAGGGGAATTGAAAAAAGTTTACCCCACAGAATTCTGGGTGTAATTATTGAACCCAAAAAAAAATTTTTGGAAATGACCATGTGATGGGGCCCAGGAAAAAAGTCTTTCTTTCAAGCAAATTCAGTTATCAAAAAAAACAATTTTTTGAAAAACCACCACCCCCAAACTCCTTTTTTGCGGCCCTAAATTTTCCCATAGTTGACAAGCTTCATCTCTTTGGGACAGCTGCAGTGGGTTTCAAATTTAAAATTATTCATAGATTATATAAAAGAGCACTGAAACTTGTTCTACTAAAATAAGCTCCCTAACCATCAACAATTATAAAAAAAAACAAATATCCTAACCTTTTAAAAAAAAAACTTTTTCTAAATAAAGCTCTATTTGTCCAGAAAGTTTTTCAATGGAAAATGCCCCTAAAAAAGATCACCAATAAACTTCAAAATCAATGACCCCAGACATAACACTACTAAAAATTTTTCCCAAAACCCAAAAAAAAATTTTTTTACAAAACAAGCTTCTTTTTACCGGTAGTGAATTAAAGGGAAAAAGGCCCCCAAAAAAGCTTTAAAAAGTATCAAAAACAAAAACCAGTTCAAGACACAGCTAAAAACCCCCCAATGGGATTTAATACCTAGGAAAATTTACTAATTAAAAGGGAAACAAAACCCTGATTAAAACGGCCCAAAAAAACCATACTTACATTTACCAGCAAATAATGGTATTTTCCTTTCAAAAAAAATTCCAAATATTCCTTAAATGAGAACCCGAAATTCTACATCCCCACACTGGGAAATGTGGGGGAAAGGGGGGGAGGCAGGAAAAAGGCACCCCAAAAAAAGCAAAAAAGTAAGGTAACCTATGCAAGCTTGTAAAAACTGCAATGTTTTTAAAAAGTGGGAAAGGGGGAAATTTTAAAAAACATTTTTTTGATAGACCTATAGCTTGATATATTCCTTTTTCTCTCTCACCCCTTCCCCTCTTTTCTCCTCTTCTCTCTCCCCTCTCTCTCTCTCTCTCTCTCTCTCCCCTCTTCCTCCCTCCTCCTCCCCCTCTCCTCTCCTCTCCTCCCTTTTCCTTTTCCCCTCCACTCCCCAAAGCCCCTTTGTCTTTTCTAATTTAATAATTTATTTTCGGGATTTGTTTTTAAATTTCAGTTAAAGAATTATTTGTTTCTAAAAAAAAGCGATATCTGTTTTTTGTTTGATATTTTTATTTGTTTGATAGTCCAGTGGGGTTATGGGGGTTTTTTAATTATGTATCGTATAGGGGTCCTACTTTTTGAAAATTGTCTTTTTTTTTTTAAACCATTAAATTTATTTAAGGTGTATTTCCCCTTCCCCCCTTTAAAAATCCTCCCCCCACCCCATCCTTTTTTTAATGCTTTTTTTGTTATCATGGTTATGTTTTTGTCTCATGGGGATGGGAAACATTTTTATTTTGGGGGTTTTCTCATGGGATGGGCATTGTTGTTATAAAATTTTATCCTAATTAAAGGGTTTAAACATTATTAAAAATCTTATTTCCCTTAAACTTGCTTTGATAGCTATTTTGGAATATGCCCCTTTTTTTTTTAAAAACCTATTTTAAAAGTATGAACGCAAAAAAAGCACACGTTTGCCCGGGGGGAGGGGGAGAGGAGGGATCAAAGAAGGAATATTGTCCCGTAATGACGAAAGCCTAGTATTTTCAACGTTTTAAAATTTTTGAAACCTTTTTATTTTTAAAGTATAAACGTGAAAGAATGGATGTAACATTTGGTGAAGTAATTTGTTTGTCCGGGGTTTTTAAAGATTTTCTTTTTTAATTCTTAAAACCCTTTTTTTTTAAATGTTTGTGTGGACGTGAGCGCGCCCCGCGCTCCCGGCTGCATTATATGGTGGGGGCATGTATATGTATATGTGGAAAATTTGGGACTTTTAAAAGTATCCCTTATCGATTTTTTCCCCTTTTTTTTTCTGGTTTTAAATTTCCCGGGAAATGATGCAATAAAAGTAATGTCCCTTTGTATAACATTTCGAAAATTTTTTTTCTTAGGGTAATGGCTTATGAAAAAAAACAAATTTCATTCTTTTTCCCAATTTCCCCTCGGAAAAAAAAATTTTTAAATTGACTTGACTTGACACAAAACACACAAGATGGGGGGAAAGAGAAAGAAAAAGGGGAAAAGGGGAGAGAAAAAGGGGAAGGAAAAAGAGAGGGGAGAGAGAGAGAAGAAGAAAAGAAGAGAAGAACAAGAAAAACAGCCAGAAGACAAAGAAAAAAAACAGAGAAAAGACAAAGAAGTGGGCAAAAAAGGCAGAGAAACAGAAGGGCAGGAAGAAACAGACGACAAAACAAACAAACCCCAAAAGAGGGGCCCCAAAAACGAAGATTGAAAACCAAGCAGGGAAAAAAGGGAAAAAAGTCCCCTTTTTGTGGGCCAAAAAAAAAAAGGCAAAGGGGACAAAGATTCCCCCCTCAAACCCCCCCCTCCTCCCACTTTTTTTTTATGTTTCGATTTTTTATTTTATATTATAAAAACATTTTTGTCAAAATTGACAAAGCTTCAGCGGGGGAGTGTTGGGTTTCAAATCAAAAAATTAAATCCTTTTTTAAAATTTTTTCAATTGAAAAAATTTAAAAAACCGTTTACTTTTTGCTAGATTGGGTTTTCCTTTTTTTTAAAAAATTTTTTCTTTAAAAACCCTTTAAAGTACGGGAGAAATTTTTCCTCCGTGAAATTCGGGCTCTCTCCCCGGGAAAACCCCGTCGCCACGAGGCCCCCCCTTTTTTCCTCCACCCCTGGGGTTCCTTGAGGCCTCTCAGTAAAACTTTGAGGCAGTGTTTGGGGGCCAGGATTAGCCCAGTGGAGTCCCCCTCCCTCTCTCTCTCTCTAGGCTGTATACAACATGCTGAGCGTGTTTGTGTCGTCCATGGTACTGGCCATAACTGGCCTAGCTCGTAGTCTGTAAAAGAGTGGTGGGTTTTCACGGGCAGCACACACATTCATACACACACACGAACACACACACATGCACACAAACACGCACACACACGCACGCAAAACACCACACGCACACTCCACACACACACACACGCACACACATACACACCACGAATACACACACGCGCGAAACGCACACCCACACACACACACACCGAATACACACACATGCACACCACACGAACATACATACACACACATGCACACAAACACGCACACGTATGCACGCACACACACAGAGATCGAGATAGACACAGAGAAAGAAAGATCGAGAACCGAGCAATTGAATAAGAAAAACGTCCTTCTCTCCAGTCAGAGAAAAATTCATTGACAAGACATCGCAGTACACCCAGCACAGTGACTGGATCACTTCAGTGAAATTCATCAGCGCCTGGTTTGATTCCAACATACACACATGACAACACAAGTCAAACCCCATAGAATGCAACAGAAGCAGCAGCAGCAGCAGCAGCAGCAGCAGCAGCAGCAGCAGCAACAACAACAACAGCAGCAGAAGCAGTAGCAACAACAGCAGCAGCAGCAATAGCAACAACAACAGCAGCAGCAACAGCAGCAGCAGAAGCAGAAGCAGCAGCAGGGGGAGCAGCAGCAGTAACAACAACAACAACAACAACAACAACAACAACAGTGAAGTGAAGTGAGAAGAATTGAGTGAAATTGCTTGCGCAGTTGACGAGACACTGGAATTGGGAGGCAGGTAGGGTGTTGGGCTTGTGTCCACCTTGTTCGTGCACTTTGATCGCCGCGTTTGTCTGCAGTGTTGTTCTTTAGAGACTTGCCTCAGTAACCACAAACCACTGAGGGCAACTGTTCACAGGGTGGAAGACGGAGCAGTGGGATGTGGAATGGGGAATGTGGGATGTGAGATGGGCATGGGAGATGTGGGATAGGATGTGGGATGGGGATGGGAGATGTGGGATGGGATGGGGAATGGGGATGTGGGGTGTGGGATGGGGATGTGGGATGTGCATGGGGGATGTGGGATGAATATATGGGTGGGATGTGGGGGGAGATGGGGGATGTTTGGGAAAGTGGGGTAGCAATGGAAGATGTGGGATGGGGATTTTGGGATGGGCAAGGGAGATGTGGGATGTGGGGTATGGGATGGGACGTGGGATGTGGGGTGAGCATGGGAGATGTGGGATGTGGATATGGGATGGGCAAGGGGGATGGAGATGGGATGTGGGATGGGGGGTGTGGGGTTTTCCATGGAGATGTGGGATGTGGATGGGCATGTGGGATGTGCATGGGAAATGTGAGGTTTTGGGATAGGCATGTGGGATGTAGGATGTGGAATTGGTATGGGAAATGTGGGATGGGTGATGGAGGGTGGAGATGGTGCTGATAGGATGGAGGTGTGTGTGTGTATTTGTGCGTTTGTGTTGGTGTGGTGTGTGTGTGTAGAGGGGGAGTGTAGTGGAGATGGTTTAGTTTGGCATTGTTGTTGATGACAACTGGTCTCTTGGCGCTGAGAGTTGTGAGAACCTTCCTTCTGACCCTTTCAGTTTTAGTTTTACTTGCTGCCATTGAAATAATGCTCTTTCAATTGTGTGGAGAAATGTGGGCAACACTTCCTGGTGAAAGAAGAAGAATGCAAAGAAGAAAAATGCGAAGAAGAAAAATGCGAAGAAGAAGAATGCGAAGAAGAAGAATGCGAAGAAGAAGAAGAAGAAGAATGCGAAGAGAATGCGAAGAAAAAAGAATGCGAAGAAGAATGCGAAGAAGAATGCGAAGAAGAAGAATGCGAAGAAGAAAAATGCGAAGAAGAAGAATGCGAAGAAGAATGCGAAGAAGAAGAAGAAGAATGCGAAAGAAGAAGAAGAAGAATGCGAAGAAGAAGAATGCGAAGAAGAAGAAGAAGAAGAAGAAGAAGAAGAAAATGAAAGAGGGGGAGAGGAGAGAGAGTGAGAGAGAGACAGACAGAGATAGAGAGAGAGACAGGTTTGGCAGACGGACAGACTGACAGACAGACATAAAGAAAGACAAACAGATGGACGGACGGAGAGATAGACAGACAGACAGACAGACAAAGAGACAGAGATGCAGAGAGACACAGACAGACAAACTTTGAGACATAGACTGACAGAACGGTAGTTTGATACACTGATCGCCTCGCTGACGCAAAGAAAAAAACAAACAAGAGAGGCCAATAGCTAGATAGAAAGTCTCGCTGACACAAACTCAGAAAGATAAATACAGACAAATCTAGACCTACAAGACCAGAACTATCATTATCTTGCTTTTCACACGAATTAAGACCCCTTCTAAAAATGTAGAGAGGCTCATTTCCCAGTGCATTGAAATTTACAATGCATTTCAAAAACAAAACAATAAAACCAAAACGTCCCTCTAGGGAAATGGCCGCTAGGCTTAGATCAGTAAGGGGTATGTCAAAAACCAATTTGATTTTTCTGTGTGGAAAACTGGACTGAAACCCAGCGGCAATCAACAAGAAACAGCGAATACAGCAAACAGGAGGGCAGGGTCCCATATGGAAGCCAGTAACCCTCATCTTCTCTGCAGGATTCTTAATGCGTTCAGTCAAGGCCTCCAAGGCAGATTCTTTGTGGTTTCTGCTTCTTCTTCTAAATCCTCCTCCTCCTTCTTTGTCTTCTTCTTTTCCTTCTTCTTCTCCTTCTCCTTCTTTGTAAGTCATCTTTGCAATTCTTCTTCTCCTTCTCCTTCTCTCCTCCCCTCTTCTTCTTCTTTTTGTTGTTGTTGTTCTTGTTGTTGTTGTTGTTCTTCTTCTTCTTCTTCGCATTCTTCTTCTCATTCTTCTTCTTCTTCTTCTTCTTCTTCTTCTTCTCCTTCTTCTTCGCATTCTTCTTCTTCGCATTCTTCTTCTTCGCATTCTTCTTTTTCTTCGCCCTTCTTCTTCTTCTTCGCATTCTTCTTCGCATTCTTCTTCTTCGCATTCTTCTTCGAATTCTTCTTCTTCGCATTCTTCCTCTTCGCATTCTTCTTCTTCGCATTCTTCTTCGCATTCTTCACATTCTTCTTCTTCTTTGCATTCTTCTTCTTCTTCGCATTCTTCTTCTTCTTCGCATTCTTCTTCTTCTTCTTCTTCTTCTTCTTCTTCTTCTTCTTCGCATTCTTCTTCTTCTTTGCATTCTTCTTCTTCTTTGCATTCTTCTTCTTCTTCTTCTTCGCATTCTTCTTCTTCGCATTCTTCTTCGCATTCTTCTTCTTCGCATTCTTCTTCTTCGCATTCTTCTTCTTCGCATTCTTCTTTTTCTTCGCATTCTTCTTCTTCCTCGCATTCTTCTTCTTCTTTTTTGTTTGTTGTTGTTGTTGTTGTTGTTGTTGTTGTTCTTCTTCTTCTTCTTCTTCTTCTTCTTCTTCTTCTTCTCTTCTTCTTCTTCTTCTTCTTCTTCTTCTTCTTCCCATTCTTCTTCTTCTTCTTCTATTCTTTTTTGAACGCTCAGACAGCAACTGTTGTTGTCTGTCATATGAGCGAAGATGCCTTGCGCTGCCTTTAAACGCCTGACAAGTCAGGCCCAGCGCATCCGACTTCGGCATATTATCTTTTAAGTCTTTCTGGAAAAAAAGTTAGGAGAATGGAACAAGAAGCCAGAACATAGACAAGACGTTTTGTGTTTTTTAAATTTTTTTTATGTATTTATCTATTTATTCTTTTATATCGAGGATAATGGAATAAGCACTCTTGTGCTTTTTTATATCCAGTCCCTGTGTGTATGCGGTTTTGTAAATTTTGTCATCTGTTTTCACTGGCACACAATAGCCTACTCTTCCGAAAAGCGGAACAGGACTTAACGTGTGCGCAAGATGCTCTGCATGCGTTCGCACAGGGGGCCTCGGTTTAGTCTCATCCGAAGGACTTTGACATTCAGTTCGATTTTTTTGTCAAACTGGGAAGAAAGGGCGAGGCTGGGAATCGAACCCAGAACTTCACGGTTAACTTGTTGGCAGGCGAACGTCTTAACCATCCTGCTACCTTCCTTCCTTTATTCCTGGGTTAGGGCGATGTGGCTCCCCAATGGTGAGAATTAGCGTATGAAACCGGTTTTTTGCCCACCATGAAGGTACCCGCATTCCGACTCTGGGGATATGTGCTGGGATGTTCGTGTTTCCGTAACTCACACCGAACACTGACATGAATTGCGGGATCTTCAAAGAACGTATTTGATCTTTTTGCATGTGTGTACACACAATTACGGTGCTGGCAGGTCTGCACTTGAAGTTGACCTGGAAGATCGTAAAAATCCCCAGCCTTTATTCACCAGACGCCGCCGAGATTCGAACTCACGATTTCATGACCCATGGGATTGAAGTCGAACGGTCTTAACCGCTCAGCTATAGGTTGCCTGAGGCAGATTTGAAATCTTTGTTGATCAAACACACACAAACATATTTCATCAGCAGTTTTAACTGAAGAAAGACAGAGATGAATCTTCAAAAAACGAAATGTTGGATGGAATTGAATACTTTTTTTGCTGTATCAGTCAGGTTTATAGCTAAAGGTTAAGGCGGAATGAGTTGGTGAGGCTAGCTATGTACTACAAAGCTTGTAACATGCAATGTGGTCTTTTAAAAGTGTGTATGTGTGTATGCGTGCGTGGTGCGTGTGTGTTTGTGTGTGTGTGTGCGTGCGTAAGTGAATTCATGTACCCATGTAGTCACGTAGTTGCAAGCACATTGTACTTGCATGCAAGTACATGTACACACACATCCACTCAAAACTCAACACACAACACACACATCATATACACACACACACGCACACACACAGCACACAACGTACACACATACACATACACTTTACAGACACAATCTGCAACACATTCGCGCAATATGCTATGCATAAAGGAGAAATGAAAATGCATGTATTTTCTGATCACACATCTAGTTACCAGGCACACAGGGCGGGCCACAAGAGAAAGCTTCAGACAGGTCACATTTCCATTCCATTTCTCTGGGGCCAACCCTAACGCAAAAATGAGGAATAAACAAGATGGACAACTTTCGGCCTCCCAGAAGGGGTGTCAGGTTAGACCAGCAATCTTGATGATGCCCATACTCTGCTGGGAAACAGGATAGCTCAGTGGTCAGAGCACTCGCTTTTCCCCAAGCCAATGTTAAGCAGCATCCAGCGTGGTTATCAATTGGATGGGTGACCTTTTGCGCGCTTTGGCTTTAGTACTGTCCCCCCAGTTTACCCAGTTGTAAATGGGTACCACCTGCCCTCTTTAGGGTCAGGGAAGGTAAAGCAGCGAGGGAGAGGAGATGGGCGCCGCCCCTCAATATGCTGGCCCCTGGAGAAGCTGACGTCTCTGACATCTTCTCACCTACGACCACATAGATTATGGGACACCTTTCCCTTTTTACATTTTATACTCTTGTTTCAGTTTGCAGTTTTCCCGTCTCTCGCCCTCTCCCTTCCCCCCCAAAAAAGAGAAGAAATCATAGTGTGCAGAATAGTGCATGCATGCTGTACCATGTAGCTCGGTGATCTGACTGCAAAGCACCAGTCTAGAAAGAGCGAATTTGGGCTGAAATCAACACGATGCTATGGCCAACATACACATGTTGCTATGCTTTGACATGTTTGAAATAGGAAGTCTTTAACCACGAGGAGCTCCAATAAAAACCTGTGTTTGCTATTAAAGGAGAACAAGTCCTCTGAAGTTGGAGTATTGTTGCCTATGTGGTGAGGTATTTGAAAAACAGCCGTATACGCAACGTTTTCAGCAAGTGTCTGTTTATAGACTTTCGGTGGTTACCTGGAGTGCTAAGTGACGAGTGTGATGAGTGATTGATAAGCTCATATTATTTTGGGTGATTCTCAGGGTGCTCAATCTGCGGAATCTGACTTATATATAGTCCATAGGATTTAGAGAAGAAAAATGAAAAGAGAAGACAAAAAGCATGCCTTTCGTAGTTTTTGTCTGCAGCTTTTATCACCATTAATACTACGTTACTGGGTTTCATACGAGAAGCTTTTCTTACGAAACTCTGACTAGAGGTTGTCTGATTTTGGTAGGCAAAAATGAATGGGTTTGTAATAAAATATTTTGTAATATCTTATAAGCTATTATTAACTTATTTACTATTTAATTGTTAGCATTATAACTATTTCTTAACTCTTGAGGTCATCACACGGACAGTGATAAAATGCACACGCTGCAAGCTGGGTATGTTCATCTTATCCATGCCCCATCACCAAAACGTGATTGGCCTACATCAGATACAGAAATGTTAACATGTGCACATCGCATTACACGCACATTGATTCACTGTCGTCAGTTTTATCACCTCTCGCTGTCATAAAAATGAGGGATGAAGGTTTGAGACAAAAGGGAGATCAATGGTTAAACAGAAGGAAGGACAAAGCAACACAAAAATATAGGTCAAGGTCTAAATAAAAACCAGGGTCAAGGTCTCACTTGCATGTAGTGAAACAGGCGGTCCATCCCGGTGACCTCCGGGGTCTTGGAGACAGGGTACAGCGAGGCCTCGGAGGTGGCCGCTAACGTGGCCAGGGCGATTGTGGCCGGAATGCACACACTGGTGCGGGAGGACACGGAGCCCGTCTCCCCGTCAGGCCGGTCCATGGAGGCCACAGCGTCAGAGGACACGGTGTCCAGGCTGACCTTCTGGCGGCCCGGGCCCCGCCACGGCCAGTCCCTGCCCAGGTGGCTCCCCGCCTCCACATCCTCGCAGGTCTGCGCCCTGGAGACGCCCAGTCTGTGCCTGTCCCTGCCGTCCAGACAGGAGGGTAGCGAGCTGACGCTGAGCTTGTACCTGTCCGCGCACTGGGCGGGGAAGGCGTGGGAGGTGAGGCTGAGGCTGCGGGGCTGGGTGTCGGCGTCTGCCAGGTCTGGCGTCAGGCATTCCGGGGCCGGCGTGTTCTGGTCGTGCACGATCACGATGGGGGGCTTGGAGGTGGCGCCGCTGTGCGCGCTTTTCTCTGCACACTCTGCAGGGCAGGCGGAAGACATGGTGAACAGCTGGGCCTGGTCTGGGTCTCTGCTACCTTGACGCGGCTGACCGTTTCAGATTGAGTTCGTTGTTGTCCAGATGCTTGTCAACAAGTATTGGTTCTTGTTGTACGTGCTTTGATACAGACCAGGAGTCCCTTTAGCTACTGAGTCTTTTTTTTGGTCATGAATTTGTCTCCATTCAGGATGTAAAACTAGCTGTGTTCAAGTCACAGAATAAAGCCATGAAACGGTAAGATGTAATTGTTTCTCTTATACCCCGTCTTTTGAGTATTTTGTCTACATCTTAGATAGAAATCATATACGGATTCCTCAAACTAATGCTATATATATCTGAATTGTACAGGCGGAAGAAATGGTTTTGTTGAATGATCCCAAACAGTGGATCAAATCAAACCAAGTCTCTTACGAACCATGAAGTCCACGAAAAAGGGCACCACAATTCGAAAAACAAAGACAAGAAACATGACGAGGTACACAAAAATGAAGAGCAGTTTTTGCACCAAACTCGGCATCTTTAGCGCTGGTGTAGGTAGAGTCAGCGCGGGAAAGCAAACACCTCAGAAGAAAATGTGTCCGTGTTTCTAACACACCGTACGACGCGATGCTTCACAGTTAGCTTCACAGCGTCTATCCATTCAACTTTGTGCTATGATAAATAATGTCAATGTAGAATGACTTTCATTCACTTTGTTGTCAGCTTGTTTCTGGTATATTTCAACCAGGCAAATGTGATGTTTTGTTTGATTAACAAGAATCCTCACACACCACACACACAGAGTCAGTGTAGCTGAAATTCGCAATATCTCTATACCCCCATGTAACTAACCATGGGTAAAACAGTGACGTATAATTATCTTCAGATAAACTTAAGCAAACCAGCGAATGTCCAAGCAAAGTTTGAAGCACTCAACTTGCAGATAATGCAATTAACGGCTCCTATTTTGAAGGCCAATGTGGAGAACTCTCCAGAGTAAGACAAACAGCACACCAGCAGTTTTTTCTTGTCAATAAAAGTTTGCGATGTGAACAACCAGAGTGGGGTTCAAAAAGCAATGGCACTACGTAAAGCAGAGGTGTGATATGATTGGTGGAGACGAAAACACCTCGCAAATACTTACAGGCCGACTGTTGTTGCCTAGAGACTGTGGTCAGCAGGTGCGCTGCGTGTGGCCTTGTGTGGCTGTTTTTGCTAGGGTACAAAGTCATGGGGACGGGATAGCTCAGTGGTCGGAGCACTCGCTTTCCCCCCAGCCAAGTTAAGCAGCGTCGAGCGTGGTTACCAGTTGGATGGGTGACCGTTTGCGCGCCTTGGCTTCAGTACAGTTCCCCCAGTTCACCCAGCTGTAAATGGGTACCTGCCCTCTTTAGGGTCAGGGAAGGTAAAGCAGCGAGGGAGAGGAGATGGGCGCCGCCCTCAATATGCTGGCCTTAGAGAAGTGAGGTCT
>CM054141.1:62458541-62461041 GCA_028751875.1 Rapana venosa
CTCTCTCTCTCTCTCTCTCTCTCTCTCTCTCTCTCTCTCTCTCTCTCTCTCTCTCTTATATTATATATATATATATATATATATATATATATATATATATATATATATAATCTCAAATTTGCCAATTGAAAAGACAGGAAGGGGAAAGGCTTGCTACACCAATGTACTTGATACAATCAACAACAGTTACTGTACAAAGCCAATGACCTAACCGTTTAATTGCCCTCCCCTCCCTCCCTCTCCCATCCCCCTCTCTCTCTCTCCCTCCCTCCCTCTCTCTCCTCTCTCTCTCTCTCTCTCTCTTTCTAGCCTCTTCTTTTTCCTGTTACTAATTTTAGCTATTTATCTATGCGAGTCCTTTTGTTCCATGTGATTATTTACTTGTTTTTGTGTCTTTGAATTTGTCTCTATCTGTATGTTTGTCTGCTTCTCCGTCTTTCTGTCTGTCTGTCCGTCCGTCTGAAACTCTCTGTCTCTCTCCTCTCCCCTCTCTCTCCTCTCTCTCTCTCTCCTCTCTCCTCTCCTCCCTCTCTCTCTCTCTCCCTCCCCCTCCCTCGCTCTCTCTCTCCTCCCTCCCCCCCTCTCTCTCTTCTCCACTACTTTTACAATTTTCTCCATCCGAGAACAAACAAACAACCAAAGAAACAACCAACCCAGCAATTAAGTAAACAAATGAGCATGGCATCCATCAACACAACCAACCCCCCAAAAAAACAACACACACAAGAAAACGCAAAAAACAACAACAACAAAACAAAACAAACAAATAAAAAAAAAACACCAAATCCCCCAGGAAAACCCCACAAGCCAGCGAGTTAAAAGGGAAATAACTCCATAAACAAACAAGCAAAGCGGGGTAACGAGCGTCTAATTACACCAGTTCAGTTTTGCCTCCAAGCTATGTCACTCGGGAGGGATTTTCTCGGCAGATTTGTTTTGTTTTGGTTTGGTTTGGGGTTTTTTGTTTTGTTTGGGTCCACCAAATATCACAACACCATTAGCGTAGAGTGTGTTTTCACATTGTTTTAAGCCTTGCAAAAAATTAATGTCATATAAAAACTAAAATGAGGTTAAGATTAATACAGAGTGGGTTACGCATAAATACATAGAACGTGGCCTAAACGTCAGTTGAATTGTTAAGTAGTTTAATATGTTTAACTCTAGACCTTCGGGATATGTGGCGATGGGCGTAGTAGTCTGATTTATCAGTTGACTGACTGACTGAATGACTGACTTATTGGTTGGTCAGTGTGTGTATTATTGTACTTGCATTTCTTGGTTTTGTTATTGGCTTTGTTCTTGCTGTTGTTGTTGTTGTTGTTGTTGATGTTGTTTCTTCAAGAAACAGTTTTTATTTTTATTTTTTTGTATCGAGGATAATGGAATAAGCACTCATGTACTTTTTTCACCTAGTCCCCGTAAGTATGCCGTTTTGTAAATTTTGTCATCTGTTGACAGTATGAAATTTAGAACATTCAGAGAAAAATGGAACATCATTTCTCTATCAAAATTATGACTTCATTTTCAATCTCGTAAGTTTTTTTTATAAAGTTATAAAAGTCTAAATGGGATATTGAAATACAAAGAACAATCCATGTGCGCTGTCGTTATCTATCAAGAAATCCACTTGGCAGATCTTTCGTTATGCAACGATCCAAATACTGACATTAATCTTTAAAACATGGTTGCTCGATTTTCTGAATGAATGTATTTTAAGTCTTGGCATGGGGATGAGCATTGACGAGTGTGCATATATTATGCAGACTTCGAAAATTGTAATATTGTGAAGGTGTAATGCAACCAGAAATACGGAAATTTCAATACGCGGATTGTAACTTGTTGCTGTTGTTGTTGATGTTGTGTTATGATCTAAACACTTTGTTCGGGGTAAACGGTCATCAAGAATACGCACACTGTATCACTGATCATATATAGGAATTACTTTGAGACCAGTGAATGCACTCTAAAATTAAAAGTTGTGTGTATGACTGTTTTTTTTAAGTTTCCCAACACATAGGCAACCATACTCAGGCTTCAGTGGATGTTTTCTCCTTTAATGGGGAGAAGGGGGGGGGGGGGTACAGTTTGTTTCGTCAAGAACTTTGTCAAGGATACAATATCTACATAACATTTGAAAGCATAACGACTCTTTAGATGAAGACCTTGAGCTTATGTAATAGCCGATAAAGCATCTCTGTCTGATCGTAAGTCGTCATCTGACAATGAAGACGACTGAAAAGGCATCCATCGTTCATAGCTGGCTCTTTCTTCTGCATAATCTCCTCCCCTCTTCCTCCACTTCCTCCTCATCCCTACTCCAGCTCCAAAGTTGCTTCAGCCCTTGCACAAATATGTCAGTAGAAACAAAAAATAGTTAACAGTACACACACACAGCATAACACATACATCACACACACATACACACACAATACACCACACACAGCTAACAGTACACACACCAGCACAGTAATAGTACCACACACAACAACACACACAGTAA
>CM054141.1:62466041-62471777 GCA_028751875.1 Rapana venosa
TTGTTAAGAAGAGATAGGTTTTGGTCAGATGGAATGGAAAATGTTAGTTACGGTCTGTGCTGGCTTATGTAATATAATCAGTGTTCAGCAAAGTTATACTCATAAGAGATACAAAACGAACAACAAGCAAAAGTTAGTACAGACCCTTTC
Source organism: Rapana venosa (assembly GCA_028751875.1). Lineage (NCBI taxonomy): Eukaryota > Metazoa > Mollusca > Gastropoda > Neogastropoda > Muricidae > Rapana > Rapana venosa. The sequence continues at coordinate 62,466,192 of CM054141.1, forward strand.
TGCGAACGCACAAAAATTCTTGCGCAGCGTGTAAACCTCGTGCCACATTTCGGAAGAGTAAGCCTTCGTGTCATAAAGACTAGATGAAAAAACTTTACAAGCGCAATGCATGTGGAAGATGATGGTAAAATAAGCACACAATCTTATTACCATTAATCGCTGAAATAAAAGATCATAACAAATATATAAAATTTTAAAATTTAATAATAGAAACAATAATAATGATAAAAAGTTATACTACTACTACTACTACTACTACTACTACTACTATTCTACTACTACTACTACTACTACTACTACTACTACTACTACTACTACTACTACTACTTCTACATGAAGAATAACTACGATAATAATCCTTATTGCAACCAACATTTAAACCAAACAGCCAGTTATTATTCACCAACAGGCAACGGGTTAAACAGCGATAATGTTAGTACTTGCCAGCCAGCCAAGGGCCCAACTGCAACACGAGCTGAATAAGCATCCAACCAATCACTAATCAATCGGCCATCAGACTAGCCAAACCATCCAACCAACCAACCAACCATCCAACTAAATAGCCAACCAAACAGGAAACAAACCAGTCATCAAGCCAAGCCAGCCAACCAGCCTACCAAACAACCAACAAAAATCAACCAACCAACCAATCATTAACCAACCAACACAACCAAACAACCAACCATCTAACCAACCACCACCCACCCAAACCAACCAGCAAACCAACCAACCGCACAAAAAACCAGCCAACCAGCCAACTAATCAACCATCCACCCACCCACCTAAACCACCAACAAGGCAGCTAACCAACCAACTAACCAACCAACCAAAAAAACAGCCAACCAACCGACCAATAAACCAGCCAACCAACCAGTTAATCAATCACCCACCCACCCAACCTAAACCACCAACCAGGAAGCTAACCAACCAACAACCGACCAACAAACCAGCCAACCAACCAGCTAATCAACGACCCACCCACCCACGACCCAAACCACCAACCAGCCAGCCAACCAGCCAACCAGCCAACCAACCAGCCAGCCCGGGAGGCAATCAGGTAAAGAGGCACAAATGGACGGGTGGCTTCCCTTCCCTCTTCCCTGGCTGATAGCCAATCATTTGGAGAGCGCGCACAGAAAGAAGAAAGGAAGTGGTGATCACACTCTTTCTGCGTTATCTGCCCTTAGATTAAGCCCGCCCTCTAGCGGCAAGTCCCGCAACCTCCCACGCTTCTTCCGTTTTCTTAATGGCAAGATCGCATAGGAAGGAGTCTCTGTCTCTCGGTCTGTCTGTCTTTCTGCCTGTCTTTCTGTCATCCTGTGTGTCTCTGTCTCTCTGTCTCGGTGTATCTCTCTGTTTCTGTCTTTCTGTCTCTGTCTCTCTGTCTCTGCCTCTCTGTCTCTGTATCTCTTTGTCTCTCTCTGGCTGTCTGCCTCTCTCTGTGTTCTTCTATCATTTGTGACTTTGGGTGTGTTTGTGTGTACGTGTGTGTACGTGTATGTGTGTGTGTAAGTGTGTGTGTGCCTGCGTGCGTGCGTGCGTGTGTGTATCTGCCTGCCTGACTTTCTGTCTGTCTGTCGCTCTCTATCTGTGTGTGGTGTGTCTCTCTATGTCTGTCTGTCTCTGTCTCTGTCTCTGTCTATGTCTGTCTGTCTCTGTCTATGTCTGTCTCTGTCTATGTCTCTGTCTCTCTCTGTGTCTCTGTCTCTCTTGTCTATCTGTGTCTGTCTGTCTCCTATCTCTCTGTATCTCTGTCTGTCTGTCTGTCTTTGTCTCTGTCTCTCGGTCTCTCTCTCTCTCCGATTCTTCACTCCTCCTTTTTTTGTTGCTTTTTTATTTTTTACTGACCGTAATGTTTTTAACTACCATATCTGCTAATGGATCTGGAAAATGTCCCATGGGTTTATGACCAACCAGCAGCAAGATGCTGACAATTTATCGATTTGTTCCATTTCCCTCCTCATCCCTCTGCGCCATTTTCAACATCAACAAAAGATCAAAGTTTAATTTTCATTCCCTCCAAATTCATATCTTCGTTTTAATGGAGAAAATGACTAAATTCTCTCATCTTTTTTTTTTTTATAAATCCCAATTAATATTGAAAAGAATGTGTAGAATAAACAGAATTATACGATTTTCATCGTAAACAACTGTTAACACCGTTTCTTATATCATTGCAGATACCAGGGTGCCTTCTTGTACTTATATAGCTGACATCAATATAAAGTATTGGTTACAATATACATAGCACCCTACAATTCTCTGATATGAACAGCAAATAATTAGATTTTACAATCCTTACCATTGCACACTCGTTTTTTAAAAAAAATTTACTCCATGCAGAATCAATAATGAAACAGCAAAACTGGACTCCAGATTATCAGCTTCCTATCTGCAGAAAGTAATATCCCTCCAAACCCTCAAAAACAACAATAAACAACAACATCCCCCCAAGAAGAACACAACAAAGCAAAACAAATCCAATTGCTCATCTTTACGCACAGCGTCGAGTGTGACTTGTTCTCCATCCAAAAAACTGAAGTTCTATAGCTACAAAGCTGTGACAGTTATGACAGGCCAAACATGCCACAGCCTCCCTTCATCATGCCTCAAAACCCGTCACTTGGTCTGACCCCCACAAGCATGGCCATGCAGGCTTTCTGGATCACTGGGGCCTAGCTTGTGGAGTGCTGGGATGGTATTCGAGGGTGAGCTGTTTGCTCAGCAATGACACTGACACTGATGAGTTTGCAGTGGAAGGTTGAACACCCGGCAGAGAACTTGTTCACCAGAAAATATCAACCAAAATGGTAGATTAAAACAACATTTATTTAGTAGAACTACAGAATAGATAATAGTTGAATTGTTTGGACAGTATACTGTATCTCCTGCATGTCTGTTTATCCACCTTTGTCACTTGCAATACAGCTTCTTTTATTCCTGTCTGCTGCTTCATTTTCTGGCTGTACCGTTTTATCTGTCAATATATCCGACAAATGAAACTATTTTACCAATGCTACCTGTCAGTGGATGTGAAAGAACATTAGCTGAGATCTTCCAGTGTCGTCACAGGCTAACTGCAAGGATGAGGCCAATTTTTTTTACTCATTCTATCACCAAACTGTTCTTCACCATGATTGATATCCACAGAGAAAACATGATGGATTCAATCTCCTGTACACTCCACATGTTTAATATGTAAACAAAATACACAACAACAAACATGATGAACTTTTCCTCTACGCTGATACACACAACTCATTGTGTTAAATCATCAACAAAAACTCAAACTGGATTCCAGGTTACCAGGCCCCTGTCAGCAAACAGCAACACTACGCCATCTTTCCTGGCCTAAAATCTCGAACGTGATCAGCTGCATGGACAAATAACGACAAACCAATAGCTCCATGGTCATACATCTGCAGCTGATGGTGCAGAACAGACAAACTACAATGTCCCTTTACCATGTCACAAACAGTAATCACTAGATCCCATTTCAGTTGACATGGCCATACAGGTTTGCCGAATCAATGGGGTCTGTGGAGTGCTAGCATGACAGTGGAAGGGGAACTGTCAGCTCAGCAATGATACTGACATTTGTTTTAGCATGCAGTGGAAAACGTAACACCCTAAAGAGTCCTGTGTGGTTAGTGAGGACCAAACAGAAACTGGGTGTGGAGCCTAAGAATGGGTTCATGAAATCAATCATTTGGGCAGTGAACAAGCATTATTGTAGCACGAGTCCAGGAAATTATGTGACATCTACTGTACTATTTAGTGTAAATTACATTAATGCATGTGTGCCCACACATTTTACTTTTCTGTACGAGTGTCTGTAGATCAGTCGTTGTGTTTCGTCTGTCTGTCTGTCTATATCTATTACTCCTGGTTTGTCCATCCCTCCATGTCTTCCTTCTTCATCTGCATCTCTACATTTACCAGTGAGTCTATCTAGTGCCTAAATCCTCGCTATTCTAAAAATAGATGAGGAGTAGCATCAGCTAAGGTCTTGCAGTTTTATTACAAGCTAACCACAAGGCTATGCGAATCAAACAAACTTTATTTCATCATACTAACAAACGCAATCACAGACACCTAAAGAGAAAACTGATTTGATGTGACTATCCCACATCAGTCAATACACTTTATTATTGCAACCAAAGAAATTGATCGAATCTCAGAGAGTGATTCACACAAACTTTTCTTGAAATACATAAGCCCCAAACTGGATTCTAGGTAACTGCAAATAGACCATTTTCCATGGACATAAACCAATAATGTGATCAATTGCCTGGGTAAAGTAAATGTGAACAAACCAGAAGCCTCATAGCAACAAAGCCGTGACCAGTGTTACAGAACAAACAAGCCTCGGTGTCCCTTCATCACTCTACAAAACCAACCACTCGGTTCCATCTCAGCAAAGGTAACTACACAGCCAGGCTTGCTGTGTCACTGGGGCCTGTGGAATGCTGGAACAATATTGGAGGTGAACTGTTAGCTCTGCAATGACGCTGACGTTTGTGAGTTTGCAGTGGAAGATGTAAAACCAGTGGAGGACGATGTTTATATGATACCAGAAAATATCAAATGGAAATGGGAGAGAAGAGAGAATTTATTTTTTTAGAAAAATACAGAATACATTAATGGATTTTGCTCTTGTTGCTGTGACCAAACATTTGCCCCAAAATAGTTCAACATCAAATGTTAGGTCCATGGTCATACCCGATGTAATTTGTATATGTGCACGTGGGCCTGGTGTTTTATTACTGTCTGCTTGACTGTTAGTATATGCAAATACTTTTTCTGTTCTTTGCCTCTATGTCTCTGTCTTCTATCTATCTGCATTTGTCTCTGCTGTCTATTCTCCAAGTCTCTATTTCTCTGTCTTTTGACTCTCCTCTCTTTCACCTCTATTTTCTTTGTTTCTTCAACTGTTTTTTCTTGGTATATCTCTGTCTATATATCTGTATGTCCAATATGTGTCTGTTAATTAACTTTATAATCATGTTTTACCTAGAAGAGCTTTCTATAGAATTGGAAGGTAATCAATCAACTTGTTGATTCTTTACATCAACTTTCCATTTTACTCCTAATATCAATAGAAAATAATAGACTTAACTCTACAATGCACACCAATTTACAATAGCTAACATTCATTAAGAAATGAGACTGGGATATTCAATCCACACCATTACACACCATCTTGAACATCGGCAAACTGTAAAACAAATCAGATTTCACATTACTGATCTTCTTTCCATAAAACACCCTGATTTTTTTTCCATCGCCATAACGCCATCAATGTAACCAGTGGCCTGCACAGGCAAACACCAGGAGACGGGTGGCAGCCACAAAGCCGCGGCTGATGCGTGGCAGGACAAAGACAAACAGGCCACACTGTCCCTTCATCACGCCACCATCCCAAGCCTGTGCTCCCATCTCAGCAAACATGGCCATGCAGGTTTGCTGAATCATTGGGGGCCTGTGGAGTGCTGGGACAATATTGGAGGCTGAATTGTTAGCTCAGCAATGACACTGACACTAATTTGGGGAGTTTGCAGTGGAAGATGTAACACCTGATGGAGA
>CM054141.1:62472277-62529777 GCA_028751875.1 Rapana venosa
TTAGATAAAGTCTGTTTTTGAAGTGGATATTTGTTTTCCGCTTATAATTGTTGATGTTAGGGAGCTTGATTTAGTAGAACAAGTTCAGTGCTCTTTATATAATCTAGAAGTCAATTTAAATTTGTAGCACTGCAGCTGTCCCAAAGAGATGAAGCATAGTCAACTATAGGCAAAATATGGCCGCAAAAAAGATTTGCGAGAGTGCTTATTCAGAAAAGTTTTGTATTTTTATAAAGGAAGTAGCTGGTAAGAAAGACGTTTTCCTACGCCATCACATGGCAGTCCAATAAGATTTTTGACAATAATTACACCCAAATTTCTGTGGAGTCACTTCTTCAATTACTCTTTTACCTATCAACAGAGGTTAAGTAATCTTTCTTTTTTGTCTCGTTGTCTTGCTAGTACATACATACACTTAGTTTTTTTTTTCGCGTACTTAGGGACGGAATGGTTTCGGCTGAGTCCAAGAAACCAATAGGGGGGGGGGGGGGGGGGGGGGGGGGGGGGGGGGGGGGCCCTGTCCAATATTGTGTTGATATTTGAAGTGTAAAGTCTGGGGGGGTCAGAGTCACTACATATAGATGTGTCATCAGAACATTTCCAGCACAGTCTAGAAATTGGGGAAGTCATTTACATTAGTTGAAAATAAGTGGACCCAATATTGAATGTTGAAAAAAACACGAGATCCTTGTGGTGACTCCATGTTTAATAGGTACTAAGTTCTGAATGTTCTGATTATTTGCAGTTACTAGCTGCTGCCTATTCGACAAAAAAGCTTTTTCAAAAAAGATTTTACGATTCTGTGTAGTTTATACAAGTGAAAGTTACGCTAATAAATAAGGAATGGAATTATTACATCAAATGCTTTTTCAAAGTCACAAAAAGAAGGCTGTATATTATTTTCATTGATATTGTGTAGGAGACTGTCTGTAATTTGTGTAAGATTGTGTGACAGGAATATTTTTTACGAAAACCTGACTGACTTCATTTAATAATTGTTGTTTACAAAGTAGGAATATACGGATTTTTGGATATGTTTTTCAAGGGTTTAAGATAAGACAGACAGGAAAATGAAATTGGTCTGTAATTTGAAGGACAACATATCACCTGATTTGTGGCCCTGGTATGATTTTTTGCCTTTTTAAAATATACAGGAAAAGTGTTTTTTCTTCCTATGCACCAGTTATACACTTATTGGCTTGTTCCAGCTTACAGCTTGACCACATAGCTTGATTATTCTTCCATCAATTGTCCCGAATCCACGTGTTCTGGAACTTTTTTGAAGAGACAGGCAGTCCAAGACGTCTGTGATTGTCATTGCAGTATTTGAATGGAATTTTATTTTCTTTTATTTGATATATTGTTTCTAACTAATAGGAGATCATTTTCAGTGACCTTGTCATTGAAAGTAAACTTTGTCGGCAATGTTTTGAAAGTGTTGTTCAAATTCGACAGCTAATAATCTTTATCGTCTGTTATTTTTGATATAGTGTTATTACATAATGTATTGAGCGCTTTCCATACTGTCGAGAGTCGTATTGTAATTAACACCTTTTGAATGTAAGCACTTTTATTGCGTTTTAGTGAAGTTACTTTGTTTCTTTGTGCCCTGAACTGCTCATTTGAACCATTGTTTTCAAATAGTCTCTAGGTGTATTTCGATTCGACTCTTTTGTTAGCCAAGGTGTTTTTGATTTTTTCTTGAACTCTTATTTTTAAGAAGGCGATGTTTGTCGTATTACTGAGGGGGGGTAAGTAAATTGTCCCAATCCAAAATTCAGCAGCTTCATCAGGACTCTGATTTGGTATATGTCATGTAATGGCAGTTTGTCAAGATCTGAAAAAGGAAATCTTGCTCGTTAAAGTTTTTAAATTTCCTGTAAAAATAGTTTATGCCACTTTAAGATTTTGATACATTTTTAAACCATAAACACACTGGATTATGTCACTGCATCCGACATAGGAGCACATACTTCTGTTATGTGTGGTTTTGTAGTAAGTGTAGATCTGATCCGATTTAATGTTTCTAGAGTTATTTGTTATCCGAGTTGGTCTATCTATTATTATTGATCTAGGCCAAACATAGTAATGTTTGGCTCCATTTTGGTTTAGGTTTTAATAAGTCTATGTTAAATAAAATCCCCAAGAAAATTGTTCATTGTTTAGAAAGTTATTACCCTCGTCCATAAGGCGTTGAATTTTTTCTACCAGTCTATGGTATTCTGATGATTCTGATAAATCCTATTAATTATTGTCTATTGTGTTTTTTTTAATTTATTTCAATCCACATGGATTTCAATGTCATAAACCCTCAAGGTTATATATTCTTTTACAACTGAGCGAGGAGGCTATATAGGTAAGTAAACCCTGACTTGGGTTTTGAGGACTTCACGGAAGATTGATACCCTGGAATATTCATGAGTGCATCTGTTACATTTGGAGAAAAGTCCGGATTCACTTAGACACAACCAATGAAACTGATTTCCACTGGTGTATGTATGTTGCAAATGTCATCTTTTTGTTTGTTGCCACTGTTGATATGCAGGTAAGCCTACTCGGAGCCCTGTTTTTGTTGGCCACTGTCTGAAGTTAGAGACATAATATATGGTTCAGGAGTGATTTGGCGAACTTATATAAATTTTCTTGTTTCTAAACGTTTTAAGTAACACTAATCAAAAAAGAAGACCCTCGTTGAGTAGTTTTCCTATCAATAATCAAACAGAGAATATAAGATGAATAAGGAACACCCAATAAAAACAAACAATCAAAAGTCAATTTCAAAAGCTGCCTGGATCTGCAAAAAAAAAAATCGATCTGTTATATCAACACAGTATATAAATCCAGTCCCTTTATATTTCATACAACAAATGGAGATCAACTATACCACACGTCATTAAAAAAAAGGGTAAGAATATTTTGATAGAGAAATCCTACAAACTTCTTCTTTTTTTTTTTTCTAAGTCAATAATATCACGTTACACAAGACACTATTCATATAAAGCCTAAAACAAGGAAGATACAGTCACAAGCAGTAGATACAATAATAAAAGTATAGAATTTCTTGGTAAATCATAGCAAAATTTGGCTCTAAAACAACTGATCTGATGCTAGAGTCTCTGGTGTAGCAATATAGCTGCTAATCACCAACAGTCAGTGTTTCAACAAGCAGACTGCTTGTTATAAACCGAAGCAATATAAGCTGCTATCACAAAAGTCATCGTCTGTCAGTCAAGCAGACTGCATTAATAATCCACATATAGCTGTTAACACAAATCAATTGCTTCCGTCAGGCAAACGATTTTATAACCACACACACACGACATTAATCAACTCAATTAATTACTGGGAAAAAGAAAGAAAGAAAAAAATGAAAAGTGAAGAAAAGGAGAGGTGAAGACAAGTATGAGAGGGAGAGGGGAAATCGTTGGGAGAAGTGAGCAAACATTTATAAACGCTTGGGATCAATGTACCTTCTGTTGATGCGGCTAGACAGGCAAACACCCATACCACACACACACACACACACACACACACCACACACACACACGTACACACACACGAACACACACACTCACAACATCCTCAACACACTTGCAGAAACGTACAGGATGCACGCACATCATGCGCACGCGCGCACCATACAACAACTCTTTTCATTCACTCATATACCCCAAAGTCTTCGATGATACGAGAAATCAAGGACCCGTTGCCAACACACGCAAACATCGTGTGCACATAAAAAAATGTCAATCCTGTCTCCGCCTCCCGAAAGAGTAAAGGTCACTGTGTGCCCGGTGGGAACAGTTGATGCAAAATCCACAAAACGCCTACACACGGGAAACGGATGTAAAAAAACAACAATACCACAATGAGTGCTATCCCATTATCTCGTTAATAAAAGAACAAATAAAATAAAAATAAAGGATAAATAAAACACACCCACAAGTTCATGCACACACTTCCATCACACACATGTACACGCACATTCAAAATCTCACAGACACATGCACCCTACATTATTATTGTCAAATATCTATAGCCAGAAACACCTGACAAGTGGTTGTGTGTTTTTGGAGAGGAGTGCTGATGTCTCCCTAACACGTGTGTGGTGTGTGTGTGTGTGTGTGTGTGTGTGTGTGTTGTGTGGGTGTGTGTTGTGTGTGTGGTGTGTGTGTGTGTGGTGTGTGTGTGTGTGTGTGTGTGCGTGTAAAAGGACTGTCTTTCTAATTATCTGACTGCCAAGATAATTATTCAAACACGATTTTCTCTTCCCTCATCGCACCTTGCATATGGGTAATGTGACTATTTGCCCATCATTAAACACAGCTACATTCCGCCTTCGGGACAAAAAATTTAGAAGTTGAAAGTATAGACATTAATTTTTTAACAAGAAAATTTTATCTCGAGAAAATAAACGGGCAAAACCGAAATGATTGAAGTGGGAAATGATTAAGCGGGGAAAGAAGACGGACAAAGGCTTTTGACTAAGCTTCGTTCATTTTCATATCGGCCTTGATGCTAAAACCAGGGTTCATCATTTCTTTTATGTCCTTTTAATTTGCGAACTGTCCTGCGTAAGATTGTTGGGGAGGGAAAGGCTAAACAAAATAGAGAGGATAAGGAGGAGAATGAAACGGAGGCATGGTGAAAGGGGGTCGAAAAGAAGAATAAACGGCTATGACTGTGTTTTCTTTCTTATTTTATGAATGCGCTTGTCCATAATTGAATCGAAGTTTTTGAATTTTGCTTTTACTTTAAAGCTATTTTCTTTGTAAATTGCATATACATTTAATGGCTATGAATTCATTTTCTTTCTTATGCAATAAATTGCCCTTGTCCATATTATTGAAACTGAATGTTTTCAATCTATTCTTTGTAAAATATTTCGTGGAAAATCTAACATAGACCTTTTGAGGCTTTGAATGCTGTTTATTTTTATTTATGATTGAACTTTCCATATTTGAGTTACGTTTACAGAATAGTTTCTTTGAAACTATTTCTAAACAATTAACATATGCATTGTGATTTGATTTTTAGGAAAACTGTTTTTAGGCAGGATGGAGGTAAGATGAGACTGTTGTGTGGCGAGAGATTGGCAGTAGGCTGGTGGGGTGGAAATGTCTTGGTGTCTGTATGTGTGTGTGTTTGTGTGTGTGCGTTTTTAAATGTGTATATATTGTGTAAGAGTGTGTGTGCCCAGTGTGTCGTGTGTTGGATGTGGTGTGTGTGTGGTGTGGTCGTGTATATAATTAGTTGTGTCTGTGATCATATAATCAGGTCTGCGTCTGTGTAGAATGATATACAACAATGACAATCTCAATCAGTGGTGAAACCCTCTCCCCAATTTTCGACCATTAGTTCTGTCTGCAACTCAACAAGGTTTACTTTCTGTTGGTCAGGAGGTGAGGCTGACTATCCAAGCAACAACATCTCACCCCATTGTTCACCCATCTCATCCTCCCCCTCCCCCCTCCCCCCCCCCATCCACTATTTCATACGTGCCTGTGATGGTTCTCACGTCCCCCCCCTCCCCCACTATTGTTCCAATCTCCTCCCCTTACCCCTTTTTGTCTTTTTCTTTTCTATTCTGAATGATGATTCTGCGATCAGCGACAGATCACAAGAAAGAGCCATTGATAGTACACACAGGACACACAGACATATAGACACATCGCACACAGAACGCTCACGTGCACACACTCAGACACAAACGCACATAAAAAAAAAACACACGCGCACGCACCGCAACACACACACACACATCCATTGTCTTCTCTCGTCATTTTTCGCTCCTCATTCATAGTCTCTTTCTCTCTTACTGTCCTCTCTGTCTGCCTGTTTTGTATCTCACTCACACACATACTCTCTCTCCATCTCCTGCGTGTATATTTGTCTATCTATCTACCTACCTATACTCTATCTATCTATACAGCCACCATACCATCTCTCTCTCCCTCTCTCTCAGTCTGTCTCTCTATAAATCGAATCTCTATCTATCGCTCTATCCATCTATAGTTATATCTCTCTCTCTCTCCATTTTCCTCAACACACAAATAGACCAAGCCAGAGCATAACTCGATAAACGATAGCATTTTTTCATAACCACAAACTTCAGTACATACATGCAATGAAGAGCACCAAGAGTATTTTACATCCTGAATGGAGACAAATTCATGACCAAAAAAAAGACTCAGTAAGCTAAAGAGACACCTGTTGGAAGGTGAAACACACAACTGGTTATAAATAAAACTGTTATGCTGGAACTTGTACAAACACGTACAACAAGAAACCAATACTTGTTGCAAGTCATCTGGACAACAACGAACTCAATCAAAACGGTCAGCCTCGTCAAGGGTAGCAAGACCCTGACCGCACACTGTTCACCATGTCTTCCGCCTGCCTGCCGAGTGTGCAAGAAAAGCGCGCACAGCGGCGCCACCTCCAGACCCCCACCGTGATCGTGCACGACCAGAACACTCCGCCCCGGAATCGCCTGACGCCAGACCTGGCAGGACGCCGAACACCCAGCACCAGCAAGCCTCAGCCTCACCTCCCCACGCCTTCCCCCCCAGTCGCGGACAGGTACAAGCTCAGCGTCAGCTCGCTAGACCTTCCTATCTGGACGGCAGGGAAAGGCACAGACTGGGCGTCTCCAGGAGACGCAGACCTCGAGGACGTGGAGCTGGGAGCCACCTGGGCAGAGGTACTGGCCGTGGCGGGCCCGGGCCGCCAAAGGTCAGCCTGGACAAAAAACCGGTCCTCTGACGCTGTGGCCTCCAGGACCGGCCTGAGGGAGACCAGGCTCCCGTGTCCATCCCGCACACAGTGTGCATTCCGGCCACAATCGCCCTGGCCACGTAGCGGGCCCCATCCGAGGCCTCGCTGTACCCTGTCTCCACGACTCCGGAGGTCACCGGCTTGACCGCCTGTTTCAACTACATGCAAGTGAGGGCCTTGACCCTCGTTATTGTTTAGACCGTGACCGATATGTTTGTGTTGCTTTGTCATCCTTCTGTTAACCAATCGATCACTCCCTTTGTCTCAAACCTTCATCCCTCATTTTTCAGAACAGCGAGAGGTATAAAACTGACGACGAGTGTAATCAACGTGCGTGAATGCGATAGACACAGGTTAAACATTCTGTATCTCTTGAGGCCAATCACGTTTTTGGTGATGGCATGAAAAAGATGAACATAAAACCCAGCTTGCAGCGTGTGCATTTTATCACGTCCCGTGTGATGACCTCAAGAGTTAAGAAATAGTTATAATGCTAACAATTAAATAAGTAAATTAAGTTTATAAAGCTTATAAGAGATTACAAAATATTTTATTCCAACCAATCATTTTTGCTACCAAAAATCAGACAACCTCTAGTCAGAGTTTCGTAAGAAAAGCTTCTCGTATGAAACCAGTAACGTAGTATAATGGTGATAAAAGCTGCAGACAAAAACATCGAAAGGCATGCTTTTTGTCTTCTCTTTTCATTTTTCTTCTCTAAATCCTATGACCTATATATAAGTCAGATACCGCAGATTGAGCACCTGAGAATCACCCAAAATAATATGAGCTTATCAATCACTCATCACTACTCGTCCACTTAGCACTCAGGTAACCACACTAAAGTCCCTATCAAACGAGACACTTGCTGAGAACGTTGCGTATACGGCTGTTTTTCAAATACCTCACCACATAGGCAACAAGACTCCAAACTTCAGATGAATTGTTCTCCTTTAATAGAAAGCACAGGTTGCTATAGGAGGCTCCTCGTGGTTAAAGACTCCTATTTTAACTATGTCAAAGCATGCAACATTGTATTGTTGGCGCATAGCATCGGTTGATTCAGCCCAAATTCGCTATTTCTAAGAACTGGTGCTTTGCAGTCAGATCACCAGAGCTACATGGTGCAGGCATGCAATGAACTATTCTGCTCATATGTTCTTCTCTTGAGGGGGGGGGGGGGGTGGGGGGGGGGGGTAGGGGGGGAGGCCGGGAAAACGCAAACTGAACCTTGAGTATACACTGTAAAAACAAGTGTCCCATAATCTATTGGACGTAAGGTGAGAAATGTCAGAGACCTCACTTCTCCAGGGGCCAACATATGAGGGCGGCCCATCATCCTCTCCCTCGCTGCTTTACCTTCCCGGACCCTAAATAGGGCATTGGTACCCATATAACAACTGGTAAAACGGGGCCAGTACTAAAGCCAAAGTGCGGCAAAAGGTCACCCATACCAATTTATAACCACGCTGGATGCAGCTTAACATTGCCTTGGGGAAAAGCGAGTGCTCTGAACCACGGATCTAGCCTGTTTCCCCAGCAGAGTATGGGTATCATCAAGATTGCTGTCTAACCTGACACCCCTTCTGGAGGCCGAAAGTTGTCCATCCTTGTTTATTTTCCTCATTTTTTTTGCGTTAGGGTTGGCCCCAGAGAAATGGAATGGAAATGTACCTTCTGAAGCTTTCTCTTGTGCCCCCCTGGTGCCGGGAACTAGATGTGTGATCAGAAAAATACATGCCATTTTCATTCTCCCATTATGCATAGCAATATTGCGCGAATGTTGTTGCAGATTGTGGGTGTGATGTATTGTCATTGGCTCGTTGTGATTGTGTGTGTGTGTGTGCGTGTGTACATGCTGTATGTGTGTTGTGGTTGAGTATTGATCGATTGTGTGTACAAGTACTTGCAAGCAAGTACAATGTGCCTGCCACTACGAACTACATGAATTCACTTCGCACGCTCACTACAATCACACACAACAGCGCGCGCGCGCACGCACGCACGCATACACACATACAAAATTTAAAAGGCCACATTGCATTTACAAGCTTTGTTACATTACATACTTAACCAACTCATCCGCCTCAAGCTTTGCTATAAAACCTGACGATACAGCAAAAGAGAGTTCGATTCCTATCTACATTTTCGTTTTTAAAGATTCATCTCTGTCTTTCTTCATTAAAAACTGCTGATAAATATGTTTGTGTGGTGTGTTTGATCAACAAAAGTTCAAATCTGCCTCAGGCGCCTATAGCCTGAGTGGTTAAGACCGTTCGACTTCCAATCCCAGGGATCCATGGGGGGTAAAAAAAATCGTGGGTTCCGAATCTATCTCGAGGTGTCTGGTGGAAAAGCCTGGGGGCTTTTAAGATCCCCAGGTCACCTTCAAGTGCAGACCCTCTAGCACCGTAATTGTGTCCTACACACATGCAAAAAGATCAAATACGTTCATTGAAGATCCCGTAATTCATGTCAGTGTGCGTGTGAGTTACGGAAACACGAACATCCCCAGCACATATCCCCCAAGTCGGAATGCGTACCTTTCATGTGCAAAATAAACCGGTTTCAATACGCAAATTCCTCACCATAGGGAAACACTTCGCTCTAACCCAAGAATAAAACCCCAAACGTCTTGTCTATGCTCTGTCTTCGTGGGCCATTCTCCTACCTTTTTATCCAAGAAAGACTTGAAAGATAATATGCCAAAGTCGGATGCGCTGGTCCTGACTTGTCAGGCGTTTAAAGGCAGCGCAACGCTTCTTCACTCATATGACAACACAACAATGCTGTTTAAAAGCGCTCTAAAAAAAAGAAATATGCTCTTTCAATTGTGGAGAAATTGTGGGCAACACTTCCTGTGAAAAGAAAAGAGTTAGAAGAAGAAGAAAAAGAAAAGAAGAAGAAGAAGAAAGAATGCGAAGAAGAAGAAGAAGAAGAAGAATGCGAAGAAGAAGAATGCGAAGAAGAAGAATGCGAAGAAGAAGAATGCGAAGAAGAAGAATCCGAATAAGAAGAAGAATGGCGAAGAAAGAGAAGAAGAAGAAGAAGAAGAAGAAGAAGAAGAAGAAGAAGAAGAATGCAAGAAGAAAGAAGAAGAAGAAGAAGATGCGAAGACGAAGACGAAGAATGCGAAGAGAAGTAATCGAAAAGAAAGAAAAAAAGAAAAGAAAGAAAGATGCAAGAAGAAGAAGAAAATGCAAGAAAAAAAAGAAGAAGAAAGAAGAAGAAGAAGAGAAGAAGAAGAAAAAAGAAGAAGAAAAGAAAAAGAAAAGGAATAATGCGAAGAATGCAAGAAGAAGAATGCGAAGATGCGAAGAAGAAGAAGAATAAGAAGAATGCGAAGAAGAAGAAGAATGCGAAGGAAGATGAATCGAAGAAGAAGAAGAATGCAAAGAAGAAGAAGAAGAAAAGAAGAAGAAAATATTGCGAAGAAGAATAGAAGAATGCGAAAATAAGAAATGCGAGAAGAAAATTCAAAAAGAAGAAGAATGCGAAGAAAAGAAGAAGAATAGCGAAGAAGAAAAGAAGAAGAAGAATGCGAAGAAGAAAAGAAGAAGAAGAAAGAAGAAGAAAGAAAGAAAGAAGAAGAAGAAGAAGAAGAAAAGATGAAAAAAAAGAAGAAGAAGAAAAGGAAGAAGAGCGCGGAAGAAGAATGGCGAAAAAAGAATGCAAAAAGAAGAAGAAGAAGATAGAAGAAGAAGAAAGAAGAAAGAGAAAGATAGAAGAAGAAGAAGAAGAAGAAGAAGAAGAAGAAGAATTCGAAGAAGAAGAAGAAGTAGAAGAATGCGAAAAGAAAAGAAGAAGGCGAAGAAGAAAAGAAAGCGAAAGAAGAAGAAGAAGAAAGGCAAAGAAGAAAAGAATGCGAAGAATGCGAAGAAGAATAGAATGCGAAGAAGAAGAAGAAGAAAAGAAGAAGAAGAAGAAAAGAAGAAGAATGCGAAAAGAAGAAGAAGAAGAAGAAATGCGAAGAAGAAGATACAGAAGAAGAAGAAAAGAAAATCGAAGAAACGAATGCAAAGAAGTAGAAGAAAAAAGAAGAAAAGAAAAGAAGAAAAAAGAAGAAGAAGAAAGAAGAGAAAAAAGGAAGAATGTGAAGAAATGCGAAGAGAAGAAAAAATGCGAAGAAGAATGCGAAAAGAAGAAAAAGAATTGCGAAGAAGAAAAAAAGAAAATGCGAAGAAGAAGAAGAAGAAAAGAAGAAGAAGAAGAAAAGAAGAAGAAGAAGAAGAAGAAAAGAAGAAGAAAGAAGAAGAAGAAGAAGATGAAGAAGAAGAAGAAGAAGAAGAAAAGAAAAAAGAAGAAAAGAGAAGAAGAAAAAAAAGAAAAACGAAGATGAATGCAAAGAAGAAGAAGAATGCAAGAAAAGAATGCGAAGAAGATAGAAGCGAAGAAGAAGTAGAGAAGAAGAAATGAAGAAGAAGAAGAAGAAAAGAAAAGAAGAAGAAGAAGAAGAAGAAGAAGAAGAAGAAGAAGAAGAAGAAGACTGAAGAAGAAGAATCGAAAAAAGAAAAGAACAACAACAACAACAAGAACAACACAACAAAAAAAAAAAGGAAAAAAGAAAAAAAAAAAAAGGAAAAAGGGAGAGTGAAGAAAGGAGAAGAAAATTGCAAAGATGACTTACAAGAAGAGAAGAGAAGAAAAGAAGAAGACAAGAAGAGAGGAAGATTTAGAAAATAAGCAGAAACCACAAAGAATCTGCCTTGGAGGCCTTGACTAACGCATAAGAATCCTGCAGAGAAGGATAGGTTACTTGCTTCCATAAGGAACCCTGCCCTCCTGTTTGCTGTATTCGCTGTTCCTTGTTGATTGCCGCTGGGTTTCAGTCCAGTTTTCCACACAGAAATCAAATTGGTTTTTGACATACCCCTTGCTGATCTAAGCCTAGGGGCCATTTCCCTAGAGGGACGTTTTGGGGTTTGGAGTTGTGTTTTTTTTTAATGCAGTGTAGATTTCAATGCACAGGGAAAATTACTCTTTATCTTTTTAGAAGGGGACTTGATTTGTGTTAAAAGCAAGATAATGATAGTTCTGGGTCTTGTAAGGCTAGATTTATCTCATGTTTATCTTTCTGAGTTTTGTGTCAGCGGGACTTCTGTCTAGCCGATTTGGCCTGTCTTGTTTGTTTTTTTTCTTTTTCGTCAGCGAGCTAGCAGTTATCAAACTACCCGTTCGGTCTTCTATGTCTCAAAGTTTGTCTGTCTGTGGCTCTCTGCATCTCTGTCTATGTCTGTCTGTCTTCTGTCTGTCCGTCCGTCCGTCACTCTGTCTGTCTGTTCTTTATGTCTGTCCTGTCGTCTGTCCGTCTTTATGTCTGCTCCTGCCTGTCTCTCTCCTATGTCTCTCTGTCTCTCTCTCAACTCTCTCTCTCTTTCTCTTCTCTCTTTTCTCTTCTCCATCTTCTTCTTTCTTCTTCTTCTTCTTCTCTTTCCATTCTTTGCATTCTCCATCCATCGTCTCTTCTTGTCTTCACCAGGAAGTGTGGCCCACATTTTCTCCACACAAATTGAAAGTAAGAAGCATCATTGTCAATGACAACAAGTAAAACTAAAACGGAAAGGGTCCCGAAGAAGGTTCTCACAACTTTCAGCGCCAAGAGACCAGCTGTCAGCGACAACAAAGCCAAACCCACCATCTCCACTACATTCCCCCTCTACACACACACATACACACGCACACACGCACACTACAAAGACACACACACCTCCATCTATATCAGCACCATCTCCACCCTACATCCCACATCCTATATTTCCCCATCCCACAGACCCACATTTCCATGCCCAATTCACATCCCCCATCCCACATACCCCTTGCCCATACCCTACATCCCTCATCCTTGCTATCCACATCCCACATACCCATGCCCCATCCCACGTCCCCATCTCACACCCTTCCCACATCTCCCATGCCCATACCCACTTCCACATCCCACATACCCAGCTCCAACCCACAACTTCGTCCCCAATCACACCCACTTCCCCCAATCCCATCTCCAATGCTCCACACCCCATGGCTCCCCACGATCCCCATCCCACACCCACATCCCATCCCAAAATCCCAAATCCCCATAACCACAATCCCACCCCAACATCCACATCCCACATCCAATCCCACAGCCCATCCCATCCCACATTATCTCCCATCCCATCCCACATCCCCCCATTTTCCCATCCCATGCCACTAGTCTCCCCATAGACCCATCTCCACATCCCACATTCCCCAGCCCACTGCTCCGTCTCCCACCCTGTGAACAGTTGCCTTCGAGTGGCTGTGTTACTGAGGCATTCCCTCAAGAACTACACTGCAGACAAACGCGCATACAAGTCAGGAACAAGTGGAAACCTAGCCCAATTACGCCTCCTGGCCTCCCAAATCCCAGTGTCTCCGCAACTGCCAAGCAATTTCACTCGTTTCTTCTCACGTCACTTCACTGTTGTTGTTGTTTGTTGATGTCGTTGTGTTACTGCTAGCTCACCCCCTGCTGCTGCTATTGCTTCTGCTGCTGCGGTTGCTTGCTGCTGTTGTTGTTGCTATAGCGGCTGCTGCTGCTGTTGTTGGCTAACTGCTACTGCTGCTGTTGTTGTTGCTGCAGCTGCTACTGCTGCGCTGCTGCTTCGGGTTGCATTCATGGGTTTGACTTGTGTTTCATGTGTGGTATGTTGGAATCAAACCAGCGCGAGAATTTCACTGAAGTGATCCATCACTGTGCTGGGTGTACTGCTGGATGTCCTTGTCAATGAATTTTTCTCTGATGGAGAGAAGACGATGTTTCTTATTCAATTGCTCGGTTCTTCGATCTTTCTTTCTCTGGGTCCCTAGTCCTCGAACTCTGTGTGTGTGCGGCATACTGTGCGTGTTTGTGTATGTGTGTGAGTTGTTCGTGTGTGGTGCAATGTGTGTGTGTATGCGTGTGTGTGTGTGTGTTGTTGTTTGTGTGTGTTGGGTGGTGGGGTGTGTGTGTGTGTGTGTTGTGCGGGCGCGCGTGTGTGGATTCGAGGTGTGGGTGGCTGTGTGTGCGTGTTTTGTGCATGTTGTGTGTTCGTGTGTGTGTATGATGGGGTGCTTCCCGTGAAAACCCACCACTCTTTTACAGACTAGTACGAGCTAGGCCAGTTTATGCCCAGTAGCAAATGGATGACACAAACACCTCATATGTTGTATATACTGAGAGAGAAGAGGTAGAACTCCACTGGGCTTAACCTGGCCCCCAAACACTGCCCTCAAAGTTTTACTGAGTCCTCAAGGAACCCTCAAGGGAGAGGAAAAATGGTTCCTCGTAGCGACGCGGTCTCCCCGGGGGAGTAGCCCAAGAATTCACAGAGAGAATCTGCCGCACTTAAAGTGATTAAAATAAAAAAAAAAATCGCCAATAATTTTTAAAAAAGGAAAGCCAATCTAGCAAAAAGTAAACGGATTTTTTTTATTTTTAAGTTTTCACATTGATATATTTTAAAAAGCAGTTACTTGTTGATTTGTAAGCAACACTCACCGCTGAAGCTTTGTCAATCTGACATAAATGTTGTATAATATAAAATGATAAAATCAGCAACATCAAAAAACGTAGGAGGAGAGGTGGGGTAGAGGGGGGAATCTTTGTCTCCTGCACTTTTGTTTTCTGGCACTAAAAGACTTGTTTCCTATTTCCCTGCTTGGTTTTTTCAATCTTCGTTCCGTTTGTCTGTAACTGCCTCTGTTTGTGTTTGTCAGTCTGTCTAGTCGTCTGTCTGTTTCTTCTCTGCCTTCCCACTCTCTTGTCTCTCTCTGTCTCTCTTTGTCTTCCTGGCCTGCTCTGTCTCTGTCTCTGTCCTGTCTGTCTGTCTGTCTCTCTCTCGCTCTTCTCTCGTCTCTCTCTCCTCTCGCTCTCTCTCTCTCTCTTTCTCTTCCCCCCATCTCTGTGGGTGTGTTCAAGTCAAGTCAAGTCAAATTTTATTTCCAGATGGTAACATTGAATAAGCAATGCATTTGCTTTTTTCATAAGCCATCTACTCTAAGAAACAAATTGCGTAAGATTATACTAAGACAGTACGTTATTGCTCATTTATTACCGTTAACATAAACCAGTAAAAAAGAGGAAAAAATCGATAAGGAAGATACATTGAAATACAAATTACCACATATACATATACATCACACACATACTCAGGCAGGGCCTGAGCCGTGCGCGCTCTACGTCACACACACATTTAAATAAAATATGTTTTAAAAGAATTAAAAAAAGAAAATCATAAAACAGCAGGAACACAACAAATTTACTTCACTACTGTACATCATTCTTTCACTTATACGTTAATATAAAAGGTACAAATAAAACGTAAAAAACTAGGACATTCGTCATTACTGACAATATTACCTTCAAGACCTCCCTCCTCTCCTCCTCCTCCCCAGCAAACGTGTGCTTTTTTTGCGTTCAAACTTTTCAATAGCGCGTTTATTTAAAAAAAAAAGACATATTCACACAATAGCAATCAAAGCAAGAATAAGGCAAATAAATTTATAAGAATGATTATCATAATAGAGAGACAATTATAAACAACAATCGGCCATCACCATAGAGACAACAATATAACAAATGATCCCCATCACCATGAGACACAACACAACCCAGATAACAGAAAAAAGCATTAGAAAGGATGGGGGTGGAGGAGATCAAGGGGGAAGGGGAAATACACCTTTCATCAAATTAAATAGTTTAAAAAAAAAAAAGACACATATTCAAACAAGTAGGACCCCAATACGAACTTAATTCTAAGCCCATAATCCACTGGCTCACTATCAAACTAATACCAATATCAGTACTAAAACAGTAATCGCTTGTATAAAAGTACTAATAACCTCATCCCTAACTGCAATAAACACAACATCCACGATAAAATCAATTGAAATTAACAAGACAAAGAGGGCATGAGATTGGAGAGGAAAGGAAAGAGAGGAGAGGAGAGAAGAGGGGGAGAGAGGAGAGAGAGAGAAGAAGAGAGAAGAAGAGAAGAGAGAGAGAGAGAGAGAGACGAGAGAGAGAGAGAGAGAGAGAGAGAGAGAAGCAGAGAGAGAAAGACATACTACAAGCTACAGTTCTAATCAAAAAAGATTTTTTAAAATTTCCTCCTTGCCACTTTGTTTCAACATTGCAGATTTATTTACTAAGCATGCATAGGTTACTCTTACTTCTTTGCATAATTAGTGTGCCTCTTCCTGCCTCCCCCTCCCTCCATACATATACGAGTGTGTGACTGAGAATTTCTGTCTCGAGTAAACATCTTGAATTTTTGTTGTAAGGAATACCCTTAGTGCTGGTAAATGTACTAGTTATTTTGCCGTATCTATCATGGTTGATTTTGCCTTATTAGTCCAATTTCCTAGGGTAATTCAAGCATTAGATGGCTGTTTAGCTGTGTCTTGAACTGTTTTTGGTTTTTGATACATTTTAAGCGTTTTGGAGCTTTTCCTAATCACCTACCTGAGTAAAGAAAGCTGTTTTGTAAAGATTTATTTCTTGGTCCTCGGAAATGTTTAGTAGATGATTATGTCTGTGTACATTGATTTTGAAGCTATTGGTGATCTTTGTAGGGCATTTCCATTGACCAACTTTCTGGACAAATAGAGCTTTAATTTAGATAAAGTCTGTTTTTGAAGTGGATATTTGTTTTCCGCTTATAATTGTTGATGTTAGGGAGCTTGATTTAGTAGAACAAGTTCAGTGCTCTTTATATAATCTAGAAGTCAATTTAAATTTGTAGCACTGCAGCTGTCCCAAAGAGATGAAGCATAGTCAACTATAGGCAAAATATGGCCGCAAAAAAGATTTGCGAGAGTGCTTATTCAGAAAAGTTTTGTATTTTTATAAAGGAAGTAGCTGGTAAGAAAGACGTTTTCCTACGCCATCACATGGCAGTCCAATAAGATTTTTGACAATAATTACACCCAAATTTCTGTGGAGTCACTTCTTCAATTACTCTTTTACCTATCAACAGAGGTTAAGTAATCTTTCTTTTTTGTCTCGTTGTCTTGCTAGTACATACATACACTTAGTTTTTTTTTTCGCGTACTTAGGGACGGAATGGTTTCGGCTGAGTCCAAGAAACCAATAGGGGGGGGGGGGGGGGGGGGGGGGGGGGGGGGGGGGGGCCCTGTCCAATATTGTGTTGATATTTGAAGTGTAAAGTCTGGGGGGGTCAGAGTCACTACATATAGATGTGTCATCAGAACATTTCCAGCACAGTCTAGAAATTGGGGAAGTCATTTACATTAGTTGAAAATAAGTGGACCCAATATTGAATGTTGAAAAAAACACGAGATCCTTGTGGTGACTCCATGTTTAATAGGTACTAAGTTCTGAATGTTCTGATTATTTGCAGTTACTAGCTGCTGCCTATTCGACAAAAAAGCTTTTTCAAAAAAGATTTTACGATTCTGTGTAGTTTATACAAGTGAAAGTTACGCTAATAAATAAGGAATGGAATTATTACATCAAATGCTTTTTCAAAGTCACAAAAAGAAGGCTGTATATTATTTTCATTGATATTGTGTAGGAGACTGTCTGTAATTTGTGTAAGATTGTGTGACAGGAATATTTTTTACGAAAACCTGACTGACTTCATTTAATAATTGTTGTTTACAAAGTAGGAATATACGGATTTTTGGATATGTTTTTCAAGGGTTTAAGATAAGACAGACAGGAAAATGAAATTGGTCTGTAATTTGAAGGACAACATATCACCTGATTTGTGGCCCTGGTATGATTTTTTGCCTTTTTAAAATATACAGGAAAAGTGTTTTTTCTTCCTATGCACCAGTTATACACTTATTGGCTTGTTCCAGCTTACAGCTTGACCACATAGCTTGATTATTCTTCCATCAATTGTCCCGAATCCACGTGTTCTGGAACTTTTTTGAAGAGACAGGCAGTCCAAGACGTCTGTGATTGTCATTGCAGTATTTGAATGGAATTTTATTTTCTTTTATTTGATATATTGTTTCTAACTAATAGGAGATCATTTTCAGTGACCTTGTCATTGAAAGTAAACTTTGTCGGCAATGTTTTGAAAGTGTTGTTCAAATTCGACAGCTAATAATCTTTATCGTCTGTTATTTTTGATATAGTGTTATTACATAATGTATTGAGCGCTTTCCATACTGTCGAGAGTCGTATTGTAATTAACACCTTTTGAATGTAAGCACTTTTATTGCGTTTTAGTGAAGTTACTTTGTTTCTTTGTGCCCTGAACTGCTCATTTGAACCATTGTTTTCAAATAGTCTCTAGGTGTATTTCGATTCGACTCTTTTGTTAGCCAAGGTGTTTTTGATTTTTTCTTGAACTCTTATTTTTAAGAAGGCGATGTTTGTCGTATTACTGAGGGGGGGTAAGTAAATTGTCCCAATCCAAAATTCAGCAGCTTCATCAGGACTCTGATTTGGTATATGTCATGTAATGGCAGTTTGTCAAGATCTGAAAAAGGAAATCTTGCTCGTTAAAGTTTTTAAATTTCCTGTAAAAATAGTTTATGCCACTTTAAGATTTTGATACATTTTTAAACCATAAACACACTGGATTATGTCACTGCATCCGACATAGGAGCACATACTTCTGTTATGTGTGGTTTTGTAGTAAGTGTAGATCTGATCCGATTTAATGTTTCTAGAGTTATTTGTTATCCGAGTTGGTCTATCTATTATTATTGATCTAGGCCAAACATAGTAATGTTTGGCTCCATTTTGGTTTAGGTTTTAATAAGTCTATGTTAAATAAAATCCCCAAGAAAATTGTTCATTGTTTAGAAAGTTATTACCCTCGTCCATAAGGCGTTGAATTTTTTCTACCAGTCTATGGTATTCTGATGATTCTGATAAATCCTATTAATTATTGTCTATTGTGTTTTTTTTAATTTATTTCAATCCACATGGATTTCAATGTCATAAACCCTCAAGGTTATATATTCTTTTACAACTGAGCGAGGAGGCTATATAGGTAAGTAAACCCTGACTTGGGTTTTGAGGACTTCACGGAAGATTGATACCCTGGAATATTCATGAGTGCATCTGTTACATTTGGAGAAAAGTCCGGATTCACTTAGACACAACCAATGAAACTGATTTCCACTGGTGTATGTATGTTGCAAATGTCATCTTTTTGTTTGTTGCCACTGTTGATATGCAGGTAAGCCTACTCGGAGCCCTGTTTTTGTTGGCCACTGTCTGAAGTTAGAGACATAATATATGGTTCAGGAGTGATTTGGCGAACTTATATAAATTTTCTTGTTTCTAAACGTTTTAAGTAACACTAATCAAAAAAGAAGACCCTCGTTGAGTAGTTTTCCTATCAATAATCAAACAGAGAATATAAGATGAATAAGGAACACCCAATAAAAACAAACAATCAAAAGTCAATTTCAAAAGCTGCCTGGATCTGCAAAAAAAAAAATCGATCTGTTATATCAACACAGTATATAAATCCAGTCCCTTTATATTTCATACAACAAATGGAGATCAACTATACCACACGTCATTAAAAAAAAGGGTAAGAATATTTTGATAGAGAAATCCTACAAACTTCTTCTTTTTTTTTTTTCTAAGTCAATAATATCACGTTACACAAGACACTATTCATATAAAGCCTAAAACAAGGAAGATACAGTCACAAGCAGTAGATACAATAATAAAAGTATAGAATTTCTTGGTAAATCATAGCAAAATTTGGCTCTAAAACAACTGATCTGATGCTAGAGTCTCTGGTGTAGCAATATAGCTGCTAATCACCAACAGTCAGTGTTTCAACAAGCAGACTGCTTGTTATAAACCGAAGCAATATAAGCTGCTATCACAAAAGTCATCGTCTGTCAGTCAAGCAGACTGCATTAATAATCCACATATAGCTGTTAACACAAATCAATTGCTTCCGTCAGGCAAACGATTTTATAACCACACACACACGACATTAATCAACTCAATTAATTACTGGGAAAAAGAAAGAAAGAAAAAAATGAAAAGTGAAGAAAAGGAGAGGTGAAGACAAGTATGAGAGGGAGAGGGGAAATCGTTGGGAGAAGTGAGCAAACATTTATAAACGCTTGGGATCAATGTACCTTCTGTTGATGCGGCTAGACAGGCAAACACCCATACCACACACACACACACACACACACACACCACACACACACACGTACACACACACGAACACACACACTCACAACATCCTCAACACACTTGCAGAAACGTACAGGATGCACGCACATCATGCGCACGCGCGCACCATACAACAACTCTTTTCATTCACTCATATACCCCAAAGTCTTCGATGATACGAGAAATCAAGGACCCGTTGCCAACACACGCAAACATCGTGTGCACATAAAAAAATGTCAATCCTGTCTCCGCCTCCCGAAAGAGTAAAGGTCACTGTGTGCCCGGTGGGAACAGTTGATGCAAAATCCACAAAACGCCTACACACGGGAAACGGATGTAAAAAAACAACAATACCACAATGAGTGCTATCCCATTATCTCGTTAATAAAAGAACAAATAAAATAAAAATAAAGGATAAATAAAACACACCCACAAGTTCATGCACACACTTCCATCACACACATGTACACGCACATTCAAAATCTCACAGACACATGCACCCTACATTATTATTGTCAAATATCTATAGCCAGAAACACCTGACAAGTGGTTGTGTGTTTTTGGAGAGGAGTGCTGATGTCTCCCTAACACGTGTGTGGTGTGTGTGTGTGTGTGTGTGTGTGTGTGTGTTGTGTGGGTGTGTGTTGTGTGTGTGGTGTGTGTGTGTGTGGTGTGTGTGTGTGTGTGTGTGTGCGTGTAAAAGGACTGTCTTTCTAATTATCTGACTGCCAAGATAATTATTCAAACACGATTTTCTCTTCCCTCATCGCACCTTGCATATGGGTAATGTGACTATTTGCCCATCATTAAACACAGCTACATTCCGCCTTCGGGACAAAAAATTTAGAAGTTGAAAGTATAGACATTAATTTTTTAACAAGAAAATTTTATCTCGAGAAAATAAACGGGCAAAACCGAAATGATTGAAGTGGGAAATGATTAAGCGGGGAAAGAAGACGGACAAAGGCTTTTGACTAAGCTTCGTTCATTTTCATATCGGCCTTGATGCTAAAACCAGGGTTCATCATTTCTTTTATGTCCTTTTAATTTGCGAACTGTCCTGCGTAAGATTGTTGGGGAGGGAAAGGCTAAACAAAATAGAGAGGATAAGGAGGAGAATGAAACGGAGGCATGGTGAAAGGGGGTCGAAAAGAAGAATAAACGGCTATGACTGTGTTTTCTTTCTTATTTTATGAATGCGCTTGTCCATAATTGAATCGAAGTTTTTGAATTTTGCTTTTACTTTAAAGCTATTTTCTTTGTAAATTGCATATACATTTAATGGCTATGAATTCATTTTCTTTCTTATGCAATAAATTGCCCTTGTCCATATTATTGAAACTGAATGTTTTCAATCTATTCTTTGTAAAATATTTCGTGGAAAATCTAACATAGACCTTTTGAGGCTTTGAATGCTGTTTATTTTTATTTATGATTGAACTTTCCATATTTGAGTTACGTTTACAGAATAGTTTCTTTGAAACTATTTCTAAACAATTAACATATGCATTGTGATTTGATTTTTAGGAAAACTGTTTTTAGGCAGGATGGAGGTAAGATGAGACTGTTGTGTGGCGAGAGATTGGCAGTAGGCTGGTGGGGTGGAAATGTCTTGGTGTCTGTATGTGTGTGTGTTTGTGTGTGTGCGTTTTTAAATGTGTATATATTGTGTAAGAGTGTGTGTGCCCAGTGTGTCGTGTGTTGGATGTGGTGTGTGTGTGGTGTGGTCGTGTATATAATTAGTTGTGTCTGTGATCATATAATCAGGTCTGCGTCTGTGTAGAATGATATACAACAATGACAATCTCAATCAGTGGTGAAACCCTCTCCCCAATTTTCGACCATTAGTTCTGTCTGCAACTCAACAAGGTTTACTTTCTGTTGGTCAGGAGGTGAGGCTGACTATCCAAGCAACAACATCTCACCCCATTGTTCACCCATCTCATCCTCCCCCTCCCCCCTCCCCCCCCCCATCCACTATTTCATACGTGCCTGTGATGGTTCTCACGTCCCCCCCCTCCCCCACTATTGTTCCAATCTCCTCCCCTTACCCCTTTTTGTCTTTTTCTTTTCTATTCTGAATGATGATTCTGCGATCAGCGACAGATCACAAGAAAGAGCCATTGATAGTACACACAGGACACACAGACATATAGACACATCGCACACAGAACGCTCACGTGCACACACTCAGACACAAACGCACATAAAAAAAAAACACACGCGCACGCACCGCAACACACACACACACATCCATTGTCTTCTCTCGTCATTTTTCGCTCCTCATTCATAGTCTCTTTCTCTCTTACTGTCCTCTCTGTCTGCCTGTTTTGTATCTCACTCACACACATACTCTCTCTCCATCTCCTGCGTGTATATTTGTCTATCTATCTACCTACCTATACTCTATCTATCTATACAGCCACCATACCATCTCTCTCTCCCTCTCTCTCAGTCTGTCTCTCTATAAATCGAATCTCTATCTATCGCTCTATCCATCTATAGTTATATCTCTCTCTCTCTCCATTTTCCTCAACACACAAATAGACCAAGCCAGAGCATAACTCGATAAACGATAGCATTTTTTCATAACCACAAACTCCAGTACATACATGCAATGAAAGCACCAAAGAGGGAGAAAAAGATTGAATGAAAGACAACGAGAAAAAGAATAGAGAGAAAAAACTCAGAATAGGAGAAAGATAAGCAGGAGAAAAAAACTTATGGCGATCAAACCGTCTGAAAGAAAGAAAGAAAGAAAGAAAAACAGAGAAACAAACAAACGAAGTAGAAACAACAAAGATGATTAAAAACATAAAAAGTCAAAACAAAGCAACAGAAACACACACACCACACACACACACACACACACACACACACACACACACACACACACACACACACACACAGAAGGAAGAGCTAATAGAAATATGTAATTTACCGATAAAAACACCACAACAACAACAACAACACTAGTCCATGTCTGCAGGCCAGAAAAGAGAGAGAGAGAGAGAGAGAGAGAGAGAGAAGAGAAGAGAGAGAGGAGAGAGAGAGAGAGAGAGAGAGAGAGAGGCAGCTAGACAGCCAGGGACAGAAACAGAGACAGAGAGACGGGGAGAGAAGGAGAGAGGGGGGGAGAGCGGGGGGAGGGGGAGAGAGAGACACACACACACAGACAGAGACAAAGACAGACAGAGATAGAAACAGAGAGGCAGAGAAACACACATACAGACACACAGACGCGCAAGACATACACAGACACACAGACAGACAGACACACAGACAGACAGACACACAGACAGACAGACACACACACACACACACAGAAGCTTCCTGGTACTCTGACCATTCAAAGACTCCGGGCATAGCTAAGGTTTCCCCCAGAGGAAAGAAGCGCCAAAATAAAAATAGGAAAGTACAGACAAGAAGATGCTGTGGAAAGAGGCTTTCACACATAGGATTGTTTTACAGTTGGATAAAGAGGAAAGGAAGCAGCAGAAAGATTATGTTTCTCTGAATGGCTTTTCCTCAACAAAGAGCATTGCAAAGTTGTTGGGTTGGTTGTTGGGTTTTTTAAGACTTTTAAGTACAGCTGAGAGCTTATATGTACACACACAGACACACAGACACACAGACATATATATATATAGATATATATAGATATATATGAGTGTGTGTGTATATATATATATATATATATATATATAGATATATATATATATTTTTTTTAATATATATAATATTGAGAAACGTTGTTATGTATATCTGAGTTTTGGGGTTTGTTGTTGTTGTTGTTGTGTGTGGTGGTGGTGGTGGTGGTGGTGGGGGTGGTGGGGGTGGTGGTGGTAGTGGTGGTGGTGAAGATAGTTATGATAAAGAAAGAGAGACATAATTATTGACAACTTTCTGACAGATTTTGACAGGGTGTTTTTCAAAGAAAGTGATAAAAAAGCAACAATTTCTTCTTTTTTTACATCTATCCCGGGGACGGGATAGCTCAGTGGTCGGAGCACTCGCTTTCCCCCAGCCAAGTTAAGCAACGTCGAGCGTGGTTACCACTTGGATGGGTGACCGTATGCGCGCCTTGGCTTCAGTACAGTTCCCCCAGTTCACCCAACTGTAAATGGGTACCTGTCCTCTTTAGGGTCAGGGAAGGCAAAGCAGCGAGGGAGAGGAGATGGGCGCCGCCCTCAATATGCTGGCCCTAGAGAAGTGAGGTCTCTGACGCCTCGCTCCCCTACGACCTTATAGGTTATGGGACTCCTTTACCTTTTACCCTTTTCCCACTGACATAGAGAGAGGGGGGGGGGGTGAGAAGGAGAGATAGAGAAAGTGGAGAACATGAAAGCTTCACAATGTGTTAAGTCAACGCAGTACTAAGCAAACCCTTAAGGGTTTTGTTGGTAAACATTTGGAAAAAGGTTTACTGGCTGTATAGCAGCATAAGTCTCTGTTCTCATTGTCTGTATGAATAGCGGTTGTAGCAATAGCCACAACAGCAGCAACAGTTGCAGAAGGAACAACAGCAGAGGAAGTAGGGGCAGTAGTCTTTTCCTGCAGTCTAGTCTGCTTCAGCTAATCTATCCATTCTGTGCTGTGTTATTTTGTGGAAGTTCTCATCATATTGCCGGAAACTTTCCTTCTTTTGCAATGTTGGTTTTCCGCAGCTGACAGCTCGCAGGAAGCCATTGATTCTTGGTGAGTTCTGGTTGGCTAATCCGCTCAGACACTGTCCTTACCTCTGGTACAGAAAAGTATCTCCACCTGGGGGGGGGGGAGAACTCGATACTGTAACCTATCTGTCTGGGCTCTCTGTATTACATCAGGCCATGATAGCTGTTTGGACTGTAATGGAAATATTGACTCGTGTAGATAGATGTTTCTGATCCTGGGAATCATCCCCAACGAAATTCTAAAACCATCTGGTAATAAGCAAAGAAACAAAGCAGAGAATATTATATTTATCGTATTTCCTTTTCGTGATGTATTTATTTGAAAACTAAAGTGTGGGCAGTTTACTTATGAAGTTTATGCCATATTAGTTAGTGCAATCTGTATGGAAAACAAATTAAAGGGTACGCAATTATGAGTTATGTCTTTCACAATGCAAAATTCATAAATAAAGCATGCACATTTGAGCAAACAAAAACAGTTCACTTCAATCTTGCGATGTTTGCAATGCTTATTAAGCTTGTTTAAGAGTGGTACGAGGAAAACAGACCCAAAACTTCCCATGTGTTCTTTCGTATCTTTTATCGATTCCACATGCTAGTTAGGGGACGGGATAGCTCAGTCATCAGAGTAGCGAGTTTCCCCCTGTCAATGTTAAGCAGCACCGAGCGTGCTTACCAATTGCATGGGTGACCGTTTGCGCGCCTTGGCTTCAGTACAGTCCCCCAGTTTACCCAGCTGCAAATGGGTACCTGCTCTCTTCAGGGTCAGGGAAGGTAAAGCAGCGAGGGAGAGGAGATGGGCGCCTCCCTTAATATGCTGGCCCCTGGAGAAGCTCAGGTCTCTGATGCCTCGCTTCCCTACAACCACATAGGTTATAGGACACCTTTACGTTTACCTTTTACATGTTAGTGTCCTGCCAGATACCCAACGCTTCTTTTGCACACAGTGCAAGGCAAAGTGTAGCTCTGGGGGACAGACTTATAGCCCTCACGATTATGAACTCTGGGGTTTGAATCTTTGTGGCATCGGATTTGATTCAGAATAGGGATTCTTTTTATAAATTTCCAGGCAACCTTTTGTGCACAGCTGCCAGAGCCTTACCCGGAGTAACTTATACATACATGCAGACGATCAAGTAAGCAGTGTCCATAATAATATACTCACATGGATTGGGAAACTGTGAGCAGCCCCGGAATGGACGAAAGGCGGTGCCAGAACGGTTGATGATGTAGTTAACGAAAATGTTGCAGAGTAACACGCATGGTATAAGCATATGTGGAACATCCCCGAAATTCGGAATGTGGCTACCCTCATGGTGGAAAAAATGGTTGCAGACCCAAAACCTCACATTTTGTGTAGGTCAACCTCGAAGCTCTAGCGGAGGTACAAAAAAAAGTACGCGTGAAACATCTTGCTCACTGTGACACCTCCATGAACAAACTAAAACCAGACGCGAGGATTTTCTGGTGTTAAAAATATCAGTTGCCTGAGTTTGTGTATCCTTAGGGGAAGGGGGATTAGAAGGCGTCCATGCTGGTCCTTCCTCAGTTTTGCGTCAGATTTGCTCCCCAGGGGAATGGAAATGAAAGCTGTGCTGAGCTGTCTTCAGCCAGACCTGTCCACACATGACAGATGTGTGATCAAAGACTGCAAGCATTTCCATTTTCCGTCTGTGCATTGTGCCTTTTACTCTGTCTCTATTTCTCTGTCTCTGTCTCTGTCTCTGTTTCTGTCTCTCTCTCTGTCTCTGACTCTCTCTCTCTCTCTCTCTCTCTCTCTCTCTCTCTCTCTCTCTCTCCTCTCTCTCTCTCTCCTCTCTCTCTTCTCTCTCTCTGCTAGATGTCCGAGGTTCACCAAAAGTAAGATTTTGTATGTGTGTATATTATATATATATATATATATATATATATATATATATATATTATATATATATATATATATATATATATTGTGTCTGTGTATGCCTGTGTCTGTGTCTGTCTCTGTATGTGCCTTTATGTGGATTCGTGTGTGTATATATATAAACGATGTTAGCCTTGTCTTTCACAAGGTAAAGAAAGACATCATTTTCTGGAAGCCTAGATTATGCGGTAAGTAGGACATTTAGAACTTCTTAAAAACTCAGAGTTAGTTGTTACAAACCGTTCGTTTAACAACAACAAAAATCAGAGAGCAGAATCCTAGTTAGATCAGTCCCTTTAAGACTCACAGACATGACATACATTAGTACTATTCTATCAAAACCGCTCTTATAAAATCATGCCAATCCCTGAAGTCAAAATGCAGCTACCTGAATGGTAGAGGGAAAAGACGCAAGCATTTCATCTGTGTTGAACCTCGGAGCTCAAGCCGAGGAACAAAAATAAAAACGATCAGATCAGATCAGATCCTTCCCGGTCTCTCTATTGCAGAAACTGCT
Organism: Rapana venosa; assembly: GCA_028751875.1. Lineage (NCBI taxonomy): Eukaryota > Metazoa > Mollusca > Gastropoda > Neogastropoda > Muricidae > Rapana > Rapana venosa. Next base: position 62,499,271 of record CM054141.1, read on the forward strand.
GACACGACAAAGCTTAGCTGTGATCAAAAGGAAATCCAAGTCTACCTAAAGAGAGATGTCGATGGCTTGTTTCATTCAGAAACGTCGTGGAAAAGACTGTCTTAGATGCAGTGATACTACAGTCCTAAATAGTCGCTGATCTGCCACAGTGGCTATTTTCTGGCTGAAGGCTAGTGGGTCTAATTCCAGGTTGTTTTTTTAATTTTCAAACCAGAACCATAACTATTTTCTTCAAACATCCAGTGCTTTGATCCAACAAGCCAAATGGCTACTTTCAAAAGAAAAACATGTTCAAAAAAGTTAGTCTTTGTGAATACCAAATGTAAATTACATTCTTTTTGGAAGGGGAAAAAAGTAGGTGGGCTTTGCTGTTGATGGTTGTGTTTTTGTTTTGTTTTATTGTTGTTGGTAGTGTTTTGGTGTTGATGGGGGTTGGGGGGGGGGTTGCTTTTTGTTTTTTTGTTTGTTTGTTTTTGTTTTTTAGGGGGGAGTTACGGGGAGGGGGAGTGCTGTCTCATTCTCCGAGGCGCTCCTGTCCTGCTCTTTCCCCATCACTCATTTCAATCTCTCTGACCCAGCCATACCCAGACAGGATATGTCGCATCCTCAGGTTCCAAAGTATACAGGGAGCCCGACAATGTCAGGCCGCGCCGTCGTGGGGACCCCAGCCAGAGGGTCCCTGCACTGCTGCTGGGTCGCTGTGATGGTGTTCAGTGGTGCCTGCTGTCAGCTAATATACGCAGGACTTCGTCTTTCTTCTTCTTCGTCGAACGCTCAGACAGCAACTATTGTTGTCTGTTATATGAGCGAAAATGCGTCACGCTGCCGTTAAGCGCCTGACAAGTCAGGCCCAGCGCATCCGACTTCGGCACAAGAGAGAATAGTTACCTTTTAAGTTCTTTCTGGATAAAAGGCAGGAGAGTGGACCAAGAAGGCAGAAAATAGACAAGAAGGAGGTGACAGGAAGAAAAGGAACAAGGCAGAAACAAAGAGAGTGATAGAAAAGAGGAAATTTCTAGCACAGAATTTCCAGAATGTGGGGATGCTATGTATACTGATAGGCCCCCGGCATTCCCTCGGGGGGAGAAAGGACTTCGTCTACTAGGCCCCCTACTGACAGAAATGATAGCTTAGCTGCGGAGCCAGACTTGAGGGAGACGCCCACCCGGGGTGGCAAAGAAGGTGGATTCTTGTTCAAGCAGGTTCATGGAAAAGGTCACTGCATAATGATGTGTCTGTCTACATTTCGCCCTGGCTGTCCGTTTCTCTGTATGTAACTGTCTGGCCATAATTATCTCAGTCCGTTAACTTTGTGTCATTCTGTGTTTCTGTCTGTAGCTTTCTGTGTCTTTGTGTCTCTGTGTCTCTATGTGTCTGTCTCTCTATCTCTGTCTGTCTGTCTGTTTGGTCTCTGTCCTTTTCTTTGTCTTTGTTCTGTCTGTCTGTCTCGCTCTCTCATCTCCCCTCTCTCCTCTCCTCTCTCTCTCTCTCTCATTCTCTCTCTTTTTCAACTTCCTCTCTGTCTCTGAGCCTCTGTCTCTGTCTCTTTATCTTTTACTATCTGTCCCCTGTCCTCTGTTTCTGTCTCTCTGTCCATCTATCTATCTACCTCTACCTGTCTGTCTTTGTCTCTGTCTCTCCATCTATCTCTCTCTCTCTCTCTCCCTCTCTCCCCTCTCTCTCCTCTCTCTCTCTCTCCCTCCCCCTCTCTCCCCCTCCCCCCTGTCGCTCTCTTTCCCCCTCTCCCCTCTCTCTCTCTGTCCCCAGGAGGTCCTCTCACCACATCACATCCTACAGTTGATAAAACACCACAGTGACGACAGTGCAGAGAAGGAGGAGGGAGAGGTCAGGCTGAGGCTTCACAGTTCCAGTCCCCAGGAGACCAGCTGTCATCGCCAACAATGCCAGCCCCTCCCTGCCTCCGCCACACACACAGACCCCACCCCCACCCCCACCTCATGATTACCCCCACCCCCCTCTTCTCTGTCTCTCTGTCTCTGTCTCTCTGTCTCTGTGTGTCTGTCTCTCTATTTGTCTCTGTCTCTGTCTGTCTCTCCCTCTCTGTCTGTCTCTGTCTCGCCTATCTCTGTTTTCGGGTCTCTGTCTCTGTCTCCTCTCTCTCTCCTCTCTCTCCTCTCTCTCCTCTCCTCTCTCTCTCTCCTCCCTCGGGATGAAAAAGAAGAAACGATGCTTATTCCATTATCCTCCAAATAACAGAATAGAAATAAAAATTTTAAATTTAAATTAAAACTATTCTCTGTGTGTGTGTGTGTGTGTGTGTGTGTCTCTCTCTCTCTCTCTCCCCCTCACCACACCCTCTTTCGAAATGTGACAATCAATAGTTGCATTTATTGAGAAAGACCTTGAAGGGAAAAAGACGAAATGCAACAAAGAATGAAGGAACAGAAGCGAACAGGTAAACGGCAAAAACACAACTCACGCTAGAATCCCCAGTTTTCTTATTAATTTTGTGAATGCAAATATATTCTTATTTTACTTTGCATCAAGTTGTTATTGTTATCGTGTGTTGTTTGCCTATGGGTTCGGTGATGTTGATACCGATCAGCATTGCTGAAGACACTGAAGGAATCTAGCCACAGGGCAGGGCTTCTGCTGGTTGGTGGCCTGATGGTTGCCGTATGGTGGCCTGATAATCGTAGCTTTCTGAGAACTTCTGGCCCTGAAGGATACGACATGATGGGCTTGGGTGGGTCTGGAGTGTGGGTGTGGTTGTGTGGTTGTGGGGTGTGTGTGTGTGTGTGTGCGTGCGTGCGTGCGTGCGGGGTGTGTGTGTGTGTGTGTGTGTGTGTGTGTGTGTGTGTGTGTGTGTGTGTGTGTGTGTGTGGGGTGTGTGTGTGTGATAACAGCAGCACTGCACATGAATAAAGAAGGAAAGAAAAGGGGATCGTAACAACAATGGCGATGAAAAATAAGCTTGAAGTTAAAACGCTTGTCTAGAAATTCAGAAGGTTAACAGTTTGAAATCTCATAAGAGATTAATCGCTTTTACCCATTCCTCTGGACTTTTGGATGTGTTTTTGTGTGTTTGGAAATTTCTCAGAAAAAAAAGAAAACCTTACACATTTTACATTGGACTTGTGTGAAAGAATGCAAGACAATAAGAGAGTTAGTTATTCCATGCAAACCTTGGCAGAGAAATGTATCTTGTTGTTAAAGAAACTAAGTAAGTAGACAAGTAAAGAAAAGAGAGAGTGGCGCTATACTTGAAGGACAGGTTTTCCACAGGGAAAAAATCTCACTCTCTGCCCCTTAAATATTCATCAGCACGACGGTCATTCCCTATCAAATCTTTTAGAAAAGACTGTCAGCTTAGTAAAGTATGCAAACAGACCCAATATTTTGTGCTTGTGTATAAAAGGGGGACGAGATAGCTCAATGCTCGGAGCGCTCTTTTACCCCCAAGCTAATGTTAAGCAGTATCGCGCGTGGTTACCGAGTGGATGGGTGACCGGTTGCGCGCCTTGGCTTCAGTACAGTTCCCCAGTTCAACCAGCTGTAAATGGGTACCTGCCCTCTTTAAGGTCAGGGAAAATAATGCAGCGAGAGAGAGAAGATGGGCGCCCTATTCAATATGCTGGACCCTGGAGAAGCTGAGGTCTCTGATACCTCGTTCCCCTACGACCACATAGGTTAAGGGACACCTTTACCTTTAACAAAAAGAGAAAATGCTCAAGAGACCTTCCTCTTTCCTAGGAGACCCGAAATGATGTGGTCAGAAGAAGAGTGACACCCCACAGCCACCTTGCAAGCTGTGACCCAGAGGCAGATGCCTTCCTTCCACAGGCCTGATCTGACCAGAACACACTCCCTGAACAGTTTCGTGTTCTGTTCTTGACACTGCCTTAGGAAGCTGAAGAAAACATAAAGCCAACATCAAGCGAGCAAAAATAAACACTGGCTTTTGGAAAGTATTGACATGGGCAGATTTTCAGAACTGTTTTATCTATTTTCAAGAACAACATTCACTGCTGAACAATGGCTTTTCAAGAGTATTTACAAGGGCATATTTTCAAAACCGTTTTTCTAATTTCAAAAGCAACGTTCATTGCTAACCAAAGGCCTTTCTGAAGTATTTGCAAGAGCAGATTTTAAAAACCGTTTATCTGATTTCAAAAACAAGGTTCGTTGCTGAACAAAGGCATTTCTGAGTATTTACAAGGGCAGTTGTTCAAAACTGGTTACTCATTTTCAAAAACAACACTCAATGACGAACATTGGCCTTTCCGAAGTATGTGCAAAAGCGTATTTTCCAAGTTGTTTTTTCTTTTCAAAAAACAATACCCTTTACAAAACTCTTGAGAGCCTTAGTGAGGTTGGGAAGGATAAAAATAAGTCAATGCTTTAAAACCAAATCCCGTGCTTGATTATTGAATCCTTCTAATGGATTTTCCTGCCACTGAGGGACTTGTTTCTTATTCGACTGTTCGGTTTTCTGTCTGTCTGTCTGTCAGTCTGTCTGTCTGTCTGACCACCTGCCTGTCAATATGCTTATGTGAGCATTTCATTCTATTTTTACGTTTCTGACTTTTTGTCTCAGTCTCTGTCTGTCTGTCTGTCTGTCTGTCTGTCTGTCTGTCTGTCTGTCTGTCTCTCTCTCTCTCTCTCTCTCTCTCTCTCTCTCTCTCTCTCTCTCTCTCTCTTTCTCTTTCTCTCTCTCCCTCCCTCCCTCTCTCTCAGGTCCTAAGTATTTGCTAGGATATACCCAAGAGAAAGACGAGTGGATACACACAGGATCGTTTACAGCTAAAGCAGGAATCTATTAGGATTGTGTGCACATTTTGTAAAGTATTGCAATTAGTATGGGGCTAAATGCAGCTCAGATGGATTGTATGTCTTGGGGATGTGGTAGAATTCAGACATGCACATATGAGTGCATGTTTCTTATCGTGGTTGATAAAGTAAACCATAACAAGTATAGGAAGGTAAAGACAGCTGGTGGCTGATGTTTGTTCTGAAGCTTTGCCAAGTTCTGTGATTCAAATCTTTGTAAGCCTCTTATGTCTCTGAAGATAATGAAACATTGTTAATTCGGGTATTCAAATAATATAGTCCCGAGAAGAGAGAGAGAGAGAGAGAGAGAGAGAGAGAGAGAGAGAGAGAGAGAGAGAAAGTGTGTGTGTTGTGTGTGTGTGTGTGTGTGTGTGTGTGTGTGTGTGGTGTGTGTGAAATATTCCATTGTGCTAAAGTTAAAGTGTTAGTGATTGTGTGGTGTGTGTGTAATGTAAGTAAGTTTTCAATTTTAACGTCTTTCCACTTAAGTGATACCAGACGATCTTAATAGGAGACAGAATATGTGAGATAGAGAAAGAGAAAGAGAGAGAGAGAGAGAGATAGAGAGAGAGATCTACTCTTTGTGTGTGAGTGTGCGTGGGCGTCCCTGCATGCATGCGCGCTCGTGTGTGTAATAAATAGTAATAACAAAGAAAATAGTATTCTTAATGTGTGTGTGTGTGTGTGTGCACGCGCGCCCAAAAGAATAAAGTGAGAAATAATCTATTTCAGAGTATAGTGTCTGAGAGAGTGTATGACAGTGATTGTGTAACAGGTTTTTGCAATCTTTCTGAATATGTTGTGAATGAATGTCTGTTATTCTAATTCAGATGGTTGCTGTGATAAAGCAACCGCAACAATAACAGACAAAGCAATGGTAACAGTATTACTCGGTTTTTTTCCAACAGACTGTTTTCAGTAATCTAACCACGTCAAGTGTAAATGTCTGCACGTGCCGCCCTCGTGCTACCTCCAGCTCTCTCGCTAATGAAATGCTGGGTTTTTCTCTACTGACGACTCACAGGAAGTCATTGATTCTAGGCCAAAGCTGGTTGGCTAATCCGCTCAGACTATGCACTAACTCCCGCCAAGGAGAGTGTCTCGGCCAAGGGAAAGAACTCAGTTTTGTGATCTCTCTGTTTTCGTTGGTGAATCACACCACACTTGAGAACTAATTTGTCTGCAGCAGAAACAGTGGCTTGCGTGGTTTGAATTCTTCTATCATGGAACGAACATCACTGCTGACTCCGCTTCTTTTCCCCGCGAGTATGTGAATAGATCTACTGTAAAACCTCAACTTTTCAATTGTAACATAACCCAACTCAACATTTAAAAGAAACATAAATCATAATCAGTCTGCTTAATACCTTTTTAAACATTTTTTGTGCATGACAATAACCGCACACATCTTTGGATGGCTCCGAAAGGCACAAAGACATGATATATAACTAACCTGTCAAGAAACTGCCTCCTCTTTGAAGTTCTTGCTAGCGGGATGGTAATCTGCTGAAAGCTTTGCCAAGAAGCCACAGACACAACTGCACACATTCGCTGGAATTGGCCTGTACCTACCTACACACGGCCTAACCAACGATTCACAGTTAAAACACGCTCACGTCTGCTGCAACACGTTCTCTGTTCGTTCCTCGGCTACAACTGCGAGGTTTACCCATGGTGAGATGTTTCCGAAGGCGACCGACCGTTTTGCCCCTCATTGAGGTAGCCACAATCCGACTTCGCGAATGCTTTCTAAACACGACACCGATGGGTATGTGTTTCTACCCGATCGAAAGAAGAAGAAGAAGAATGTATGGTATTTATATAGCGCTAAATCTTGTAAAGTAGAACGGATTTCCAACGTGTGCATAAGATATATTCGTGCGTTCGACACGGGCCTCGGTGTTATAGTATCACCCTAGGATATATTGGGGAATGGAGTCAAAACTGATGGTAACATCTACGGGTAAACTAAATCATGAACGTCCCGGGGCTCGATCTCGCCGTCAGGGAAAAAACGAGCTCGAGGCTCTAAAACCCTAGTGGTGCTCCTCCCCACCACCTCCACCCCACACCCTCCTCTACCCATCCACCCCCACCCTCCCCACACTCACCCTCCCCACCCCACCCCCACTCTTCCTGTTGCACTTACAAGACACCTGGTTTCTTGCAGTAGCTGTTCTGTCCTTTTCGAGATATAACCTTTTTTTTAACAGTGGTTCCATTCACAGTTGATGATAAGTACACAGGATTTGTAAATGCAGGAACGTGTCTCTTTAGGATAAAAGAAACCACACACAATGTGTTTTTAACGTAAAACATAAAAATTATATTACTCGACTCAAGCTTTCCAATGTAACATGAATTCGTCTTCTTGCTTCTTTTCTTTGCCGCTCTCTTCTTCTTTTCTCTCTTCTTTTCTGCTCCTCACTCCTCCTCTCTCTCTCTCTCTCTCTCTCTCTCTCTCTCTCTCTCTCTCTCTCTCTCTCTCTCTCTCTCTCCTCTCTCTCCTCTCTCGCTCTCTCTCTCTCACATTCCCTCACGCTCAACATCTGTTCTCTCCCGTAAAGGCACTAGTCAGCGAGCACACCCACACGTACACAACAATTCACTCGACTCCACACATCCATCACACTCTCATCTCTCTCTCTTCTCTCTCCTCTCTCTCCTTCTCTCTTCTCTCCTCTCTCTCTCTCTCTCTCTCTCCTCCTCCCTCTCCCCCCATCCTCAACACAACGACTCTGTACTCACACTTTCACGCGGGCCAGCTACTCATAATACCAAGCATAATGAATCTAATGGGCCTTCATCGCTCTACTCACTCAAAATCTCCTACTCTTCGTAATGCATCACAAACAGTGAGTTTCGCAGACAGACAACAAGGCCGGGATAATGCCTGAAGGTAATTGAAATCTAATGGGGACCTGTAGTACCTGGTGATAGAGAAAAATCTGCTTGGTGTAATCTTCGACCGCGGTTGAGGTTTCCTTCAAGATTCTTTCCTCACGAGTAAACATCAGTGCGATCCAATCCGCCCATCCTTAAGAGGCAAAGTAGACCGGGTCAGTGTGCGAACGCACGCAGATTCTTGCCACGGTTAAATCCCGCTCGAAATTTTAAACTTCGACATTTTGACCGTGGACGGACCAAAGTACAAAACTGTTACACATAAGGAAATCGTTTCCGATGTAGCACAAGTTGCAGTGTCTTATTCGCACACTTTAAATATCCCGGTTTTTAAGTAGGACATTTTGTGCCGGTGGGAACGGATGACAAAAGTTACAAAACTGTATACACATGGGGACCAGATGCTTTGGAGAAAAGCACAAGAGTGCTTGATCCATTATTTCGAAAAAACAGAATAAAAGGGGAAAAAATGTCTTCACAGCACAGAAAAGACAGTTGGAGATGTCTCTGTCTCAATGCTCAAAACTACGTCTTACTATGAGAAGTGTCTATAGCTCACGAACACGCATGCATACACGTCCACACAGGCAAACACACACACATGTATGTATAGACACACATTTACGCGTATACACACACACACATGAGTGTGTATATGCGCACATACAGAGAGAGTGAGACAGAGACACACACAGACAGATCGGTGGGTGGATCGGTGGTCTAGAGGTAACGCACCTGTCTAGAAAGCGAAAAGTCCGGGTCGGAAGTGTGCGGTGGTTCGAATCCCGTTTGGACACGAAACTTTTTCCCCATCCATTAGACCATGAGTGGTGGTCTGGGCTCTAGTATTTCGGATGAGACGATAAACCGTTACACATAATTATTTAACGCACGTTAAAGAACCCACGGCAACAAGAGAGTTGTTCCTGGCAAAGTTCTATAGAAAAAAGTCACTCTGATAGGAAAACAAATACAATTGCAGACAGGAAAAAGAAAAAAAATGGGTGGCGCTGCTCTTGTGGCGACGCGCTCTCCCCGGGGAGAGCAGCCTTAATTTCACGCAGAGAAATCTGCGTGACTTTGACTTAAAATGGTATAAAATAAGAGAGAGAGAGAGAGAGAGAGAGAGAGAGAGAGAGAGAGAGAGAGAGAGAAGAGAGAGTTGAGAGAGAGAGAGAGGAACTAGTTTCTATTTCCAACGGTCTCTGATTAGCATCTTAGTGTCTTGTCTGTCTCCTTTGCCTCTCCCTTACCATACCATAGATAAGGGTTACAATAGATGTTCTACAAGCTATAACTTAAAAAGATTATAAAAAAGACCAAGATTAAAAACAACACCACAAAAATTTACAGAGAAAGAGGTAGAGTGACAGACAGACAGGCACAGAGAGAGAGAGGGGGGCAGACAGACAGAGATACAGAGAGACATAGAGACAAAGAGAAAACAAAAACAACACCACAAAAATTACAGAAACAGACAGACAGACACACAGACAGACACAAGACAGACACAGAGAGACAGACAAAGACAGACATACAGATAGAGACAGACAGACCAACATAGAGAGAGAGGAGAGAGGAGAGAGAGAGAGAGAGAGAGAGAGAGAGAGAGAGAAGAGAGAAAAGAGAGGAAGAGAGAGAGACAAGAGAGAGAGAAGAGAGAAGAAGAGAGAGAGAGATAAAAACACACCACAAACATTTACAGAGAGACAGACAGACAGAGACAGAACAGAGAGACAGAGAATAAAACGACATGAAGAATGGCAATTTTCTTACGCTATGTTCTTTCGCTTGGCGGTCTTTCCTAAGGCTTCTTGCCGCAAAGAAGACGCGTTCCGTGAAGTCTTAGAAAGAGCACGTAACATTTGGAACAGTTTGTGGAAAAAGAAGAAAAAAAAGCTCTGTGGGAATCTATTGATTTTTTTAATATGAAAATTGCCTGGCATGAGGATTGGGTAATGGACACAGCCTGCGTCCTTTCCTTGATATAGATGTAACATTTTTTAAATAAAAAAAAAAGAATTTTAAAAAGGTGGAAATGGAATCGAGTGTATTTCGCAATATCATGGAAACATTGTTTATATTTGATGTTTCTCGTCACAGCTTTCCACAAATACCGCTGATTCATTTCACGTAGGTAAGAGCATACTACGTAAGTCTTGTATAGCAGTATGCTTTAAATCAGTAGTGAGGTACTTTTAACTTTGTTTGAGGTGATGATCATCAAACAGTTTGTTGCGAGAAAAGTACAAACACGAAATCTTTATGTTTATAGGTGGTAAATAAGCAGTAAATCTGCTTACTTCTTTGCTTATTGTTTGTTTCTTCCAATAAAGAGAGACAGACAAATAGACTGAGATACAGATATGCAGACAGAGGCAGGAGGACTCTGACAAAGACAGATGGAGAGCCAGAAAGAGGACAGAAAGAGACAGACAGTCGAAAGATAGAGACAGAGACAGACTTGCTCTTGTCCAGGTCTTAAGATCTACCGACATATTATGATATACTGACTGCCACACATGCCTTTAGTAATTCTTACAACTTCACACTGTCACAAACGTTTTAACAAAATTAACAGTAAGAACATAATTACATCGGCCAAACCTTGGTCTACTTAAATATATAAACCCACAATTTAATTTACACAGTTGCTCTACGCACGCAGAACATCTTGCGCACACGTTTAATCCTGTTCCGCTTTTCGTAAGAGTAGGCCATTGTGTGCCGGTGGGAACAGATGACAAAATTTACAAAAGCGCATACACACGGGGACTGGATGTAAAAAAGCACGTAAGTGCTTATTCCATTATCCTCGATATAAAATAAAAATTTTAAAAAAATTAAATTATGATTTTTTTTCGTTCCTCAGTTAGAGCTCCGACTTTTACCAATGGAGAGATACTTGCATATGTGACTGTCTTTTCTTTTTGTTTTTTGGTGGGGGGTTTTGGGATGGTTTTTTTTGGGGGGGTGCCCGCCATTAAGGTAAACGCATTCCGACTTCAGAGATATTATTTAAATACGACAGCAGTATGCATACAGTTTTTTTAGTATAGCTGTTGTCACTCGTTCTTACCGGTATGAATGGCCTCCTCTTTCGAAACGCAGAAATGGTTCGTGTGTGTGTGTGTGTGTGTGTGTGTGTGTGTGTGTGTGTGTGTGTGTGATGTGTGTGTGTGTGTGTGTGTGTGTGTGTGTGTGTGTGTGTGTGTGTGTCTCTCTGTGTGTGACTCGTCTGCGTGCATCTGCACATAAGGCCTCAATTTGTAGTCTCATCCCGAGGACTTTCGGTGGAGTGGAGTCAGTAATGACATTAACTCCACATTGAAAATAACCCCTTGAAAAACGAGCGTCTCGGTGAAGGCTTGAACTGGGGCTGCCAGATCACGAGCCCAACACTCTAACCACTCGGCTATCCCGCCCCCACTCTATTATCTAACACCCAGTTTTTTCATCACCCGGCATAATATGTTTGGATAACAATAATAATCTTCCCTACTCTATTTTGGAAGAAAGGAGGAGGAAGAAATCAATTCCACAGACAGTCATTGATTCTGGGATACATGCTGGTTGGCTAATCCCCTGGATGCCGTGCTTATCTTCCTCACTAAAGAGCGTAAACCTTTCAAGGGAGGAAAGCCTACATGGTGACCTGTATGACTGGGCTGGGTCAGGCTGGTAATGACGGGGCTGGCTATAGTTATTCTATCTCAGCAACAATCACCGCTGGCGGGGATGAGGTTTGTTTTCTCTGGACCCCTTGAGATCAGACATGGGAAGAAAACTTGAGGATGACTGTCAAAACTGCTTGAGGTGACGTAGCTTCTTTCAAATAAAACTTGGGATGTTTAGAATTTATTTCAGATGTTGTTGATGTAGTACGAGGTAGAGTACTTGTGGAACCTGTGATTTCTCTGTCTATTTTTCTCTGTATGCTTTTGTCTCTCTGTCTCTCCATCTATATAAATATATATATTTATATATATAGAGAGAGAGGGAGGGAGATATATATATATATATATATATATATATATATATAATATATATATATATATATATATATATATATATATATATATATATATATATATATATATATATATATATAATATATATATAATATCAGACCTGTATTCTTCTCCTTCGAACGCTCAGCCAGCATGAGCGAAAATGCGTCACGCTTGCGTTAAGCGCCCACAAGTCAGGCCCAGGGCATCCGACTTCAGAACAATGATAATTGTTATCTTTAAGTCTTTCTTGGAAAAAAAAAAGGGCAGGAGAATGAACCAAAAAGGCAGAAACATAGACAAGAAGAAGGTGACAGGAAGAAAAAGAACAAGGCTGTAACAAAGTGAGTGAGAGTAAAGAGGACAGTTCTAGCACAGAATTTCCAGAAGGTAGGGATGCTATTTATACGGACAGTCCCCAGCATCCCCCAGGGGAAGACCTGTATGATTCTGCTCTAACCATGCAGCAACACACAAAGCCTTTCTCCCTGGACATGGGTCACGTGACAGGAAGTCAGTGGTTCTTTTGACCAGCGCTGGTTGGCTAATCCGCTCAGACTAACATCACCTCTTTTCACCGAAGAGTATCCCTTGTCAAGGGAGAGGACACTATCCGTGTACTTGTCTGAAACATCTCTGTGGAACAACAATGGGTATTGCTGTATTGTCTGCTATTTCTGGATGTGCTTAGCGGCCACATAGGTAGGGATGTAGGTTTCCAGTATGAATGATTCTGAAGTCCAAGATTCGAATTTCAGAGCTGGTTTGTGGACTAGGGGTTGAATATATTGATAGCATGTCTTCCTTAAGCCAGAATTCGGCTACTTTTATGTTGAGCAAAGTTATCGGTTTTGTACGCAAAAGTTCACACTTGTGAACCTCAAAACTCCAGTCCAAAACACAAGCACAAACAATTTTTTACAAAGCACAAAAATTTCAAATTGAGAACCAGTCTTTCAGGATAGTTGACTTTTGTTGAAGCCTTAGCTACCCCACTCAAACCCAAATCTAAATTCGCATAGTTTCATTCTATCATCAAACTCTTAGGTTGTTTTTCTTCGTTCAGCATAACTATGTACCCTGGTATTGATAATGCTTCTGATTTCAACCCTGCTTGGAGCGGTGAATGGGAATATCGGGGTGACCTCACTCACTGCCATTGATTCCGGGGTGTGTGCCGGACTGCTTGTCCCTCAGACAACCACTTTTATTATCTTCCTCACAAAAAGAGCGTGTCCTGTTAAGAGAAGACAACGCCTACATCTTGACCTCTGTGGCGCGGCATGGGATAGGCTACAGTCGATACAATGATTTTCTTTTTTTCTGATACAGTTACTTACTGCTGGAGGTGATGAGATTTTCCTTTTCCTCTGTGTTTTTGGACCAGTTGAGAAAAGAATTGGGCTAGTGGTGAACGTGACATAAGGTAGTCTGTGAGGTTGTTTGCTAAGACTGATTGACGTTGTGTGTTGCATTATGAGTAACACTGCGTGTTTCAAGACAAACAACAATTGTGAGAGCGGTGAGAAAATGTTTGCTGTCACACATGGCTGTGTAGATTTTAGTTGATATTGGAGAGAGACAAGGACAGACAGAGATAGAGAGACAGAGGAAAACCTGGCAGATAGACAGGGACAGAGAGGCACAGAGAGAGAGAGAGAGAGAGAGAGAGAGAGAGAGAGAGAGAGAGAGAGAGAGAGAAACAGACAGACAGACAGACAGACAGACAAGCAAACAGAAAAAAAAAACAAATACAGAGAGTCATAGAAAGAGAGACGGTTACAAAAGCAGAAATGGAGAACAACCTCCAATCACAAACCTAAATACTCCACATACTTGGGTTTTTTTAACTAACAGACTCAAAGAATGCCTACTTTCAAAACACCATACCTAAGAAAGGGCACAAGTTCACCACTTTCTTTGACAACCCACACTGACTACAAACATCTTTTTAGAACCCATCCATTACGGGCCTGTATGACTCTGCTCTTGCCGCCATACTACCAGAAACTTTTTGCTGTGTGAATACATAGTAACAGGAAAGGCTTTAGTTCTCAGACAAGTGCTGATTGGCTAATCCTCTCAGACTAACCTCGCCTCTTCTCACAGGAGAGTGTCGCCCGTCAAGGGAGGAAACCCTACACTTGGACCTGTCTGGAGCGTTTACCGCGGAACAACAACAGATATAGAGCTGGGTTGTCTGCAGTTGTGTGTGGCAATGGTCTGAGGTCAAGAAGAAAAGGCCACAGTACAGGCTTGTAGCGAAATTTCAGTAGTAGAAGTAGGCGCCTATACATCGCTTCACTTTGAATAATTTAGAAGTCGCAGGCTGATAAACCGCTGTTGTAAACGACCTGATGGATGAAAAAGTAAAAAATACAGAGAGAGAAGACGAGAAGAAGTAAACAAACAGGAACACAAAAGCGGTAAATCGAAACAAAGCAAATGCAAAAGCGAAAACAGAAAAGAATGATTTGAGTCATTGTTCGAAGATGAATGGTCAAATTCACGTAATGCTCTATCATGCAATCATTTTTATATCCGTCCTTCTCTCTCTCTCTCTCTCTCTCTCTCTCTCTCTCTCTCTCTCTCTCTCTCTCTCTCTCTCTCTCTCTCTCTCTCTCTCTCTCTCTCTCTCTCTTTCTCTCTCGTGTGTTTACGTGCACGCGCGTGTAGGCGGGTGGGCGGAGGGGAAGAAAGGGGAGGGACAACGAAAAGGGAAAGGGTTTTTGAGAGACAGCGCGCTTCTATGTGGACATAATAATAATAATAATAATAATAATAATAATAATAATAATAATAACAATTATAATAATAGTAATGATGATGATGATGATGATGATGATGATGATGATGATGATGATGATGATGATGACACACACGTGTGTGTGTGTACGTGTGTGTGTGTGTGTGTGTGTGTGTGTGTGTGTGTGTGTGTGTGTGTGTGTGTGTGTGTGTGTGTGTGTGTTCGCGCGCGCGTTTATACAGATTTTCCAACCGCAGCTGTAAGCCACATCAATATTAACGGGGTGATAAATATTGACAACATCATTCCGCCCAGTCCACACGCTCAGATCCCGCGCAAGCATTAACGCCATAAACTGATGCTGCTTCCGCTATAGCTCCGCTATTAGAAAATAAACATCCCCATTTGTTCATTAATGTTTTTCCAACAGCAACATTTGTTTCACACAGTCACGAGTATGGGCTGCGGAACTATTTTTTTACGTTGGTGTCATAGCAAGCATTGAATCATATATGATCAAAAGCTAATGGCGTTTTGTCACGCAAGTAAAACGAATCATAAGATGTCTGGAAATCTAGGAACAGACCGTTGCAAAGTTCAGAAATAAGTCTGATATGGGTCCACCAGGGTTTTTCTCTATGCTTTACGTTGATTTCTAACGTGTGATAAAGAAAAGAAGAACTGTTATCATTCTGAAAATTGGATTTGTATCAACAGCATTGTTTTGTCATAAGCAAGATTCTGAATGGTTTATATTTTGTTTTTTGCTTGTTTTGTTTGGTTGGGTTTTTCCTTCTTTTTTATGGGGGAGGGAGGGTTGTGATAGGAGGGTCTTCAACTGTGGCAAGCTCCTTTATGAGATCTTTTTATTTATTTCATTCTTTTATTTCCAGGATAATGGAATACAAGCACTCATGTATTTTTACATCCAGTCCCCCGTGTGTATGCAGCTTTGTAAATTGTGTCATCCGTTCCCACAGGAGCACAATGGCCTACTCGACTCTTCCGAAAATGGAACGGGTTTATACGTGTTCGCAATATGTTCTGCGTGCGTTTGCACACGGGACCCCGGTTTATAGTATCATCCGAAGGACTTTGGGGGAGTGGAGTCGACATTGATTTGTTAACTCAAGAGGAAAAGTCCTCTTGAAGAAGATTCGAACCTGGGTCAGCAGATCACGAACGCAATGCGCATCACTCTAACCACCCGGCTAGCCCGTCCCTCCCAGCACTGTAGCATCTATTGTTCATCATTCCTTGCCATTTAGTGTATACTTGGAGCCTTGCAGTAATTTCCAATATGAGCAGTAGGGCAGAGCGCATATTCTGTTCGATGTGCCCCAGGGTGCTGAAAGCTTGAAACACTGAACAACAACCACCACCACCACAACAACAACAATAACAGCAACATTTTTTTGAACTGCAGACAAACGAATCCATTCTTGATTCTGCTGATCGACATTACTGGAAAATAAACCCAGTCTTCTTCAGTGTACTGTTGGTCATTCTCACTGTCAACGTTGTAATTAGCATCACTACCACTGCCACAGTTCTATTTGTTCTTGTTCTTGTTCTCATCCTTGTTCTTCTTGTTCTTGTTCTTCTTGGGTTTTTCTTCTTGTTCTTGTTCTTCTTATTGGTCTTGTCGTTGTTGTTGTTGTTGTTGTTGTTGTTCTTCTTCTTCTTCTTCTTCTTCTTCTTCTTCTTCTTCTTCTTCTTCTTCTTCTTCTTCTTCCTCTTCTTCTTCTTCGCATTCTTCTTCTCGCATTCTTCTTCTTCTTCGCATTCTTCTTAACATTCTTCTGCGCATTCTTTTTCGCTTTCTTTTTCTTCTACGCATTCTTCTTCGCATTGTTCTTCTTCTTCGCATTCTTCATCGCATTCTTTTTTCTTATTTTTTGCGTTCTCATTCGTTTTCTTCTCCTCCAAGCAGACAGACACAAACATACTGACAAAGACAGACAAAGACAGACACTGACAAAGACAGACAAAGACAGACAGCCAGACTGACAGACAGTGATGGACAGATGTAGTCTGAAAAATTGATTTTCATGTGTGTCCAATTTCCTCATCGAAGATTAGTGCAGCCTTGCCGCGCCACTTTCTTTCCAACTATTTCCAGATTGCAGCTGATTGCCCAGTTTCTGAAATTTTCCGGTAGAAAGACGCGACTGATTGACATCAATCAAAAAGAGCTATAGCATGCTTGAGGAGGTCTGTCTGGTATATATATATATATATATATATATATATATATATATATATATATATATATATATATATATATATATATATTATATATATATGTGCGTGTGTGTGCGTGCGCGCGCGTGTGTGTTTGTGAGTGCATGTGTGTGAGTGTATGTGTTTGTAAGTGTGTGTAAGAGTGTGTGTTTGTGTGTGTGTGTGTGTGTGTGTGTGTGTGTGTGTGTGTGTGTGTGTGTGTGTGTGTGTGTGTGTGTGTGTGTGTGTGTGTATGCTGGAGGACGTATGTATGCGCGTGAGCGTGTGTGAGTTTTCTTTTTTATTATTATTATATGCGGAAATATTTCATATCGTACTGAGTATTTCAAACGACACGAAAAACAACAGAAGTAATAGCATGAGCAAAACAACAACAACAACAACAACAACAACAACAATAAAATCATTCATCACAGTTAGGTGACTGAGGCATATTTTATTAATAAGACGATGATGTCGTTTGTGTCTCTCTTTAGGTCGTTTTCTGCCTGTCTGCCCTACTCTCTCTCTCTGTCTCTCTTTCTCTTTCAATCTCTCTCTCTGTCTCTCTGTCTCTCTGTCTCTCTGTCTTTCTTTCTGTCTATCTATATACGTTTGGTGTTTACGGCACAGCCCTCACCTGGTTTACTTCATACCTCACAGACAGGTTCCAGAAAGTTATTGTAAACAAAATTCAATCAAAACCTGTCAAAATGGAATGTAGAGTCCCGCAGGGATCAGTCCTGGGCCCTGTTCTCTTTACTCTCTACACTGCTCCACTCTCACATATAATAAACAACCACCATATTGATCATCATTTCTATGCCGATGATACTCAGCTTCAGTGCAGTGATACTGTTGAAAACTTGCCTTCCCTCCTGACAAATATGTCCTACTCCCTTCAAGACATTCAAAGCTGGATGACTCAGAACAAGTTACAACTTAATGCCGATAAAACCGAAGTCATGCTTATAGGGACCCAACATAAACTTTCCTCTATCGCAAAAACTTCAATAGAATTCGGCAATGCGTCAGTTCCTTTGTCCAACTCTGTGAAGTATTTAGGAGTAGTTCTTGACAACACACTCTCTATGAAAAAATTCATCACCCAGACCTGCCAGTCTTGCTACTATATCACTTACGGCGCATAAGCGCGATTCGCAAGTATCTGTCCACTGATGCAACTTCCAAGCTTGTCACATCTCTTATTCTTTCACGTTTAGACTACTGTAATTCTCTTTTGGCTGGCCTACCAGCATCATCTATCCACTCTCTTCAAGGCATACAAAACTCTGCAGCTCGACTGGTCCTAAGAAAGAAAAAATCTGAACACATCACCCCTCTTCTGCGATCTCTTCACTGGCTGTCTGTCTCACAAAGACTGGAGTATAAAATCAATACCCTCTGTTTCAAATGTCTCCACAAATCTGCACCCCCTTATCTCTGTAACTGTCTTCATCTGTACATTCCATCCCGTTCCCTTCGTTCAGCCGCAGATACTTTGTGCTTTCGAACACCCAGATTCAAACAAACCACTGTTGGCCGTCGCTCCTTCTCTGTTTCTGGTCCATCCACCTGGAATGACCTCCCTCTTTCACTTCGACAAAAGCCTTCACTTGATACCTTCAAATCCAGCCTCAAAACACACTTGTTTCCTGCCTGAGGCTTTCCCCCCAAATGTCTGTCCCTGGTTTTCAGCGGCATCTTTCACCTTCTAAGTGTTGTTCCGAGTGTGTGTGTGTGTGTGTGTGTGTGTGTGTGTGTGTGTGTGTGTGTGTGTGTGTGTGTGTGTGTGTGTGTGTGTGTGTGTGTGTGTGCGTGTGTGCGTGCATGCATGCGTGCGCATGGTTTTGAAATCTGTTGTTCATTATGTTTAAGGAGAGTTGCATGCCTGTAAATGATTGAGTGCAAGCGCTTTGATTTGTTTGTTTTTTACAAGATTCAGCGCTATATAAATTCCATATATTATTATTATTATTATTATTATTATTATTATTATTATTTGCTTATCTATCTATCTACCTATCTACCTATACATCTATATATAATCTATCTACCTCTCTATCTATCTATCTATCTATTTGTCTGTCTTTCTGTCTGTTTGTCTATCTATCTATCTATCTTTCTGGCTAACTATCTATCTATCTATCTATCTTTCTGGCTAACTATCTATCTATCTATCTATCTTTCTGGCTAACTATCTATCTATTTTGTTTTTCTATTTGTCTGTTTGTCTGTGCCTGTCTGTCTGTTTCTCTCCATCTCTACCTATCTATCTATCTATCTATCTATCTATCTATCTATCTATCTATCTATCTATCTATCTGTCTGTCTGTCTGTCTGTCTGTCTGTCTATCTATCTATCTATCATCTATCTACCTACCTACATTGAAGGTAGCTGAATTCCGACTCTGTGGATAATGTCTAAATAAAATTGTTTCATCGTTCCTACCACATGAACTTTTTTGTTTATCAATGGCCTACTCTTCCGAAATGCAGAACAAGGTTTTACATACATGTGCAAGATGTTCTGCGTGCGACTCGCGCACAGGACCTCGGTTGATAGTTTTGCTCTAAGAACCTTGGGGTGAGTGGAATTGGCACTGATTGTAACTCCAGGGGGGAAAATCTCTTGAATGGGTGCCTTGGTGGTGGCTCGATCCTGGGCCGTCATATCACGAGCAAGAGAATGGATTTAAACTAAGACCTGGGGATAGATTGGGCAGACAAACAACAACAACAACAACAACAACAACAACAACAACAGAAAAAGCCAAGACACTAAAGCATAGCAAATCGATAGAAAGGATGAAATTTATGACACAAAATTCCCAGAAGACTATATCAATAACAATCAACAATGACACTGACAGCTACGAAGACAATAACGGTAACAGCAACTATAACCAAACAACAGCAGCAACAACGGCAGCAGCAACAACAACAACAACAGCAACAACGGCAGCAGTAGCAATAACAACAACAACAACAACAAACAGCTCACAAATATGAGGTGTTAGAGAAACCTGACGTAAAATTAATGAATCCTGTGCCCTTCAAAATTTAGCCAACCAACTGGAGAAAAAGGGAGAAAAATGTGTATGGCTTCGGCATCCTGTGGAAATAATCCATGTGGTTAATTCTCTCTCTCTCTCTCTGCGGCCATAAGGAGAATTTAATGGTGAACAGCAATATATGAGCTTTATTATTGAGCCATCTTCCCTCCTCCACTCTCTTTGTCTCTGCCTCTCTCTTTCTGTCTCTCTCTGTCTCTCTGGCCTGCTTTCTGTCTCTAGGTCCTTCTTCCTTCCTCACTCCCTCTGTCTCTGTCTCTTTAGTCTCTGTATCTTTATGTTTCTGTCTCTCTGGCCTGCCTCTGTCTCTAGGTCTTTCTTCCTTCCTCACTCCCTTTTGTCCTCTGTCTCTGTGTCTCTGTCTCTCTGAATTGTCCCTTGCAATAAAACCTCTTCATTCTTTTTTCTGTCTTTGTCTCTGTCTCTTTCTGCTTCTGTCTCTCTGTCCTGTTCTTTCCAATAGATTCTAGATTTTCTCTTTTTTATTTAAAAAAAAACCGCCATGTGCAAAGTAGTACATATGTTAAGGTTTTGGCATTGCCAGGTATGGTCTTTACTATTGTTAGGCAATATTATTCATAAGATATCATTATACTACCTGTTTGTTTTTTATCTTTCTTTCTGTCTTTTTGCTTTGTAGTTTTAAAGCACCGATATGCTTGATTCATTTTCTGGGAAGAGTGATAATATCAATGTACACTGCAATACAGCAAAGTCCCTTTGAGAACTATGCATCTGGCACCGTTTAAATACTGCTTTAAGCACAATGGTACGATGGAATGTCTAACCCTTCTAGCTTGTGCATCTTTTTAATGATAAACAGCCCGATAACATTGGGCATCGCTTGCAAAAAACCTTCCTCTCTGCATAAGATCCAGATTGCTCTCCCCAAGGGAATGCTTTTCAGCAAAAAAAAAAAAACCAGCATCACCAATGATGTTTTTAATACTATTTTCCCGACTATTTCAGTGGCTTTTTCTGCAGAATTTGCCAAGAAGACTTCTTGTTGTCGTGATTTTCTAACATGCTGTAAACGTATATTAAACATGGGATCTCAAGTTATCATCTCATTTTTAAAATTTAGTGCTCAGACCAGCGCTCAGCGTGTAGTGGATGGGGATAAATGTCCGGGTAATCTAGTAGAATAACGGCAGTGTAAAGAATTAGTATTTGTCCCTGTAAGGATAGCTCAGTGGTCAGAGCACTCACTTTCCCCCAGCCAAGTTAAGCAGCGTCGATCGTGGTTACTACTTGGATGGGTGACCGTTTGCGCGCCTTGGCTTCAGTACAGTTCTCCCAGTTCACCCAGCTGTAAGTGGGTACCTACCTCTTTAGGGCCAGGGAAGTTAAGCAGCGAGGGAGAGGAGATGGGCGCCACCCTCAATATTCTAGCCCCTAGAGAAGTGAGGTCTCTGACGCCTGGCTCCCCTACAACCTTATGGGACACCTTTACCTTTTTTAAGGATGTATATCTCAGTAAACACAGAGCAAAGATATGATTATCATATTATCGATTGTTCTCTTCTGTGTAAAATACTTAATTGTCTCATGATTTACGAAAAAGAGGTTTTCAGTATACAGTTAGAGACACTTTTAGGGGTGGGATCAGGAAGTAAAGACTCCTATAGAGTTACGCTGCTGATTCTGTTTTATCTTTGTTATTCACTTCCTGCCAACAACTCAAGAAATCAAACAAGAAACAATATTAAAAAAACAACAGAAAATCACCTACTCAGCAAATAAACACAACAAAGGAAACATAGAAAGTAAAAGTACACATACCAAGTACAAGGGACAGAAGAGACTTTAAAAAGTTGCAATATTCACCTGAAAACGGAAAACGGATTCCTGATAGATATAAGTATATGTCTGCACGGGCACGTTCGCACATGTGCGCGCACACACACACAGTCAGAGGAACAGATAAAGTGTCAGAGAAGAGAGGAATGTATACAGCCTGGTTTTTATTTTGCATTTGTTTAAAAAGAAATGACCCATTTTAAAAAGATTGTCAGTAACTTCATAAATAACCCAACTAATAGCAAAAACTTCGAAAATGCATAACAGAATAATTATTTCTTTTTCTTCTTCTTCTTCGCAATTCTTCTTCGCAATTATTCTTCTTCTTCTTCCTCCTCCTCCTCCTCCTCCTCCTCCTCCTCCTCCTCCTTCCTCCTTCTTCTTCTTCTTCTTCTTCTTCTTCTTCTTCTTCTTCTTCTTCTTCTTCTTCTTCTTCTTCTGTACATATTCGAGGAGGAAGAGGAGCAAGGAAGTATGTCTTTGAAATGTGAGAGTAACGTGATAGAGAACCCCGCTGCTGCTTATTAATGGGGACAATTTATCCCTTATTAAACGATATTTTTGCTTCCTTCTTTTCTCCCCTTCATTTTGCCTCCCTTGATGGTAAAAAATGTTTTCCATTTCTTTCTTTTGCGGGGATTTTTTGTTTTACTTTCTCATCTTATATTGCTTTTTGTGGCGATGTTTTCTCTTTTATACCCCTCTCCCTTTCTGCACCCCCAAAAATCTGTCGCTAGGAACCAGCCCGTTCCAGCCACAGGAAGAACGGCTCAATGCGTATTCCATGAGCGCAGACTTTGCTTAATCGTATCATCCGAGAGAGTGATGAGATGAAATACCTTCCTGCCTTCCCAGTTTAAAGCCCAGGAAGAAAGTTGGGATGTTCTGCTTGCGATTGCTTTAGAGGGTAGAACTTTTTATATTGTTGTTGTTCGATTGTTTGTTTGTTTTTATAATTTTGAGGGGGAAGAGGAGCAAAGAGCTGTGTCATTGAAATGCAAGACTAGCTTCATAGAGAATGGTGTGGCTGCTTTTATTTTTAAAGGGAACAAATCACACCCTATTAAACTATTTATTTGTTTATCTCTTTTCTTTTTATATTACTTTCCTTCCCTCAACAGCACAAAAAGCATCATTTTTTTCGTTTCTCTTCCAATCTTTTTATATCTTATGTGCTCATCTATTTAGGTTTTTTGCGATTTTTATTCTTGTCTACCATTCTCTTTTCTGCCAGGATCTGTAGTATTTTCCCATCTTTCTATTTGCTTCCATCGATGGTTAAAAATATATGCTTTTCATTTCTTTCTGTTGCTGGCTTTTTTTGTTTTACTTTCTCATCTTATATTGCTTTTTGTGGCGATGTTTTCTCTGTTATACCCCTCACCCTTTCTGCACCCCCAAAAATCTGTCACTAGGAACCAGCCCGTTCCAGCCACAGGAAGAACGGTTCAATGCGTATTCCATGAGCGCAGACTTTGCTTAATCGTATCATCCGAGAGAGTGATGAGATGAAATACCTTCCTGCCTTCCCAGTTTAAAGCCCAGGAAGAAAGTTGGAATGTTCTGCTTGCGATTGCTTTAGAGGGTAGAACTTTTTATATTGTTGTTGTTCGATTGTTGTTTTTATAATTTTGAGGGGGAAGAGGAGCAATGAGCTGTGTCATTGAAATGCAAGACTAGCGACATAGAGAATGGTGTGGCTGCTTTTTTTTTTTTAAAGGGAACAAATCACACCCTATTAAACCAGTTATTTGTTTACCTCTTTTCTTTTTATATTACTTTCCTTCCCTCAACAGCACAAAAACATAATATTTTTCCTTTCTCTTCCAATCTGTTTATATCTTATGTGCTCATCTATTTAGGTTTTTTGCGATTTTTATTCTTGTCTACCATTCTCTTTTCTGCCAAGATCTGTAGTATTTCCCTTTTTTTCTTTTTGCTTCCCTCTATGGTTAAAACATTATGTTTTCCATTTCTTTCTGTTGCGGGCTTTTTCTGGTTTTACTTTCTCATCATATATTGCTTTTTGTGGTGATGTTTTCTCTGTTATACCCCTCTCCCTTTCTGCACTCCCAAAAATCTGTCGCTAGGAGCCAGCCCGTTCCAGCCAAAGGAAGAACGGCTCAATGCGTATTCCATGAGCGCAGACTTTGCTTAATCGTATCATCCGAGGGAGTGATGAGATGAAATACCTTCCTGCCTTCCCAGTTTAAAGCCCAGGAAGAAAGATGGGATGTTCTGCTTGCGACTGCTTTAGAGGGTAGAATTTTTTATATCGTTGTTGTTCGATTGTTTGTGTGTTTTTATAATTTTGAGGGGGAAGAGGAGCAAGGAAGTGTGTCATTGAAATGCAAGACTAGCGTCAGAGAATAGGGTGGCTGCTTTTTTTTTAAAGGGAAAAATTCACACCCTAATAAACTATTTATTTGTTTACATCTTTTCTTTTTATTACTTTCCTTCCCTCAACAGCACAAAAACATAATATTTTTCTTTTCTTTTCCAATCTGTTTATATCTTATGTTCTCATCTATTTAGGTTTTTTGCGATTTTTATTCTTGTCTACCATTCTCTTTTCTGCCAAGATCTGTAGTGGTTTCCCTTTTTTTATTTTGCTTCCCTCGATGGTTAAAACATAATGCTTTCCATTTCTTTCTTTTGCGGGCTTCTTTTTGTTTTACTTTCTCATCATATATTGCTTTTTGTGGCGACGTTTTCTCTGTTATACCCCTCTACCTTTCTGCACCCCCAAAAATCTGTCGCTAGGAGCCAGCCCGTTCCAGCCACAGGAAGAACGGCTCAATGCGTATTCCATGAGCGCAGACTTTGCTTAATCGTATCATCCGAGAGAGTGATGCGATGAAATACCTTCCTGCCTTCCCAGTTTAAAGCCCAGGAAGAAAGTTGGAATGTTCTGCTTGCGACTGCTTTAGAGGGTAGAATTTTTTATCTTGTTGTTGTTCGATTGTTTGTTTTTTATAATTTTGAGGGGGAAGAGGAGCAAGGAAGTGTGTCATTGAAATGCAAGACTAGCGTCAGAGAATAGGGTGGCTGCTTTTTTTTTTAAAGGGAAAAAAAGCACACCCTATTAAACTATTTATTTGTTTACCTCTTTTCTTTTTATTACTTTCCTTCCCTCAACAGCACAAAAAACATAATATTTTTCTTTTCTTTTCCAATCTGTTTATATCTTATGTGCTCATCTATTTAGGTTTTTTGCGATTTTTATTCTTGTCTACCACTTTCTTTTCTGCCAGGATCTGTAGTATTTTCCCATCTTTCTATTTGCTTCCATCGATGGTTAAAAATGTATGCTTTTCATTTCTTTCTGTTGCTGGCTTTTTTTGTTTTACTTTCTCATCATATATTGCTTTTTGTGGCGATATTTTCTCTTTTATACCCCTATCCCTTTCTGCACCCCCGAAAATCTGTCACTAGGAGCCAGCCCGTTCCAGCCACAGGAAGAACGGCTCAATGCGTATTCCATGAGCGCAGACTTTGCTTAATCGTATCATCCGAGAGAGTGATGAGATGAAATACCTTCTTGCCTTCCCAGTTTAAAGCCCAGGAAGGAAGCTGGCAAAATTCTGCTCGGTATTGATTGCTTCAGAGGGCGGGTGTGTTTGAATTCCCAGCTGTGCATTTTAGCAGGGCTTCTCACACAGCATCATGGCTTCTAATTTATTGCGTGTATTCACTCTGCATCATCCATCTGAGAACAGAAAGTAAGAAGATCAGAAAAACAGAGTACAAACTAGGAGAAGAGACAAGAAGAAGAAGAATTGCAAAAATAAGATGAAGCAAAGCAAAGAAGAAGAAGAAGAAATAGAAGGAGGAGGAGGAGGAGGAGGAGATGATGATGATGATGATGATGATGATGATGATGATGATGATGATGATGATGATGATGATGATGATGATGATGATGATGATGATGATGACGACGACGACGACGACGACGACGAATATGACGATGACGATGAAAGAGAGAGAGAGAGAGAGAGAGAGAGAGAGAGAGAGAGAGAGAGTGAGAGTGAGAGTGAGAGAGAGTGCAAGTAGATAGACAGACATATATTCAAATAGGTTTTACTTTTCCTGAGGTGTGAAAACCAATACAAAAAGTTTCTGCCTCTACAACGAAAAAAGAGACATTCCAACACAGACATTGACGGATTATGGATCTTCTTCTTCTTCTTCTTCTTCTTTTTCTGCTGCTGCTGCTGCTGCTGCTGCTGCTGCTGCTGCTGCTGCTGCTGCTGCTGCTGCTGCTGCTGCTGATGCTTCTGCTTCTGCTTCTGCTTCTTCTTCTTCTGCTTCTTCTTCGATTGTGGGAAATTGTGATGTGTGATTATGCGCGCGCGCGCGCGTGTGTGTGTATATGAGTGTGTGTGTGGTGTGTGTGTGTGTGTGTGGCGCGCGCTCGAGCATCTGTGTATGTGGTTGTGTTTTTAAGTGCATGTGTGCATCTGTATGACTGTTTTTTTGTGTATGTGTTTGTGCGTGTGTGTTTGCATGGGTGTGCATGTGTGGGTATGTGTCTGTGCGCGTGCGCGCGCGAGTGCGTTCTCACACGGAAATGCATGAATGTCAAACTGAGTCAGGGCAGTAATAATGTATAAAAATGTGTTTCAATTGAAAAAAGTGTGTTTTTTTTTAAAGTTATTTAAAAGAACTAGCCTGATCGCTTAGAAAAAGAGCTACACCCTTTTAAGTGATATTTTGTTTACTTTTCTTCATGATGGAGCCACTCCACCCAATACCACACACAAAATCACTATTACTTCCATTTGTTCTTCTGTTCTTCTCATCTTTTTTCTTAAAATCCTGTTCTTCTCCCTTGTAGGTTTTTGTTCTCTGTTCTACCATTCTCCCCTCTGCCAAATATAGAGCCCGGGGCAAGCTCATTTAAGCCCAAATAGAAGGACGATTCAATGAGTATTCGATGAGCGTAGACTTTGCTTAAATCGTATCATCCAAGAGAGTGATGAGGACCGAAGACGTTCCTTTTCTCCCAGTTTAAAACCCAGAAAATGCAGCAGAGCAGGTGTATTTTGGATTCCTCGCTTCTGTTCCTGCGGTGCTTCTCTCACATCCCTACACTTTATGGATCACAGCAGGTATACTTCAATGGATCAGTCTGAAAGTTTAGAAGAAAGAAGACAAACAGGAGGAGAGGAGAGGAGAGGAGGACACAGAAGTAGGATGAGTGGGTGAATGTGTGTTTTGTGTGGTGGTTGAGTTAGCTGTGTGTGTGTGTGTGTACGTATGTGTGTGTTAGTGTAGTGTTTTGTGTGTGTGTGTGTGTGTGTGTGTTGTGTGTGTGTGTGTGTGTGTGTGTATGTGTGTGTGTGTGTGTGTTTGTGTGTGTGTGTGTGTTGTGTTGGTGTAGTGTGTGTGTGTGTGTTGTGTGTGTTAGTGAGGTGTGTGTGTTAGTATGTGAGTGTGTGTGAGTGTTTGCGTGTGTAATGTTTGTGTGTTTTGTGTTGTGTGTATTTTGTGTTAGTGGTGGGGTGTTGTGTTTGTTTGTTTGATTGTTTGTTTGTCTGTGTGTTTCTATGGAGGGGAGGGGCATGCATGAGTGAGTGAGTGAGTGAGTGAGTGTGTGTGTGTGTGTGTGTGCGCGCACGCACGCTTGCTTGAATGTGTCCGTGCATATTGTGCATACATGTGCGTAAGCAGTGCTACAGCATCGCAGAAGAGGATGCAGACAAAGCAAAACAAACATAACAACAAAAGAATATTTACAGTTTGAAGTATAGTCTTTATTTCAGAAGAAAATAATGTTGTCCATATTACACTTCCTTTAATAATTTGTAATGGATTCCATGACCAAGATTTTTGTGAACTTTTAGAATCAATATAAAAATATTAAGTAAAACAACATTTAGTCCTTTAGCGTGTTTGTTCTTGTGATGATGATCATGCAATGTTAATGTAAAGCTGTCCAATTACGAACACAGTGTTGACACAAGGACAGAAAGAGTGAATAAGTGGAGAAAGAGAGCTCATATCACGTTAATGACAAAAACAGAGTGGCGAACAAAAATCTTGAAAACAGATTAAACCAAAGAGGGGAAGGGAAAGAAAGAATGACAGAAAGGAAGAACGAACGAACAAAAGAAAGAAAGACAAACAGAAAAAAAAAAGAAAGAAAAAAGAAAGAAAGAAAGAACAAAAGAAAGAAAGAAAGATACGAAAGAAAGAAAGACAG
Source organism: Rapana venosa (assembly GCA_028751875.1). NCBI lineage: Eukaryota > Metazoa > Mollusca > Gastropoda > Neogastropoda > Muricidae > Rapana > Rapana venosa. The sequence goes on from CM054141.1 coordinate 62,527,027, forward strand.
ACAGATAGAAAGAAAGAAACGAAACGAAAGAGAACCATTTAAAGAAGAAAAGAAAACAGAAAGAAAGAATTCAAGATTTAAAAGAAAAGACTAGAAAGAAATAAAAATAAAATAATGAAAAGTAAAAAGAAAACAGACACCAACAAAAAGAGAAGCAAAAAGGAGAAAATGAAAAAGAGACAAACAAAAAATCAAAACATGAAGGAGAAAGAATACCCTAGAAAAAAAAACCCAACAACAAACGAATAAAACTTAAACAGAATTTAGTTTTGTACACAAGCAACAAAAGAAGCAAAATAAACAAACAAGCAAACAAACAAACAGTATCAACAGACCCAAACAAACCCCCCAAAAAACCCACACATAAAACCAAAACAAAGAGAGTTAAAGTCACAAAAATACAATCTCTTTCCCTACTACAAAAAAGGAAAAGTATATGCACCGTTGCAGATCACAACCCTGTAGTATGCAAAGGAGGATTTGTTTTGGGGGGGGGGGGGGGGGGGGGGGGGGGAATAGGGGTACACACAGTACAGAAACAACGGATCCCTTGAGAGTCACAGAGAAGAGGGCAATTAACACCCGGTGGTAAAATGGATCTGGTGTCAGAGGCCATGTTAGTTTAAAACGGTTTTAATGTCAAACCAAATGCTCTTTGCATATCTTTACATCCGCAAGAGAAAAGAAGCGCATGTAGAAACCCGGGAGCGTCCTGAGGGTGTCGGCTTTTTAACTCTTACACGCGAGGGGTATAGTGGGCACAAGTCTGTCTCTCTGTATCTCTGTCTCCCTGCATTTCTGCATCTCTGTCTTTGGCATCTAGCTGGTTATCTGTCTGTCTGTCTCTGTTTCTGTTTGTCTGTCTGTCTGTTTCTGTCTCTTTTTCTCTGTCTGTCTGAATGTCGGTATGTCTGTCTCTCTGCCTCTCTCTCTCTCTCTCTCTCTCTCTCTTCTCTCCTTCTCTCTCTCTCTCTCTCTCTCTCGCAAACATACACATACGCACGCACTGAAACACACAAACAAGCATACACACACACACTCTCCCCCCCCCCAACTCACACACTCACATTACACACACACGCACGCACGCACACATGCACACCTCCTGCACCCCCCCCCCCTACACACACAACACACACAACACACCTCCCACCACCACCATCAACCCCCATCCCCCACCACCCCAGCCCCAAAATCACCCCACCCCCCAGCCCCCACCCACCCCGCACCCCAACACCCCACCCCCACCGATCATCCGACTCCTCTTCTTCTCCATTCGAACACAAATAATGAAGTTGTCTGTGCCTCTGTCTGTGTCTGTGTCTCTGTCTGTATCTGTCTGAATCTCTGTCTGTGACTGTGTCTGTGTCTCTGACTGTGTCTGTTTCTGTGTGTGCCATTACCATTCAGCGGATCAGGATGGAGAGCTGTGTTCTGGTGTGTTCTTCTCTTCGCTATTCTTTGTCACGGCCCCCTACACTCCTTCCTTTCTGTCTTTTTTTCTTCTGTATCCATCTCCGCTGTCTGGTTTTTGTGCGGTGGTCTTCTGAAGTTCTGTTTAGTCGTTGTGGTTTCTTGAGTGTCTTTGTCTCGCTGTCTGTCTCTGTCTGTTAATTTGTGTGTGTGTGTGTGTGTGTTTGTCTCTGTTTTTTTGTCTGTCTGTCTGTCTGTTTGCTTCTGTCTATGTCTCTGTCTGTCTGTGTGTGTGTCTCTGTATCTCTCTCTGTATCTCTCTCTCTATATCTGTTTATCTATTTATCTATCTATCATCTGTACATACATACATACATACATACATACATACATACATACATACATCTCTCTCTCTCTCTCTGTCTCTCTCTCTCTCTCTCTCTCTCTCTATATATATATATATATATATATATACATATATATATATATGTGGGTGTGTGTGTGTGTGTGTGTGCGTGTGTATATGTGTGTGCCTGTGTGTGTCTTTTTGCCTGTCTCTGTCTCTCTCTCTGTCTCTCTCTCTTTCTGTGTTTCTCTCTTCTCTAGCGTAGACTGTTTTTGTCTCTTTGGCTGTCTCTGTCTCCCTGTCTGTCTCTGTCTCCCTGTCTGTCTATGTCTCCCTGTCTGTCTGTGTGTCTTCGTCTCTCTCTCTCTCTCTCTCTCTCTCTCTCTCTCTCTCTTCTCTCTCTCTCTCTCTCTCTCTCTCTCTCTCCTCTCTCTCTTTCTCTCTTTCTTTCCTCTCTCTCTCTCTCTTCTCTCTCTCTTTCTCTCTCTCTTTCTCTCTCTCTTCTCTCTCTCTCTCCTCTCTCTCTCTCTCTCTCTCTCTCTCTCCTCTCTCTCTCTCTCTCTCTCTCTCTCTCTCTCTCTCTCTCTCTCTCGCTTTCTTGTCCCAAGGGTTTCATCTTATGTGGTTTTTAATCCTACTTTTGGCTGCAAACGAGTCATCATTTTTGTGATTTGAATTTCAAATGGATTGTGTCTTTGCAACATTTAGCAGGAGAAGAAGGAGTAGGAGGAGGAAGAGGAAAAGTAAGAGGAAGAGGAGGAGAAGGAACAGGAGGAAGAGGAGGAGGAAGTCTGTGTTCCTAAGTACTTTTGCTGGGTTGGCAGTATAGAGATGGGGGTGTTCTATTATTTGCAGCATATGGGCAAGATGATTAAAACAAAAAATCAAGCCGTTGTTTCTTTGTTTACCTAATAATCAAAGATGTGTTGAATCAGAATTGTCTATTTCTCTTTGTGTGTGTGTGTGTGTGTGTGTGTGTGTGTGTGTGTGTG
>CM054141.1:62537277-62564777 GCA_028751875.1 Rapana venosa
GAGAGAGAGAGAGAGAGAGAGAGAGAGAGAGAGAGAGATTCAGACTTCAGACTTCAGACTTTTACTGTACATCGGCCCTTAGGCCACAATACAAAGGAATGACGGGTGTGGAGTGGACATATGACATGAGTGTTATAAACACATTACTATCAATGTATATAAATATGAAATGATATATCAGCAAGAGAGAGAGAGAGAGAGAGAGAGAGAGAGAGAGAGAGAGAAAGAAAAGTATCGCCCGTTCTGTTTTCTTTCAAAGGGACTGTGAGAGATATCGGGTTGGGGTTTTTTTCGCAATCTGTGCCTCTTCTAACTCCTTTCTTTCTTCCTTCTTCATTTCTTCTTCTTTTGATATTCATTTTTTTCCTTTTCTCCTTCACCAGCATGACAATATTTTTACATTAGTGCCATTTCTAAATGATTGCCTCGGTGTGTGTGTGTGTGTGTGTGTGTGTGTGTGTGTGTGTGTGGTGTGTGTGTGTTGTGTGTGTGTGTGTGTGTGTGTGTGTAAGTGTGTGTGTGTGTTTGTGTGTGTAAGTGTGTGTGTGTGTGTGTGTGTGTGTGTTGTGTGTGTGTGTTTGTGTTTGTGTTTGAAACAGCCAAAGACATAGAGACTGCCGTAAAGGGAGACAGACAGACAGACAGACAGACAGAAAAGAAAGACACAGACCGAAAGAAGGGGAGATAGAAGAGAGAGTGTGAAAGAGAGGGAGACAGACAGGTAGACAGACACACAGAGAGTACATACATACACACAAACAAACACACACAGACATACACACACATATGAACACACATTAAGGAGCAGAGAGATCAAGTGCGAAAAAAAGAGTGATCAGAACAACAGCTCTGATTTACCCAATAAAATAAAACCTAACCAAAATGACTTGCTGACTCACATCCTCATTTCATGATATTTTACCATACACCCTGAAGACCTACATTCATTTCGAAAAATCACCCCCACCTTGTCACATTCTTCGCCTTCAAACCCTTCGGCATTACCTCGATTTTTCTCTCTGCGTAATATCACATGGGGGACGGGATAGCTCAAAAGTCAGATCCCTCGCCCCCCCCCCCCCCCCCCTCCCTCGGCCAATATTAAGCAGCATCCAGCGTGGTTACCAATTGGATGGGTAACCGTTTGTGCGCCATGGCTTTAGTACAGTCTCCCAGTTTACCCAGCTGTAAACGGGTACCTGCTTCTTTAGGGTCAGGGAAGGTAAAACAGCGAGGGAGAGGAGATGGGCGCCGCCCTCAATATGCTGGCCCTAGAGAAGTGAGGTCTCTGATGCCTCGCTCCCCTACGGCCATAAGGTTATGGGACACCTTCATGTAATTTGATTCTTCTTCGTCCATGATCCTGCTCTCAAATCAAGATCTTGACATATAGCTTCGGGAGATTTGATTGCTCTTCAAAGAGTGAGGATTCTTTTTTTATGTACGCAAGCGGTGCCACACTCATAACAGCTAGCACAGTAGATACTGTGTGCTATATGCAAGATATTGGGGTCGAGATTACTATTATTTTCTCTCTCTCTCTCTCTCTCTCTCTCTCTCTCTCTCTCTCTCTCTCTCCCCTCTCTCTCTCTCTCTTCTCTCTCTCTCTCTCTCTCTCTCTCTCTCTCTCTCTCTCTCTCTCTCTCGCTCGCTCGCTCTCTCTCTCTCTCCCATATATATATATATATATATATATATATATAGATATAGATATATATATATATTACATATATATATATATACATATATATTTATATACATACATACATACATACATATATAGATCGGTCGTCTTGAGGTAACGCGCCTGCCTCGAAAGCGAAAAGTGCGGGTCAGAAGTGTGCGGTGGTTCGATCCCCGTTTGGGCAAGAAACTTTTCCCCCATTCATTAGACATGAGTGGCGGTCTGGGCTCTAGTCCTTCGGATGAGACGATAAAATGAGGTCCCGTGTGTTATACATTATCATTTAGCGCACGTAAAGACCGCATGGCAACAAGAGAGTTGTCCCTGGCAAAATTCTGTTGAAAAAGCCACCCTGATAGAGAAAAAAATACAGTTGCAGACAGGAAAAAAACCCCAAATTATGAGTGGCGCTGCTCTTGTGGCGACGTGCTCTCCCCGGGGGTGAGCAGCTCAATTTTTACTCAGAGAAATCAGCCGCGAATATAAGTTGTATAAAATATAAAAAAATAAATAAAATATGTGCTCTTCATGTTATGGCTACTGAGTGAACATAGAACAAGTGCATACAACCATGCACGCACACAGATATACAGACACACACGCGCGCGCGCGCGGCAGCGCGCACGAGAATGCTTTCGTCAACGTTCTTCTTTTCCTCTTTCTTCCTTAATTCCTCCTTTCTTTTTCCTTGTCTACACTTCCTTCCTTCCTTTCTTCTTCTTTTTATCTTTCTTTGCATTATTTTATTTTCGTTTTACATTACCTTAGCTCTCTTTCCTCCTCCAGTCTTTATTTGTTCGCATCTTTCTCTTTCTTTCCTTATCATCCTTAATAGCTCTAAGCCTTGTTTATTTCTGGATAATTGGCAGTCTTTGGCTGATTTAGCAACCGGTTTTCTTCTCTTCCATAAAGAAAATCTTCATTAATTTATTGGTAGGAGCTAAAAACGGTTTGGATCTGTCACGACTTTCTCTATGCCTTTGGCAGTTATATGGATTAGAGTAATATTTTAGCAGTTATATCATTTTCCTTGGGCAATATCCTTTGATTTCTATCTGTCACCTCATTGCAGGAGGTAACTTCAGTTACACACACACACACACACACACACACACACACACACACAACACACACACACACACACACATATATATATATATATATATATTATATATATATTATATATATATATATATATATATATATATATATATATATATATATATATATATATAAAGACTTATACAAATATCTGCTCCTAAGTTGTTCTTTGCTATTTTCACACCTCAATAAAATAAGGGTATGTATGTATGTATGTATGTATGTATGTATGTATGTATATATATATATATATATATATATATATATATATATATATATATATATATATAATTGCTGTGCCTGTCCAGTACCTCTGAAAGAGAGTAGGTCTTTAATGTCTGCAGGGCAATGCCAGACTCATATGTTTGTGTATCAAAGCAAACGTAAGATGAAATGGGTTGCAAAAATACGTATGAAGCCGCCGTCTGCTGAATAATTGAATAGTGTGCCAGAAAATGATTGGGATTTTGCTTTGAAAATAAATATGAAAAAAATGTGTGTGTGTGTGTGGGGGGGGGGGGCATGTGTGTGTTTGTATGTGTGTGTGTGTGTGTGTGTGTGGAGGTGGAGGGCCGGGGGTGTTGTGTGTTGTGTTGTTGTAGTGGTGGTAGTGGTGGCGGTGGTGAAGGTGGTGGTGGTAGTGGTGGTTTGTGTGTGTGTGTGTGTGTGCGTGTGTGTTTGTGTGTATGTATGTATGTGTGTGTGTATGTTTGTGTGTATTTATGTGTGTGTGTAGTTGGTTGGTTATTTGTCTCCTAAGCATGCGTGAGTTTCTTAAGCTCTGTTTATAATAAAACTTACATGTTCCCTTTTTCCCTTCAGTTAATTTACATAACTTTATTGTGACTTAGTGCCCCGTATGCATTTGAAAGAAATGTTATATTTTATCAAATTCAATTTGTTCCTGAAATTTTAATGTTTGGCTATTGTTGTTGGTCTTGTAGTTTTACTTAGTTTTTGTTTTGGGGCGCAGTTTTTGGCAGGGTTTTCTTTTTCGCTTTGTTGTTGTTTTGTTGGGTTTTGTTTATTTTGTTGTTGTTGTTTCTTGTTTTATTGAGGTGTGAAAATAGCAAAGAACAACTTAAGAGCAGATATTTGTGAAAGTCTTTTCAAGTATTGTCTCTTTCTTTAGATTCCACGTTTTGGTTTCTGACAAAGCTACAACACATTATCAACACAGAAAACATACAGTCACCCATCTCTCTTTCACCCTGAATCGGAATCCCGATTTCCAAGCATACCCCTTGCTCTTCTTATTGTCTGTTGGCGTGTCAGAATGAAATCTTTCTTCAGGGAGACTCATTGGATTTGTGTCTTGCTTATGCAAGTATGACTAGGCTGCTTCTCTGATTCATTCAGAAGTATGGTAGTTGGTGTTCTGGAGAATGGAAACGTTAGCCGGACAGATTAGGCGACAAGTTCCTGCTGTTAATGGTCAGAAAAGTCTTAGAATGGAAGCTTTTAACTCAATAGCACTTTAAAGATGATGTGTGGAGATGTTCTCTGTCTGCCACATTTCGTTCTGCTCAGACATTCTGGTGCCTTTGCTTTCTTTAGATGCACCAGTGAAAACGTTAAAATATATGCATGTTAAAGACCCCGTACTTTATGTCAGGATTCAGAGGATTAGTGAAAGATTGTGTTGATGGTCTGTTACTGCATACAGTTCTGCGCTGTAGTACAGTTCTTATAATAATAAGATATGGAATTTATAATAGCGCTGAATCTTGTAAGTCAAACAAATCAAAGCGCTTCCTATGAACTGCTCTGCACTTAATACCTCTCACAACATCACTAAACTGAAAGATAAAACCAACAAATTTAATCTGAATAATGTAACCGATCATTTCGTCTTTTCTTTTCTTCGAAGGCTTCGTTTTCACCAGTTGAAGGAACCCCTTACATCACTGTTTAATTCATGGAAAAAGAATGGTGAATGCTTAAGGGCAAGAAGGAAACTAAGTTAATGAGTAACGTAACAACAAAAAGCATGGAGTTTCCATATTCATGTTTTCATTGCTGGTCTAGATTTATGTTACATCTGGTTTTTGACATAGCAGGATTTGACGTTTTGAAGTCGTCTCTTTCACCATCTGACACCCCGCAGTAGGAAGAACATGAATTGATAGGACGATTTGTACCATGCTGTCTATGGGAGGCCGAGAGAATATGAGTTTGTAAACGATTAATTTGTACCAGTGTTTTTGACACACACCTAGGTAGAGAGAATATGAATTTTTTGTTGTGATGATTGTACTACATTGTCTAAGCGAAACACAGAGCGGAGAAAATGAGAATTAATTTGACGAATTGTACCACAGAAATGCCTCAGAGCAGAGAAAATATGAATCTATGTACAGCGTTTTTGACAGACACGCCCCAGAGTAAGACACTGACTATGAATGTATGTGACAATTTACACAATCTCTATAAGATACAGACCTTCCATGATAGCGCTGACACTCAGAGTAAGACACTGAGTATGAATGCATGTGACAATTTACAAAATCTCTATGAGATACGAACCTTCCATGACAGTGCTCACACGCACGCTAGTGTATTTTCATATGTATCATAATTATGCTTTTGCTTTTCTTGCAGCTTTTTCTTTTCTTTTCTTTTATTTTGAGGGCTGGATGAAAAAAAGCCTTGTTACTTAATCTATTACCCTCGCGAAATAAAATTGCGTTTGCGTTTGCGTCCTTTTAGAGAAGTCGTTAGCAGACTGTCTACGTGTCGTGCTTTACGACTAGTTTGCCTCTGCCTGCCTCTGTACACATCTGCCAACTGGCTTCAGCTGCATGTTTCTCCCTCAGGACTGTGCACAGTGGTACGTGATGCAGCTGTCTGTCTCTTTGATGTCTCAAAGCCCTTCTTTGTGGCTTTTATCGGCGTGTTTTGCATGTTGTGTGTGTTTTTGTTTCACAGATTCCCCTCTGGGAATATCTCAAAGTAAATGTCTTTCATTTCATCCCTGGTGAAACATTGCATAGGGTTTTGTCGGGGGTTGTGGCGCTTACTTTGATAAGATGGCTTGTAGAAATTTTGTTTGGGGTTTGTACTTTGGGGTTTGTTGTTTGTTTGAAACTGCCTTCAAACAGATTATTGTTCAGCTGGCTAATGTGTACGCTTAAGTATCATTCCTTTTCTGCATAGCATTTCGTCTGATTGAGATGTAGTAAGGTTTATAGGCTTCTTTTCTGTAATTTTTATTGTTCTTATCTTGACATGACTCTTTTTTTTAGCATGCTGCATTAATCTTTAGTATTTTAAAGATATTATTCTATTTTCAATTAAGAGCATTCTACTGTTTTTCCTATGCAAAAGAGGACAATAATAAATGTGGGGTGTTCTTTCTGTAAGGTCTGCTAGTTTTCATAGCGCATGCTAAACAAATGAACGAATATATATATATATATATATATATATATATATATATATATATATGAGCAGTTTGTAGGTTAACTCACAATATATCAGATTTCGTTTAAGAATAATAAAAGACTGAATATTAATGTTAACTGTAACTGGGTTTATTTTGGAAGAAAGACAGCACGTTTTGAAGTACTAAATGACTGGACAACATATAAACTGGAAACGATAACTCACTCTTTTAAAGTGTAATCAACATTGGTCATGTTGGTATATCGTGTACCAAATTGAAAAAAGCTGCACGTATCCTAAAGCAAGTCACATGGGTTTATTGAGGAGGTGAGGGGAAACCAGTTTTGCTGTAAGCAACCATAACCGTGATCATTCTGTCAAACCTCTACAACATGTTTTTTTCTTGAAATGCCTTAAGGTCTCCAGCCAGAGAATACCCTGCACCGCTACTGGCCATATAAACGGTATTCAGTCTGCCTGTTCTCATCCGACATAACCAAGACACACCAGCTACCAAGCCCCCTACTGACGACAATAACGCAGAACCAGACTGCTTGAGACGTCCATTTTATAGCGGAGTGACCATCCCCCTGTCTCTCTCTCTCAGTCTCTCTCTCTCTCTCTCTCTCTCTCTCTCTCTCTCTCTCTCTCTTCTCTCTCTCTCTCTCTCTCTCTCTCTCTCTCTCTTCCCACAGTCCCCATAAATGTACAGACTGAGGAGACTCTGACACAAACTCACTACAGGCATAAAAGTTAACAGTAAATACAGAATGAGGTCATTAGGTGCCCACCCCCACCCTCACCCCTTCCCTTGTACTTTCAATCTCTCTCCTAGTCTCTCCTCAGATTTTGGTGTGGAAGATCTGTTAGCAGCGAAAGCTGGTGGATTCCTCTGCAATTTGCCGCACATAGGCCGCCATTGTTGTGCCCGTGGGAATGGATGGCAAAATTTATAAAACTGCATACACACGGGGACAGGATGTTAAAAAGCACATGAGTGCTTACTCCATTATCCTCGATATAAAAGAATCAATTAATTAATTTAATTAATTGATAAGTAACTAAGTAAATAAATGAATAATAAATAAATAAATATGAATGCAGCAAGCATACGTTTATAAGACTACCTTTCCAGTTTGAAAGATTATTCTTTCATTTTGCCCCTACCCCCACTTCCCCCTCCCTCCGAATACTGATGAAAAACTTTTGAGAAAAAGTCAATAACCCCAAAATCAATGTGAGCCAATCTGGGGGGGGGGGGGGGGGGGGGGATCCTGATTCTCTTGTTCTGTCCATCTAGTATTTCTATTTTTTATGTTCTCTCTGCTGATCTGTATTAGGGAAATCTATGCAGTTGGGACTGTTGCTGTTGTTCCGAGTGCAGCGTCTGTATGTGCTGCACTATCAGAGATATAGGCTGAAATCAAACACCACAATACCTATCCTACATGACCAGCGAGGGGATTTCTTTTCTTGTATCTTTTTTCATCCAAAAAACTTGTGAAAATGGAATGGGGGGAAAAGTTACAAAAGGGAAAAAAAGCAAATTAATGACAGAAAAAGGGGGACAATAAAAAAGGAGAAAGAAATGTGTGTGTTTGTGTGTGTGTGGTTGTCTTCAAATTTAACGTCTGTTCATTCTAAGTGATATATAACGATGTGTGTGTGACAGACAGACAGAGACAGACAGACCGAAAAAGTAGTGTCAGTGTGTGTGCGTAGGAGAGGGGGGGGGGATGTACGCGCGTGGTGGTGGTGTGTGTGCGCACTTGTGTGAGCACACAAGTCTAAAGTGCAAACAGCCAGTCTGTACTAGCAGGAATGGTAACCTGCCAAGAAAGAAAACATCCACCATCCTCATAACAAAATCCAGATGACCTGGCAAAAAATGAACACGGTCATATCAGACTCAGTATTTCCATTGTCTTACCTATCTTTCCTCATCTCAAGTCAGGATCTAACAACCAAATCCCCGGTCTTGTGAGTAAGAACAATACTCCAGTCACTCCCCTCAAATCTCCACTCCTATATTGCTTCATCTATTCCATCGGGTCGGGTGGCTGCAGAGAGTTGCCCAGGACAGGCCAGGTGGTCAATGGTAATGCAATAAATAGTGCGGCAGAGGTTTTGTGTCCAAGACAAGCCAGACTGATTGGATTGGTCTTGGCCATTTGTCCCTGTTAGCTTACGAATCAATTCCCGATGCTTTTCTCCTGGCTTAGCACGAATGATACACTACGTCTGTCATCAGGAGACAGTTCAGAATTGTGGTTGGTTGTTTTTTGTATTACAGCTTACTAAATTTTGATGATTAAGGGTTTTATTTTAGTTTTTAGATGAGGTATGATAGGTACAACACATTTCTGTATACATCATGTTTGTCAGAAATATACCCAGCAGATACTTTGTATGGGGAAACTAAGAGAATCACGCAAGCAATCTTGTTCTTTTCATTTCCCCTTTTCTGTTGCCTGATAAATCAGTTACTCTGTTTTGAGTGCTTTGCTATATGCACAACGATTTCAGACTTACATATCAGTGCCCGTTTTAAAGCCAAACTCCTGTGACGGCACTGGAACCATGTGTATCGTTGGTTGCCTTTCCAATGGACCATTCCAGCGACGTGGAGAGAGGGGAGCGTCTGCTGCATGTGTAACAGCTTGCCCTCCATACTCACTTACCCAGGCTTTGTGCTCTGGAATATAATGCCTAGAGCGCAACTCTATAGTCTTACGAGACTGACAGATGCCTACACGATGTTTTAACGCCCTGCTGACCGGTGGCTCACAGAGATGCGTTTTGCTGTGTTATTCTCCACACCATTCCAGGGTCATCGACCTCCTCTCTAAGGCAGACCATTGAAGGTCATGACCAGCCCACTTCATTTTATCCCTTAGAAGCAATTGAGCTTTTAGCGCATTGCATGTATATCACATGAAGTCAGGACATTTGTCAGTCCTACTTCAGAAGCTGCCAAAAGCATATTAATGGGTGGCGCTGCTCTTGTGGCAACAAGCTCTCTTCGGGGAGAGCAGACCGGATCTCAGACAGGGAAGTCTGCCATTACTTAAGTGGTAAAGCAAAAATAAATAAATAACAGACCGTTACAGCCTATACCACTGTGTCATGTCATTCTTGGTAAACAAAAAAAGTCCACTCCATTGACGTGGGCTGATTGACAGGGCTGGGGAGAAGTGACATTATTGGGGTCTGAAAAAGTTCCATGGAGTAAAAAAAAAAACTATTAATAAAAACGACAGTTCTCTTCAGCTGTTTTGTTTCATTTCCTCTCTGCTGCTGTGTGGCTGCAGGCCAAATCAGCGGTCAGATGGATTTCTCAGGCATTGTCCCTAGAAGCTAGATGGAGGAATGAATGGTGTGCTGATGTTTATGTGTACAATGGGTAGAATGGCTTAGGGTATTTTTTGTGTTTATTTGAATGGAGACATAAACTGTATCTGTCCCTGTCTGTCTCTCTGTCTCTGTCTCTGTCTGTCTGTCTCTCTCTGCCTGTGTCTGTGACTGTCTGTCTGTCTGCCTGCCTGTCTCTCTCTCTCCTCTCTCTCTCTCTCTCTCTCTCTCTCTCTCTCTCTCTCTCTCTCTCAAACATACACACACAACACACAATACAAAACACACACACACACACTTTTTTTTCCAAAAGAAAAACATGCATAAAAACATAAGCAAAGCTACCTTCTCCCTAAAACCCATTCATCTTTTCACCCTGTCAACGTGTATTTACGCTAGCCCTCCGTCTTTCAGCTGTAAGAAGAAAAAAGCATTCCCCAAGACAAGGGAAGGCAGGGGGTCGATAGTAATGCAATATTACGGCAGACCTTTAGTGCCTGCCTAGCCCCCGCCTGGCCAAACCAAGTTGACTGCTTAGATCATTTGTTAACACTGGCCTTTCACTACGCTGCACCACCACCACCCCTTTTGCTCTCGGCTCTTTGCTTCTTTGTTCTGACTTGCCCCTTTCCTCTCCTGTGCCTGGCTTTAAGTGTGACGTTTGTGGGTATAATGACAGCAATTTCACAGCTTAGGTGCTGGCAGCGTTTTAGTCTTCGTGGTGGTTTGGGGGGGGGGGGGGGGGGCAAAGGACAGGATTTGAGGATGGTAAGACTGAAAAAGAAAGCAGAGTGAAGGGAAGGGAAAAGGATTTGAGTTGCTTGGAGATGGCTGCTAAAGTCAAATAGTTCAGACTGTTTGACTTCAACCCTGTGGGAAACTGCAGGTTCCAACCTCAGCTTCAGCATCCGGTGAAGTAAGGAAAGCAAGGATAGGAATTTTTATGATCCCGTAGGTCAACTTCAACTGCAGATCTGCCAGTGTCTTTATTCCCCTCATGTATATACATGTTTTGAAGAAATATACATGTTAACGGTCCCATAATTCGTTATCAGCTTTTGGTGGGTCATGGAAACATGAACATACCTAGCATGCAACCTGTACAACGAAATGAGCTGCTGTGAAGTTGTGATGTGTTGGCTGAGGCAAGCAGGTAGACCTCCTGCAAGTTACAAGTATAGGAGAGGACCAGACACTGTGTACCCCACCTGGCAAGGAAACAGGGGAAGGGGTAGAAATAACATGGGTTCTATATCTACTAATTCAGCGATCTGAAGAATTACATAATTATGTCCCTATCAATAAGCTTTTGGTTCAGTTCTAATACTTTTTTCAGAGAACTTAGCATTTGGTTCTGTATATGACTTTAAGTGTTGCAAAATAAAATGATTGTCAGTGTATAAAAATGCCTTGTGTTTCATAATATCTTTTCCTATATCAACTGTCTTTATCTAAGATTCTGATCAATCCAGTGAGTGAAACAGCAGCTACTTCTTCTGTCTCTGGGTTGTTCTTTCTTTGGTAAAAATAATATAACTTTTCAACATGATTTATATTAGTGACCACTTCTTGCTGTAGTGTTTTTGGGAATGTATTCAAAATTTACACTGTGTCAATGTCTTTTATAAACTAGCTGTCAGATCACCACTCAAAACCAAATGAATGAAAAGTGAGACAAACCCTAGTTCTTGTCTAGCTTCAAACTAAGGACTCCTCACCATTTAAAGACACACAAACCATTTCTCCCTCTCTCTGGACTTCAGAGTTCAACATTGGCAGCAAGGCTAAACCAAAGTGACGGCAATGTCGCAGACAGCAGAGCTGATGTGCACTACTCAATGTGGAAGGGGTTAAACTCATGGCGCCAATACTTCTCTGAAACCACTAGCAAGGGATCTTCCTTTATTCGTTTGATCTCATGTGTCTGTCTCTTCCGCTGACTGGCTGGCTAGCTTGCTTCCTGCTATAACGTTAGCGGAATGATGCCATGTCTGTCATGTTTTGAGGCAGAAGCTTAGAGACAGCGATCAGCCCTCAAAGTGGATGTTTTCATTAAGGCTTTGTTTACTGTTGTGGTGTTTTCAATAGTTGTGTTGATGGTGACATTTTTCATGTGTGTATACGCATATATGTATAGGTGAACACTGGCATGAAGTAAGTGCTCACACACTTATGCACACACACGCACACACATACACACACACGCACGCATGCACGCACACACGCACGCATGTAGGCGCGCGCGCTCTCCCACGCACGCATACACACATACACTCTATCTACCTATATATATATATATAGAGAGAGAGAGAGATATATATATATATATATATAGATAGATAGATAGATAGATAGATAGATAGATAGATAGATAGATAGATAGATAGATATCTACATAAGTATATATGTATGTGTATATATGTATGTATGTATGTATGAATGAATGAATGTATGTATGTATGTATGTATGTATGTATGTATGTATGTATATATTATATTATATATATATATATATATATATATATATATATATATATATATATATATATATATATATATATCTAACTCCATGTATTTCTGCACTAAATGTGATGATGTTGTCTGCTAGTGGATAACTCCAGACAAGAAAGAAGCCATCGCACTCCCCAAAACAAATAAAAGATGAGAAGAAACATCACAAGCAGAAGAAGCCATATCATAACCACAATAAAGCTCATCCTTTCTTCATCACATTACTTTTCTCAGCTCACACAAATCCTCTCTCCATTGCTTAGAGTGGCTGTGTACTGTTGCCCCCTACAAGTCCTGTGATCAATAATAATGCAATAGTGCGGCCAAGCTTTCGTCCCACGCACTGATTGCCAAGATAAGCCTATTTCTTTTTTTCTTTTTTTTATTCTTAATTGCGAGGATAATGGAAGAACCATTCGTGTGCTTTTTTTCATCCAGTCCCCGTGTGTATGCAGTTTTGTAAATTTTGTCATCCGTTCACACCGGCACAGAATGGCCTACTCTTCCGAAAAGCGGACCGGGTTTTAACGTGTGCACAAGATATTCTGCGTGCATTCGCACACGGGGCCTCGGTTTATAATCTCATCGGAAGTACTTTTGGGGAGAGTAGAGTCGGCGCTGATGTTAACTCCAGAGGAAAAATCCCCTTGAACAAGAATGGAACCCGGGTCAGCAGATCACGGATACATCACTCTAACCACCAGGCTATCCCGTCCCCGTTAGCCTTAGGCACTTTGTTGTCTACAGCTTTGTGCAGTGTTTTACCACCCTCAGCTCTCCACCATTCTTACCGAGCTGTGTGCGGGGTACCATGACACTCAGATGACAGCCATTTCATTGCTTGAGTGTAACGAATGATTTGACTGTTTTACTTTTTTGGCTGATCTAAAATTGAACAGAATCCTTGTGTGGGAACAAGCGATGTGAGAAAGAAAGAAAGAATATAAAACATGCTAAAGAAGAGAGAACTATTTTTTATTTTTGTCAATTCTGTCTGCACTCCATTTCAGCAGGGCTGGATTTCATTGTTATTTTGTTTGCAACTTTCAAACAAAGGATGAGGGTGTTTTTTTTTACATGATAACGAAAATATAGTTCACACTTTTGCACTCTTCCTAAATTTGTTTCCAATCGTCCTTGTTACGTTCTTTACTCACTGAGGCTGAGTCCTTCCTATCTATTGTCTATAGGTATGAGAAGCTGCACAACAGTGTTCCCAACAGGTCTGTTGGCGATAGTAATGCAACACCCTGACACAGTGTTCCCGCTGTGTACTCGCTAACAAGACTGGCCCTGGGCGCTTTGCTACCCCTGGCCTTGTGCAGTGCGCTGCTGATGACTGTCATTTCACCACTTGGGTTGAGGACAGCTTGGCTTTCCCTCTTGGCTGAAGCAAAAGAGTTAGAACCAAGGAGACAGACAGACACAGAGAGAGAGAGAGAGAAGAGAAGGATGGGACAACTATGGGAAAAGAACCACGTGACAAACCGCCATCCCAAAAATGTATAAAGTAAATTCCAATCAAATACAATACCAAAAAAGTAAAGCTTTCTGCAGATTCTTTGTTCTAAGTGTAATTCTGTTGAAAAGCATTGAAAAGGTACCAAACATCATTTTGACAGGACAACAAAGACTCTTATGTTAGTCTTTATTTGCTGTACACCTGAATAAAGTGTCGGAATATTTGATTTGTTAACCTATCATTTAACAAATGTACTGACTACTTTACTGACAAGTATTTCTGGACAACAGTCTAGTTTGCTCAACGTGAAGCTGGGATTTGAAGAGAGAAAGGGTTTGTTCTTATTCTTATATAGGCCTACTTTCCTTTTTTTCAAAGATAATGGAATAAGCACCCGTGTGCTTTTATACATTCACCCCCGGTGTGTTTCTAGTTTTGTAAATGTTGTCATCTGTTCCCAATGGCACACAATGGCATACTCTTACAAAAGCGGAACAGATTTTAACATGTGCGTAAGATGTTCTGCGTGCGTTCGCACACGTGACCTCGGTTATAGTCATCCGAAAGACTTTCAAGGGAGTGGAGTTGGAACTGATATTAACTCCACGGGAAAATATTTCCTTGAACGGGATTCGAACCCGGGCCAGCAGATTACGAGCGCAACGCGCACCGCTCTAACCACCAGGCTACCCTGTCCCCCTTCGGGTTGGGAAGGGGAGGGAAGGGGGAAAGAGTCAGCAGGAAGGACAATAACAAACTGTCCTGTCTTATCAGCAAGTAAACATATATAGCATCCCAGTTGGATGCAGCGCAACAACCCAGAAATGTAGACAGAGCCCTTGTTCCACGCTCTTCTCCTGGAATACAAATGGTTTTGTCTGGAACACTGGCACCAGCAGTGTGTTTTTGAAACGTACACTTCTTTATATGAGAAAACCTATACAGCTCCCAACGGGATCAGCCAGATAGTCGGTCACTGTATGTGTGTATGTCTGGTGCAGCAGGAATTCTCCCTGTTTTTACTGTAGAGATGCTTGCAGGCTGGCTTAAAGGATTTCAAACTTGCAGAGAGAGATTCACTTTGTATCTCTTTCATGTGTAAAATCAATTTTTTCCAAACTTTTGTCTGATTGCTTTCCGAACAATAAGCTAGTAACCCCGCTGGACTTTTTCTAGGACATTGATCTTTTGTTGAGTAGGTTGCTGTCTTTTTTTTGTACTGCAAGAAGTAAGTGATGTTGTGTGTGTGTATGTGGTTGTGCGCGCGCGTGCGCGCGCGCGCGTGTGTGTGTGTTGTGGTTGTGTGTGTGTGTTTCAGTCTCTGTGCATGTGTGCATTTCTATTTCTCTTGGTGTTCAGTTTGTATGAAACAAACATGACGTAAGATTCTTTTTTTTTTAATTTATCATCTAAACCCATTACGAAAAAGTTACGAAAATATTTTTTTCCAAACAAAATCATTTGCCACCAAAAAATGGATAACACATTTTTGTTATCATTTTGACTGTCTGTAACAAAAGCAAGGCAACAACAAGATATCGTGCGTTAAGGGGTTTTGTATCTCTTACCCTTGGTTACCCATGGTTTGGTTTATTGACAAAATCTCCAACACCTTCAACACAGCGAATCTACAATCACATGTTCCTGACCCTGTTTCCGAACATTCCCCTTCACTGTTCTGCAGCTACTAGCAGCAGTCACTCCGATTGCGTGTTGGCGTGTCGGGTTCAGATCTGTCATCAGCTTTGTGTCATGCCTGTGTACACTCTGTGCAGGCTGTTACTCTCGCTAACTCTGAAATACAGTTCCCCTGTTAAGGATATCGGGGGCTATATTGGGGATGGAATGGTATCATACGGGTCATGAAGTTCAGTGGTTTTGAGTCTCGAGGGCATGTTTGGAGTGAAATGTTGAGATTTTATTTTTTTACAACTTGCTTGTTGAGCTTATTTATGAGCATATCAGACAGTGTTGTTATCTGTAAGTGCGTCCATGCTAAAGATTACATGTGCACGTTAAGCACTTTTGGTTTGATCTAGCGTCAGCAAATTGCTGAAACACAAAAATGCCTAGTGTATGTGTGTAGATAGATAGATAGATAGATAGATAGATAGATAGGTAGATAGGTAGGTAGGTAGGTAGGTAGGTAGGTAGGTAGGTAGATAGGTGTTCTAGGAAGCCTTTGCTTCTTTCTGCTGTTTAAACCAAGTATAAACTATTCCAAATTTTATGGAAAGTGTGGTACTACGCTTGTTGATGTACAGAATTACTTTTCCTGGCTTTCATCAACTTCTGTAGCTTTTATCACCTTGTTATGCAGGCATTGTTTTTTTGTAAGAGCGTCTTTGGATATTAAGTGTAAAGTGAGTATCTTGTGATCCCATACTGATGAAGCTCGTGCTAATGAAAACCGCGAGGAGTGGAGAAAGCTGGTTGCAAAATCTTCAGAGGTGCCCCGAAGGTTTCTGTCTACTCTGATGAGAACTCGTTTTGCACCATGTTACTTCTACGCCTGGTGTAACATCTTTTTTCAGAACTTTATTCTTTTGCAAAAGTAAAGGAAACATTTTTCCCCAAAAAATAGTTTACAATATAACAGCAATTTTTTTCCTGGTGTTTTATTTGTTCAGTTAGTGATTATCTGGTGTTTTAGCTGATTTAGAAAGTGACAGTTTAGTTAGAAATGTCCATAAGTTTCCGTTCTTCAAATGCCATAATTCCTCGTGATTATGGTTTTAGCCTCTGTCTTTCCGGGTGTTCCATTGAACACCCCCTCCCTGCCTTCCTGCCGTTACACAGCATCCATTTATTGCACTTTTCTTGTTTCCTTATCCATTCTTAGCTATTTCCTTCGTCTGCTTCTTCTTCGTCTTCGCGATTCTTCATCTTCTTCTTTGTTTTCTTCTTCTTTCTTCTCTTTTTTTCAAAATTGTGTTTCTCTTTCTTTCTTCTTTTCTTCTTTCTTCTTCTCCTCCTTCAAATTCTTCTTCTCCTCACCCTCCTCCTCATCTCCTTTGTTCTTCTCATCCTCCTCATCTTCCTCCTTTGCAATTTTTTTTCAAATATTTTGTAAGACACTAGTAAACCAAAGGGAAAATATCCAGCAATGGAGGAGTTGCCGATAGGGAAAAAACTGTGAAGGAACAGGTGTATTGCCGCTATAGACATGTCGTGGCATTCTGTCTGATCTGTAAACGGCATCAAGTGACAGAGAGAGGGCGATACAGCTGCTGTTGAACTGCAGACTCTCTGGAGGATTTCAACTTTTCTCTGTCCACCGTCCGTGCATTCAGAGGATTTACGTCATTTTGTTTCTTATAACTTTATCTGTTTTTGTGCATTGTTTGTATTTCATTGCAGCATGTTTATCCTTACTGTTTTAGGATAAAGATAGTATGGCATGTTCCATATTTTTGTTAGATCATGTTTGTTAGTTTCTTTTGAGAGAGACAGACAGACACACAGACACATAGAGAGAAAGTCTTCAAACTAATCCAGTGTTCTTCCACAGATGGCATAGTGAGTCATGGTTTTTCCCTTCTTCATTTTGGTTGGTGGGGTTGGGGTGAGGGGCAAGAAATGAGAAGAGGACTAGGGAGAGGGAGCGTCCACAAAGCACTAGACCCAGTTTAATCTGTGCACTTTCAGAGCCAACAGTATACTACTGACCTATCCACCTTGGACTGCATCAAAGCCCCCAGTCAGACAATGGCCTATTTTGCTGCTGAGTGATGCTCAGTGGTGCTTATTCTAGTCCTGTATACTCCACAAACTCCTTCTACTTAAGAAAATAATTGTAATTGCCCTTCATGGGATGATTACATGTTTTCGACTTGACTTGACTTGACTTCCCCTTAGTGACGACAATAGCAAGGAGTCAGATGGTCTGAGATTCCTACTGTATGGTGTCATAACAATTTGCTTAAATTCTTTTATTTTGAAGGTAACGGAATGAGCATTCATGTGCTTTTTTAATCTTGTTCCCATGTGTATGCAGTTTTGTAAATTTTCTCATCTGTTCCCACCAGCACACAATGGCCTACTCTTCTGAAAAGGCGAATGGATTTTAACGTGTGCGCAAGATATTCTGCGTGCGATCACACATGGGACCTCGGTTTATAGTTTCATCCGACTTTCATTACAACTCTTCTGGTCAGCGGTTATGAATGTGCTGAAGATTTTTATTTTGCAAAAAACAAACACTTAATACATAATCTGACATTACACGGAGAAATAAGATCAGCATAACTTCTCTTCTCTCTCTCTCTCTCTCTCTCAGATGGATGGATGGATGGTGATGGATGGATGGATGGATGGATGGATGGATGGATGGATGGATAGAGAGAGAGAGAGACAAACAGACAGACAGACAGATAGATAGATAGATAGATAGATAGATAGGGAGATAGAGAGATAGATAGAGAGATAGAGAGAGGAAGAGAGATAGATAGATAGATAGATAGATAGATAGATAGATAGATAGATAGATAGATAGATAGATAGATAGATAGATAGATAGATAGATAGATAGATAGATAGATAGACAGATTTAAGCACTATAATTTCTATCTGTCCAGGGTAAGGCTCCAGCTTCAGTACCGTAATGCAGTAGTGGTCATGAAGAAGTGGGCAGTAGTGGTCATGAAGAGGTAGGCAGTAGTGGTCATGAAGAGGTAGGCAGTAGTGGTCATGAAGAGGTAGGCAGTAGTGGTCATGAAGAGGTAGGCAGTAGTGGTCATGAAGAGGTAGGCAGTAGTGGTCATGAAGAGGTAGGCAGTAGTGGTCATGAAGAGGTAGGCAGTAGTGGTCATGAAGAGGTAGGCAGTAGTGGTCATGAAGAGGTAGGCAGTAGTGGTCATTGAAGAGGGTAGGCAGCAGTGGTCATGAAGAGGTAGGCAGTAGTGGTCATGAAGAGGTAGGCAGCAGTGGTCATGAAGAGGTAGGCAGTAGTGGTCATGAAGAGGTAGGCAGTAGTGGTCATGAAGAGGTAGGCAGCAGTGGTCATGAAGAGGTAGGCAGTAGTGGTCATGAAGAGGTAGGCAGTCAAGTTTGTGCAGTGTCAGTATTCATACATATGTTCATTATATGTCTTTATTGTTCTGATTTGAGGCTCCATCTTATCTCATAGTGGGCATAGACTAAGAGCTGCTATGATCCAAGTTATTCTAGAGATGTGTGCTTCCTTACTGACACCTACAGTATGGATATGACTAACTGTGCTGCATCAATTAAAAAATTAGTAACCAAAACTTCTATATCCAGTACCTATCATCATCGTATATCCAGTAGAGTGACACGTGTGCCAGATATTTCTTATGTTTCATGTTCTAGGAAGCCTTTGCTTCTTTTTGCTGTTCAAACCAAGTATAAACTATTCCAAGTTTTATGGAAAGTGTGGTACTACGCTTGTTGATGTACAGAATTACTTTTCCTGGCTTTCATCAACTTCTGTAGCTTTTATCACCTTGTTATGCAGGCATTGTTTTTTCGTAAGAGTGTCTTTGGGTGTCAAGTGAGTATCTTTTGATCCCATACTGATGCAGCTCGTGCTAATGAAAACCGCGAGGAGTGGAGAAAGCTGGTTGCAAAATTTTCAGAGGTGCCCCGAAGGTTTCTGTCTACTCTGATGAGAACTCGTTTTGCACCATGTTACTTCAAAGTCAAAGTCAAGTCAAAGTCAAAACCACTTTAATCATCCCATGAAGGGCAATTACAATACTGACAGGCAGATTGATACACATCAAATATATCAAAGACACAAAAGCTATATTTCATATTGGTTTTCAAATAAAATGTCACGAACACACACACACACCAACACACACGCGCGCATGCGCACACACACGCAAACACCCGCACGCACGCACACACATCAATTGTGAACACAATTTTAAACCCATTGACTAGAAGACATAAAAACTTATTTTTACGCACGCATATACGCAGCACGTACACACGCACGTACGTGTGTGTGCGAACACGCCCACGCACACCCACACCATACACCAATATATGAATTCTACGCCTGGTGTAACATCTTTATTCAGAACTTCATTTTTTTGCAAAAGTAAAGGAAACATTTTTCACCCCAAAATAGTATACAATATAACAGCAATTTTTTTCCTGGTGTTTTATTTGTTCAGTTAGTGATTATCTGGTGTTTTAGCTGATTTACAAAGTGACAGTTTAGTTAGAAATGTCCATAAGTTTCCGTTCTTCAAATGCCATAATTCCTCGTGATTATGGTTTTAGCCTCTGTCTTTCCGGGTGTTCCATTGAACACCCCCCCCCCTCCCTGCCTTCCTGCCGTTACACAGCATCCATTTATTGCACTTTTCTTGTTTCCTTATCCATTCTTAGCTATTTCCTTCGTCTGCTTCTTCTTCGTCTTCGCGATTCTTCATTTTCTTCTGTGTTTTCTTCTTCTTTCTTCTCTTTTTTCAAAATTGTGTTTCTCTTTCTTTCTTCTTTTCTTCTTTCTTCTTCTCCTCCTTCAAATTCTTCTCCTCCTCCTCCTCCTCCTCATTTCCTTCTCCTCCTCCTCCTCCTCATCTCCTTTGCTCTTCTCATCCTCCTCATCTTCCTTCTTTGTAATTTTTTTCAAATATTTTGTAAGACACTAGTAAACCAAGGGAAAAATATCCAGCAATGGCGGAGTTGCAGATAGGGAAAAAACTGTGAAGGAACAAGTGTATTGCCGCTACAGACATGTCGTGGCATTCTGTCTGATCTGTAAACGGCATCAAGTGACAGAGAGAGGGCGATACAGCTGCTGTGGAACTGCAGACTCTCTGGAGGATTTCAACTTTTCTCTGTCCACCGTCCGTGCATTCAGAGGATTTACGTCATTTTGTTTCTTATAACTTTATCTGTTTTTGTGCATTGTTTGTATTTCATTGCAGCATGTTTATCCTTACTGTTTTAGGATAAAGATAGTATGGCATGTTCCATATTTTTGTTAGATCATGTTTGTTAGTTTCTTTTAAGAGAGACAGACAGACACACAGACACATAGAGAGAAAGTCTTCAAACTGATCCAGTGTTCTTCCACAGATGGCATAGTGAGTCATGGTTTTTCCCTTCTTCATTTTGGTTGGTGGGGTTGGGGTGAGGGGCAAGAAATGAGAAGGGGACTAGGGAGAGGGGGCGTCCACAAAGCACTAGACCCAGTTTAATCTGTGCACTTTCAGAGCCAACAGTATACTACTGACCTATCCACCTTGGACTGCATCAAAGACCCCAGTCAGACAATGGCCTATTTTGCTGCTGAGTGATGCTCAGTGGTGCTTATTCTAGTCCTGTATACTCCGCAAACTCCGTCTACTTTAGAAAATGATTGTAATTGCCCTTCATGGGATGATTTCATGTTTTTGACTCGACTTGACTTGACTTCCCCTTAGTGACGACAATAGCATGGAGTCAGATGGTCTGGGATTCCTACTGTATGGTGTCATAACAATTTGTTTAAATTCTTTTATTTTGAAGATAACGGAATGAGCATTCATGTGCTTTTAGAATCTAGTCCCCATGTGTATGCAGTTTGGTAAATGTTTTCATCTGTTCCCACCAGCACACAATGGCCTACTCTTCTGAAAAGGAGAATGGGTTTTAACGTGTGCGCAAGATGTTCTGCGTGCGTTCACACATGGGACCTTGGTTAATAGTCTCATCCGACTATCATTCCAACTCCCCTCGTTAGCGGTTATGAATGTGCTGAAGATTTTTATTTTGTAAAAAACAAACACTCTGAATACATAATCTGACATTACGCAGAGACTAAGATCAGCATAACTCTCTCTCTCCTCTCTCTCTCTCTCTCTCTCTCTCTCTCTCTCTCTCTCTCTCTCTCTCTCTCTCTCTCTCTCTCTCTCTCTGTATAATATATATATTATAAATTTTATATATATATATATCATGTATATCATATATATATCCATGCATCCACCCATCCATCTATCTATCTATCTATCTGCCTGTCTATCTGTCTGTCTGTCTGTTTGTCTGTCTGCCTATCTATCTATCTGTCTAACTTTCTTAATGACAATGACAAAAATAATAACAAAAACTGCCCAGTGTTGGCTATTATGGTCCAAAATACCACTAACACCACCATCTGCTTATTCCCCTAGTGACAACAGTAACAGGGAGTCAGACAGAATGAGATCCCTGATGTGTAGGGAGAGCCATTATGAATGTGCTGAAATCGACAATGTTTGTGTGCCCACATGTGTGCGTGTGTGTGTGGATGTGTGTGTGATTGTGTGTGTGTGTGTGTGTGTGTGTGTGTGTGTGTGTGTGTGTGTGTGTGTGTGTGTGTGTGTGTGTGTGTGTGTGTGTGTGTGTGTGTGTGTGTGTGTGTGTGTGTGAGTGTGTGTGTGTGTGTGTGTGTGGGTATGGGTGTGTGGGTGTGGGTATGTGTGTGTGTGTGTGTGGTGTGTGTGTGTGTGTGTGTGTGTGTGTGTGTGTGTGTGTGTGTGTGTGTGTGTGTGTGTGTGTGTGTGTGTGTGTGGGTATGGGTGTGTGGGTGTGGGTGTGGGTATGTGTGTGTGTGTGTGGGTATGGATGTGTGGGTGTGGGTATGTGTGGGTGTGTGTGGGTGAGTCTGGATGTATGTATGTGTGCATACATGCATGTATGTGTGTTTATTTATTTATTTATTCATTCATTCATTCATTTATTTATCTATACCACTTTAAGTCATGGCAGATTTCTCTGCGTGAAATTCGGGCTGCTCTCCCCGGGGAGAGCGCATCGCCACAAGAGCAGCGCCACCCATTTTGTGTCTTTTTCCTGTCTGCAACTGTATTTGTTTCTCTCTCAGAGTGGCTTTTTTCTGCAGAATTTTGCCAGGGACAACTCTCTTGTTGCTATGGGTTCTTTTACCTTCGCTAAATAATTATGTGTAACACACGGGACCTCGGTTTATCATCTCATCCGAAAGACTAGCACCCAGACCACCACTCATGGTCTAATGGATGGGGGGAAAGTTTCAGGTTGAAACGGGATTCGAACCACCACACACTTCTGACCCAAGACTTCGCTTTCTAGACAGGAGTGTTACCTCTAGACCACTGATCCATGTGGGTGTGTATGCGTGTGTGTGTGTGTGTGTGTGTGTGCACATGCATACAGATGTGCTCATATACCTCTTCTTTCATGACAAACATGCCAAGATGTAAGCAAAAATGCCCTTTGTACCTCAGTATAGTCATGCCACTCCCTCTTAGAGCATGTATCTCATCCCTCTGGCTTTAAGATGCTGCCAAGCTTTCACTAACACAAGGCAGGGGGTCGATAGTAATGCAATATTACGGCAGACCTTTAGTGTCTGCCCCTGCCCCGACCAAACCAAGTTGACTGCTTAGATCATTTGTTGACATTGGCCTTTCATTACGCCAGACGGCCTTTTGCCCTCTGCTCTTACCACTCTCACTTCCCTCCCCCCCCCCCCCCCTTTTCTTTTCTTTCCTTTCTTTGGCACAGGACTGATGGCAGCAATGTCACAGCTAAGGGGTCAGGGGTTTTTAATCTTCTTGGTGGCTGAGGACAAATAGACAGAATCCGGCCCATAATGAGACTGGAAAAAAGAAACAGGGTGGTAGTGCAAAGGAAAAGATGGATCTTTGGTTTAGAGATAACATGCCTGCCTAGAAAACGAAAGGTCCAGGTTTGAAGTGTGTGGTGGTTAGATCACCATTTGGGCCCCAAAATTTTCCCTGTCCATTAGACCATGAGTGGTGGTGTGGGTGCTAGACTTTTGGATGCAACTATAAACCAAGGTCCCGTGTGTTACACATATTTATCGCACATAGAAGAACCCATGCCAACAAGTCCCTGACAAAATTCTGTAGAAAAAAAGCCACTCTGATAGATATACAATAATAATAATAATAATAATAATAATAATAATAATAATAATAATAATAATGATGTATGGAATTTATATACCGCTGAATCTTGTAAAGCAACAAATCAAAGCGCTTTTCTTTTTTAATTTATGCGTGTGTATGCGGTTTTTTAAAAGTTTGTCATCTGTTCCCACCGGCACACAATGGCCTACTCTTTCAAACAGCGGAACAGGGTTTAACGTGTGCGCAAGCTGTTCTGCATGCGTTCGCACACGGGGCCTCGGTTTATAGTCTCATCCGAAGGACACATATACAGTCACAGACAGGAAAAGAAAACATAATGGGTGGCGCTGCTCTTGTGGTGATGTGCTCCCTCAGGTAGGGCATCCCAAATTTCACGTAGAGAAATTAGCCGTGACTTAGAGTGCTATACAATACAATACAAAAGGAATTGTGCATGGGCATACAAGCACTAAGAAATACACAGGAGCACAGACACACACATTCACATGCTTACACACATACACACACACACAATGATGACACTTGAATGCAAACATTGTACAACATCAAATTCTAAACTCTATCTGAAAAAACAGGATTTGAAAATCAACTTTTCAAGAAAAAAACGCCTTCCTTATGTTACTGTTAATTGAACTGCTGTTATTTGAAAGAAAATATTGCAGTGGATTCGTCTGTACTTCTTAATGTGCTTTCTACAGGACCCAATAATAGACAATTCCCATTATCTGAAAATGTCATACATGTCTTTATGCTGCACCAGCTTTTGCATTACAAATTTTGGCTGCCAGCCATTTTTTCAAAATGCGGCTACCTTAATGGTGGGCAAAAACGAACCCATTCACAAAAAATCTCACCTTGCATGAACCTCATGGCTCTTGCCAAGAAATGAAAATATTGGAAGGAACAAACAAAAACCAATTGGTATATAAACCACTACTAATGTATGGACTTTATATAGCGCTGAATCTTGTAAAGTAAACAAATCAAAGCGCTTGCATTCAAATCATTCATACGCATGCAACCATCCATAAATATCAAGATAAACAAATATCAAATTTATATACACAACACACTTAGGTGGGGGGGGGGGTGGAGGTGAAGGCAGCTATTGACAAGTAGGAACATACAACAGGGGAAGATCTCAAGTAGAGTATAAGTGCGTTTTGAGGCTAGATTTGAAAGAATCAAAAGAAGGCTTTTGGCGAAGTGGAAGAGGGAGGTGGTTCCATGTGGAGGGACCGGAAACAGAGAAAGAGCTACGGCCAACAGTGGTTTGTTTAAATCTGAATGTTCGAAAGCACAACGTATCCACAGCTGAACAAAGGGAACGGGACGGAGTGTACAGGTGAAGACAGTTACAGAGATAAGAAGGTGCAGATTTGTGGAAACATTTGAAACAAAGGGTATTAATCTTATACTTTATTCTTTGTGAGACAGGCAGCCAGTGAAGAGATCGCAAAAGAGGAGTGATGTGTTCAGATTTTTTCTTTCTAAGGACCAGTCGAGCAGCAGAGTTTTGTATGCGTTGAAGGGAGTGGATGGATGATGCCGGCAAACCAGCCAAGAGAGAATTACAGTAGTCCAGTCGAGAAAGAATGAGAGACGTGACAAGTTTGGATGTTGCTTCAGTAGACAGATACTTGCGAATTGCACTTATGCGCCGTAATTGATAGTAGCAAGACTGGCAGGTCTGGGTGATGAATTTTTTCATAGAGAGTGTGTTGTCAAGAACCACACCTAGATATTTCACAGAGCTGGACAGAGGAACCGACTACTCATGTTTCAGTGCAACAGGAGGGGAAAAAACCCAAGAGTTCTACTTTGGACACGAGTTGATCTAAGGGCTTCTGGCAGTTTTAAAACGCTGCAACCATTTGTCCTGATAAGTTCACTTTGGGGGCCGATATTGGCAACACCACTAACTCTGGGCAATGGCTGCTGTGCTGACAGCGGGGTTGATGTGTGGGGCTGATGTGGCAGAGGCTAAAGACATAACACCAGGCCAGGGCGGATATTTTTTTCTGGGAATGACTAGCAAGAGACCTGCGTTTTATGTGTTGGATTTCATTTTGCCTATCACTTTGGCTGGCTGCTTCCACGCTATAACGTTAGTGTGTGTGTGTGTGTGTGTGTGTGTGTGTGTGTGTGTGTGTGTGTGTGTGTGTGTGTGTGTGGTGTGTGTGTGTGTGTGTGTGTGTGTGTGTGTGTGTGTGTGTGTGTGTGTGTGTGTGTGTGTGTGTGTGTGTGTGTGTGTGTGTGTGTGTGTGATTGTCATGAAGACGTGTGGATGCAGAATGTGCCAAGAGTCACTTGAAGGCTACGACTTATGTTATGCTGGTGTGAGAGAAGATTAGTAGTAAATATGCCAATGGATATTCACATATCGAAGGATTTCTGCACCAATGCACGCACGCGCGCACGCACGCGCGCACACACACACATACACACAGAAAAATGTCCCTGTAAATATTCATTCGTGAGCATGTGTGTTCATACACAACCATGTTTCTGTATTAGTTTCATGCGTGTGTGTGTGTGTGTGTGTGTGTGTGTGTGTGTGTGTGTGTGTGTGTGTGTGTGTGTGTGTGTGTGTGTGTGTGTGTGTGTGTGTGTGTGTGTGTGTATGTGTGTGAGTGTGTATGTGTGTGTGAGTGTGTGTGAGTGAGTGAGTGTGTGTGAGTGAGTGAGTTAGTGTGTGTGTATTTGTGTGTTTACTTTATTTCTCAGTACAATACACAATTTCAGACAACAAAAGAATCCATCCCAGCCACATCAAAACCTGACACCATATCCTTACAGCAGAAGCATCCTCCTCCACTTAAGTAC
Source organism: Rapana venosa (assembly GCA_028751875.1). Taxonomy (NCBI): domain Eukaryota; kingdom Metazoa; phylum Mollusca; class Gastropoda; order Neogastropoda; family Muricidae; genus Rapana; species Rapana venosa. Next base: position 62,563,469 of record CM054141.1, read on the forward strand.
ACTGCAGCTTAACCTCTCCTTCCTTGTTTTTCACCAGCCCCCTTAGCCGGGGCCAGCTTTTCTCCACAGCTTTGAGTGGCAGCAAAACGTTCCTCCCAAATGCCCGGTGATCGATAGTAATGCAATATTGCTGCCGGCGTTTTGGCCTGGTACAGCCTAACAGGATTAGCCCAGGCACTTTGTTCTCCTCGGCGTTTTTACGCTGCTTTTGACCACATTTCGCTCACCAGCTTTGCCACGTTTTTCCAACGTCTTTGCCACCTTTTGTTCACCCGTTTCTTCACCTTTTATTGGCCATTTTTGGCACCTTTTCCTCGCAAGCTTTGCCATATTTTGCTCACCAGTTTTGCCACCTTTTCCTGAGCAGTTTTGCCAGTTTCACTACCTTTTGCTAGCCAGCTTTGTCACCTTTTGCTGGCCATTTTTTTCCATATTTAACTGGCCAGTTCTGTCACCTTTTGCTCACCAGTTCTGTCACCTTTTGCTCACAAGTTCTGTCATCTTCTGCTCACCAGTTCTGTTATCTTTTGCTCACCAGTTTTGCCACTGTTTGCTCACCAATTCTATCATTTTTGTTCGCCAAATCTGTCATCTTTTGCTCACCAGTTCTGTCAACTTCTGCTCATCGGTTCTGCCCTCTTCTGCTCACCAGTTCTGTCATCTTCTGCTCACCAGTTCTGTCATCTTCTGCTCACCAGTTCTGTCATATATTTTTTCACCAGTTTTCCCACTTTTTGCTCACCAGCTTCCTCTTCCTAGTTGTGTGAAAGGAGCACTATGTGACGCTGATAACAGTAATTTCTTACAGTGGGTGTTGGAATTATTTTTGACTTCCTGCTTAAGCTGAGAAAAAAAGTCACAATTGTTGGTCGGTGATCCAAGAGCTAACGCGCCTACTGAGAATGCGATATTTCCAGGTACAACTCCTGTGTGTGCCTGAACTTTTCCTTCATTGAGTGGTGATTTGTGTGCTAGTTCTTCAGCTGAGACCCCCCAAAAACCGAGGTTCTTCATGCCACACGAATTCAGTGGACGTAAAAAAGGAATCTACGTTAACATTGTTGGTGGCGAAAAATGTGTAGGAAAATCCACTGGCATAGGGAAACAGAGGGGGACTTCTGTAACTGGGTGCCACTGCTCTTGTATGTGGGCATGTGCTCACTTTCTGGGGACCAGCTCGGATATCACGAAGAGAAATCTACTGTGACTGAAAGCAGAATACAGTGTAATATGATGCAATGCAGTACAATAAATCTTTGTGAAGTCACATTTGGGAAGAAAAAAAGAACTGAAAGAGAAAAAGACAGTT
>CM054141.1:62567277-62584777 GCA_028751875.1 Rapana venosa
ATGCATTTGTTTTGATGGGTGGTTTGATGTAAAATCAAATAAAACAGTGTAGCACGCGTATAATATGCGCCAGGCTTTACAGCACTGCCAAAATAAATGAAGAAATCTGTTGAACAGTTCTTCAATGCTGCATATCAATGACTATGCAGGGAATTTAAAGATGATACTGAAAAAATGAAGATGAATTAGAAGAAGAAGAAGGAGAAGAAGAAGAAGAAGAAGAAGAAGAAGAAGAAGAAGAAGAAGAAGAAGAAAGAAGAAGAAGAAGAAGAAGAGATGGAGAAATAGGAGTATGAAAAGAAGAAGAGCAAGAAGAAGAAAAGACTATTCTGAACTAAACAGAGTACATACAAAACACGATTGTCCTTTATGTTGTTACGTTATACCTTTCTCATACTACATGGTATTTTAAGCAGAATGCACGTTTCCCGAAAACTTTCACAGCATATGTTGTTGCAAGCTCTGACAATCAGTGTACGCTAAATACATAGTTTCTATTCGTGTCATTTTTTTTTCTATATAGGCAGTCTTCAGTGTCAGAAAGCTGAAAATCAAAAAGCAGAGGTTGAAACTCAATCAGCGGCCTTTGGTGTTTCACTGCAGACAGAAAATCGTTAGGGCTGGACACAAATAGTTCCTAGAGAGCTCTGTTATTTGTGTAACAGTACCGCTCCTTTCATGTCCACAACTTTCGTAAACAGTTGAAACTCTCTCTCTCTCTCTCTCTCTCTCTCTCTCTCTCTCTCTCTCTCTCTCTCTCTCTCTCTCTCTCTCGCTCGCTCGCTCCCTCGCTCGCTCGCTTGCTTGTTTGCTTGCTTGTTTGCTTGCTAGATCATTCGCGTTTATGCTGTATTTCTCAAATGTGTGTTTGTGGTATGCTTAAAGAAAATCCAGTACACCTTCCCCCAAAAAATGTGATATGCATATTCATGATGGGCAAAATTAGCAGCTTCAAAGGAAAAGTTTAAACCTGAAAGTGATAGTGTAGGATTGGGGGTTTTTTTGTTTACAAAGGCTAAAGTAGAAGGTCTAGTATATGAGTTTCTGATTGTAGGAAATGAAGTCATTGCCATTGTCATGCCTGCATATTGCAGATATTTGCCAAATCTCTCTCTCTCTCTCTCTCTCTCTCTCTCTCTCTCTCTCTCTCTCTCTCTCTCTCTCTCGTATATAGCTTTACTATGCAATGCGTGGGTGATAGACTATGGTTTTGTGTGTGCGAAAGTGTGTTATCTATGCATATTTCATCCCTATCGCGTGCGTGCGTGCAGCGCAGACACAAAGAGATAAAACCTCTTTATATTAAAACGATTCATCATATTAATCTCTTAACGAAATTGGGCATATCACCCTAAAACATCTACTGGGCTAATTTATGGCAAATAGGATGTCGGCCTTTTTGCCATCAATTGTCTGAGAATAATGAGCCTGTGCGTGATGGATGCCTTCACTGGGTTTAGTTCAACGCCATCTTCAAACCTGAGATAGGAGAAAAACCATAATGTCATGTAGATTGGCTGGTTGGTTGGTTGGTTGGTTGTTGGTTGGTTGGCTGGTTGGCTGGTTGGCTGGTGGATGAACCTGTAGATGGGTTAGGTGGTTGATGGATAGGTTGCTAGCTGGTTTTATTTATCTATTTATGTATTCTTTTATTTCAAGGATAATGGAATAAACACTTATGTGTTTTTTTACACACAGTCCACGTGTGTATGCGGTATCGTAAATTTCATTATCCATTCCCTACGACACACAATGGCCTCGACTTCCGAAAAGCGGATCAGGTTTTAACGTGGGCGCAAGATGTTCTGCGCGCGTTCGCACATGGGACCTCGGTTATAGTAATAATAATGACAATAATAATGCATGAAATTTATATAGCGCTGAATCTTGTAAAGCAACAAATCAAATCGCTCATCCGAAGGACTTGGGGGGGGGGGGGGGGGGGTGGAGTCGGTACTGATGTTAACTCCAGGGGAAAATATCCCTTCGAACGGGATTGGAACCCGGGTCAGCAGATCACGAGCACAATGCTCAACGCTCTAACCAACATGGCTACCCGTCCCGCTTTGCTGTATGTAGAAGACTAGATGCCAAGCAATCCACTTCAACCCTCTGGTTGAGCAGACTATTGGATACACAATACAGTATATTAAAATCTCGATTAGGGATGGTAATGCCGTTGAGTCTTTTTGTTTTGTTTTTTGTTGTGTTTTGTTTGTTTGATTTTGTTTGCTAGGAATTAAGGACTTGTTTTTAGATATCTAAATGTCTGACCTTAATGAGCCAAGGGTGTTTAGCATTTAGGGGATATCCTTAGTGCTTTGGCTTATTCTTCTTTCTTTCTTTCTTTCTTTTTTTCTTTCATTCATTCAATGTCTGTTAGTTTCTCTGTGTAGCTTCTTTGTAATTCATTACTTTGATAAGCGTAACACTTCAAAGATAAACACTTAAAAACAAAACAAGAAGCAAGATCACCTTCCACTTTGTGCATTCCTCTAATCCACACCCTTTAACCGGCAGTCACAATCTGCCGTAGTGACGGAGAGAAGGGAGGGAGAGAAGAGGCAAACATACAGCAGGAGGGAGGGGAGGGGGAGTGTGTTATTCTGACAGACGACAGTTAAGGGGGCGGGCATTTGACGCGATGGATTGGGAACCTAATCAACCGTGAACTGATTACACTTCTCGTCCTGCCTCACTGACACAGGAGTGGCAGGGACCGGTTTATGTAGGCCCACATAACGTCACGGACCAAAATACTCTCGCTTTCATACTACTTTCTCTCAAATATATATTTTTTAAAAACCTCTGGAACTCCGAATGCAATGCCAGCACAGTAACACTATTCATCTCATTTCGTCTGCTCCCGTAACCTCCTTTGGGGTCGTAGGGGCACTGCAGTGACGAACATTGCACCAGTTGGCTCCATTTGCCGCGGTTGTGTGCAAGTGCCTGGTTGTGGGGAAGCTCTTCCCTGTCCATTCAGTGATGTTGTCTGCCCATTTCTTCTTCGACCTGCCTTAACATGATATCTTCACCATTCAAGCGATCAATCTGAACACAGAATGCACAATTTACCTAACACACAGATTAATAACGGCGATGAAGAGATGATGAAGAAAACTGTAACGAAGTGCACAATTCACCTTCACCTTTCCCGGAGTCCCTTGAACCAATGCAGATTCTGCAGCCAGCTTCCTCCACTCCCCACGGTCCTCTGCTTTCCTGAGCAAATCGTTCCACTTAAGGTCAATCCACTCTCTGATGAGGTTCAGATGAAACCACCTAAAAGAAGAAGCGTGGACGACACCGCTGCACACTCACTACACTAGTGCACGGTCGGTAGCAGTCTCAGCTGCTGAAGAAGCTCAGTCTTACAGAGTGAAGAAACAACACTGAACTTCACACAACACAGATGACCTCTACTCCAAAGAAGGTCCTACAAAGTCCAGTGCTCCACTGCCGTCGACAGTGATAACAAAGACAACGATACCCAGTCTACAATAACTGTCAGCCTTTTTCTTAGACTCTATTTGTCTCTCTCTCTGTATCTCTCTGTCTCTCTGTCTCTGTCTCTCTCTCATCAATTCACACATATATACACATGCTCGCGGACATACAATAAGCATGTACGCAATTTCGTGCACACGCACAGTTTTACGTACATGCACATGAAGGCATATCCATGCACTCGCAAGCACACATACACACATACAGAGCAACAACAGGGAAAAATCGAGGTGGCAGAAAAGTGGAAGAGAAAGGGCGAGCACAAGACAGATCGACTGACACAGCGACTGAGCTGGTGTGGAGAGAGGTGGGAGAAAGACAGACAGGCAGACAGACAGACAGATAGTATAGAAGAAACAAAAAGAGACGGTAGGCCCTGAAGATAGTGCTAGCAGTGATAAAACAAGACAGAGCAGTAGACCGTTAGGTCCAGACCTAAGCCAAAGGAACGATGCACAGAATCACCCACATCTTATGCAATCAGATTAACCCATTCTTTTCCACTCATTCTGATGCCTGCATTCCCAAGCAGCCATCAATTATCCTTCCAGACCAGGACTATGGAGGGAAAAGACTTATTCATTTTTTTCCCTTCCAGTTAAATTGCATCTAGCCTATAGCCGCTCTTTTTCTTTTACTGTTTTGTTTTTGCTGTTGGTTGCTTATCTTCTTGGTTTGCAGGGATTGCTGATGTTGTTTGTTTTGCTTTTGTGCTTGGTTCATTGTTTACAAGACTTTGTGTGTATATGCTACCTGTGTCACTTTGGAATCAGAAAAGTGGAAACGTACGTGGCGTTGTTATGTAATTATTGTAGCTAAAGTGGACAGACTGGACAGAGATAAGAAATGTCTTCTTAGTCTGGAAACTTAGTGCAGAATGCTGCCTACCATATTTGGTCAATGATGGGGTGCCAGAGTATGTCAAGGCTTTTTCCAATGCACGTGTTCTGTCAGGATGAATATGTTTAAGTTCTAAGCTGAATGCATTTAATCTCGCCACATGCCAAAACGAATGAATTTACTTTCTTTCCCCTTTCCTTCATCAGGCGGGCTGAAAATGACCAGACTGCAAATAACAGAACAAACGAGGATGAGAATCGGGTCAAACCTTCCATATTTTCCTGTAAAGTTAGGAAGTACTCATGTTACGATTATAGTCTCGATTGTGCTTCTATTCATCTATCATCTATTTACTACCATTGTTTTGGGTACTGTTTCCAATGTTGATACATAATGATGTGTTGAGCAATTTAAAAATGACTTCCAGTTATTTGTTGGTCTGGACTCACGTAAATGAAAGTTCTGAACCAGTTAACGACAGCACACCCACTTAACAACAACCCAAACTGACTTTTTATTCCGACACTCCGTCACCTCTTCCCGATACGACTGGTCTCCCACTTTTGCTTTGACATGTTTAGGTTAAGGTAAAGGTGTCCCATAACCTGTGTGGTCGTAGGGGAGCGAGGCATCAGAGACCTCAGCTTCTCCAGGGCCAGCATATTGAGGCGGCGCTCATCTCCTCCCCTCGCTGCTGCTTAACATTCGCTTGGGGAAAGCGAGTGCTCTGACCTCTGAGCTACCCTGTCAACATGTACTGACTTTGATTAGCTTATTTCCGTACATTGATTTAATTCAGCGCGGATCTCATCCATAAACAATTACTCTGCAATGTAGTCTGGTTTCTATAAAGAAACTTAACTCTAATAAATGTCAGAATTTTAGAATAAATGATAGTAACACACGAGATATTATACATTTGTCAAGATTGTTAATATATTTTTTAATTTTGCTGACACAAAAAGCAACATACACAAAACGTAAACTCAAATCTGGAATCATATTACCTTTTTATATGTAATGGCCAGGTACATAAAACGTCTTAACAAACAAAGAAGTCAATATTTGCTATGAAATCTTAATGATGGCTTTATGCTCACTGAACAAGTACTGGTAGTAGCAGCAGGTTTTTTTCCTTACACAAGCATTTTTGAATGTCATATTTTTAAAACTTGAAGTCAAAGACTGGAAACTCATTCAGCAGGATTGCGTGTTGCGCTGATGACAGAAAATCGTTCGGAGAACGTGGAGAAAATTGCCAGTAGGCTTTCCTTTTATTGGTGCAGCTGCACTGCTTCTTTGATGTCCTGAACTTTTTTTAGAGTTAAAACTCTAACCACGACAAATTGGCAGTATAGCCTCTCTCTCTCTCTCTCTCTCTCTCTCTCTCTCTCTCTCTCTCTCTCTCTCTCTCTCTCTCTCTCTCTCTCTCCTCTCTCTCTCCTCTCTCTCTCTCGCTCTCTCTCTCTCAGGCATGTTTTTGTGCAGCGAGGCTAAAACAAAAAACACAAACACAAACTTCTGACATGCACAGGGTTGTTTTTAGCAGTGTTGATACCTTCAAAGACGAAGTTCAGACTTTAAAATGGAGTTATAAAGCAAAGGAGAAAAAAGCATCTAAAAATACCACCGTAGACTCTGACATGCAGACTCTGTATCCACGACATTGTTGCCAAGGTAATGCTCATATTTTGAGGAAAGTTTCCAAGTCACCCAATTTTCTTTTTTACAGAATATAATCAAAAGATTTTCTGCAGTGGTTTTGAACTTTATTTTCTTCTTACCTGCAACAATTTAAACATGATACTAAAACGTATCAAGCAGTTTAAAAAAAAAGACTTTGAACTGACCATCTACATTGTAAACAAAAAAACAAGAAAACACACAAATGTCTACCCCGCATTTCGTGATCCCACACCTACTCAGTCTGAGCCAGTGTGCACATTGCAGGAGGCAGCAAGGAAATTGGAAGGAAGCAAGTGGAAACGGAAAAGAGAGAGATGGAGAGAGAGAGAGAGAGAGAGAGAGAGAGAGAGAGAGAGAGAGAGAGAGAGAGAAGAGAGAGAGAGAGAGAGAGAGAGAGAGGAGGAAGAGAGAGAGAGAGAGAGAGAGAGAGAGAGAGAGAGAGAGAGAAGAGAGAGAGAGCGTATGATTCTGGCAGACGACAATTAAAAGAGGCAGGCAGTTGACAGTGATGGATTGGGAATCTAATCAGGCGTGAACTGATTACAGCCAGCTGCTCTCGTGGTGACTGGGTGACATGGGAGCAGTTCCTCAGTGAGAACAGCGACATGAGAAACGTGACAACCAACAATAGCACACAACGCTTTGTCCTGTTTGTATGATTCTGGGTTGCGGGGGGGGGGGGGGGGGGTGGCGTGTCTTTGTCTCTCCAGGCATCCGTGTGTCTTGTTGGTGTGGTTTCTGTGTCACGTTTTCTCTTTAGCTTTATCTATTTTATATTCCTTTATATCGAGGATAATGGAATAAGCACTAATGTTCTAGTTCGCTGTTTGTGTCTGTTATTCTCTGTCTCCTCTGTGTGCTGCTGCGTCTGGATGAATATCTGTCTCTTCTTTCTGTCTGTCTATCTCTGTCTGCTTCTTTCTCTGTCTCTGTCTGTCTGTCAGTATCTCTCTCTCTCTCTCTCTCTCTCTCTCTCTCTCTTCTCTCTCTCTCTCTCTCTCCTCTCTCTGTCTGTCTTTCTTTCTTTTAGACATACACAGACAGACAGACACACACACACATGAAGGTGTGTACAAGCGCTCACAGGTACACACACTCACGCACACACGCACATGCATGCCTTACTGTGTACAGAGAGTCACACAGACAAAACAGACCTTAAAAGAATGAAAGAGGTAGTAGACAGACAAGCAGACAGAGAGAAGACAGAAAGAGACAGAAGACGCTGAAGACAGTGCTGACAGTGACAGAGTGTGCCAGAAACGCCAGTAGATGCCAGCACAATGACCCTCTGCCTCGCTCCGTTCTGCAATCGGACTCCACCATTCTTTTCCACTCTTGTTGATGCCTGCAATCCTCTGCAGTCATCAATTACCCTTCTACACAAGGACTCGAGAGAGAGAGAGAGAGAGAGAGAGAGAGAGAGAGAGAGAGAGAGAGAGAGAGAGAGAGAGAGAGGGGGGGGGGGGGTCTTCTTCTTCTCCAGTTCTAGGGTGCAAGAAACTTTTCAGTTTTCTTTTTCACTGTTTTTGTTGTTGTGTGTGTGTTGTTTGGGTTAACTCTTTTGGTTTTGCTGTCTTTGTGGTTTTCTTGATAGACAGTGTGTGTATGTATGTGTGTGTGTGTCTGTGTGTGTCTATGTTTTGTGTGTGTGTGTGTGTGTTAATGTGTGTGTGTGTTTGTCAGCTTGTAGTTGCATGGAAAAACACAGCCCTATCTCTTGCATTTTGTTATGAAAATAGTGAGAATGTATTTTCATTCAGTCATCCCCCCCCCCTTCCTCTTTACTTCATATTCTTGTTTCATCATGTAAGTGACCTTAATCGATGTTTATGTGTCAACATTTATCATCATATTTCTTGCACATTACTAAACCAGTTGCAGTAGGGTCAGATCTAAATGAAAAGACCACAGTTTTGTCTTGGAGTCAGACATTGACAGTAACATATCGTAACAAATACCATAGCATCACTCTATCAGAACTAACCACGCCGTTTCTTGACCCAAAAAGCAGCAATCAAATCTGAAATGAAGATATGTCTTTTATGTTAATGGCCCGACTACCACCACCTCAAAAGAGAAGAACAAGTCATAAGCGCTTTGATTTGTTTCACAAGATTAGCGCTATACAAATTTCATTTACTATCATCATTATGATTCTAAGACTCCTGCACTGGGCACAACAGGCTAAAACACCACACGTCCACAAAGCTGAAACTCGTTCCTTCTCCCCTGTGTGTCTTTATTTTTTTAAAGCAGACTGGCGAGCACATCCATCAGAGGTACACGCTATTCAGCGACCTGAGGAAGACCGTGTGGCTGACGGAGATAACCCTGCAAACCAAGCTGTACGGCCCACGAGAGGAGCTGGAAGGGCATGCCATTATTTTTCCCAAACACATCTGACGGTGTGAAGCGAACGAGAGCAGAAAAGAATGTCCCTCTAAACAAAACACATGTCCAATACACTCATCAATATCTCCTGACAGAAAGTCTCAGAAATGTCCGTTTTGCCATTGACAGCTTGACCAGTAGCAGCAGCAGATTTCTTTTTTCATACATGCATTCTTGAATATCAAATATGTGAAAATGACAAAGCAGAGGCTGGCACTCAATCAGCGCCATTTCATGTTGCGCTGAGGACAGAAAATCGTTGGAGAATAGAGGGGAAATTGCTCAGAGTGTATTTCGTTCTGTTTAAGTGGCTGCACTCTTCCTTTGATGCCCTGAAATTTTTCGACAGTAAAAACCCTGACCATGATAAATTGGCAGCATAAACTCCTCTCTCTCTCTCCTCCCTCTCCCTCTCTCCTCTCTCTCTCTCTCTCTCTCTCTCTCTCTCTCTCTCTCTCTCTCTCTCTCTCTCCTCTCTCCCTCTCTCACTCTCTCTCTTCACATTTTGCCCATGAGGGCTTGGTGTAAAGAAGCCTCTGGCTTATCCAATTACCATCATTAAAATATTCGAGTTCGAGTATTCGATTTCTCTCTCTCTCTCTCTCTCTCTCTCTCTCTCTCCTCTCTCTCTCTCTCTTCTCTCTCTCTCTCCTCTCTCTCTCTCTCTTCAGACGTACATTTTCGCGCAGCAGAACTAAAACAGAACACGAGCACCAAACCTCTGACAAGCAAAGTCTTGATAGGCTATGCCAATAACTTCAAAGACATAGCGTTTACTTCAAAATAGAATGAATATTAAAAATCAAAAGCAAACAAGAAAGTTTGCTAAGTAAGATCTTTGACTGTACGAACATTCAAATCTTTGCCAAAGCAATGCCCATATGTTGCGGAAAGTTGTCAAATCCCCTGATTTCAAAGAATATTATCAAAAACACTTTGGAGTGGATTTTATGTTGCAGAGAAGTTTCTTCTGTTTCACCTATCTGCAGACGATAAAATGGACATGCATGCAGTTTGGAAGCTTTCAACACATTACCTGTATTTGTTTTTCTTCAGTTGATAAATCCTTACCAACCACAAGTCCCCCCCCCCACCCCCCACCCCTCTCTCTCTCTCTCTCCTCTCTCTCTCTCTCTCTCTCTCTCTCTCTGTATGTCTGTCTGTCTGTCTGTCTGTATTCCTCTCCCTCAATTCTCTCTCTCTCTCTCTCTCTCTCTCTCTCTCTCTCTCTCTCTCTCTCTCTCTCTCTCTCTCCTCTCTCTCTCTCTCTCTCTCTTGCTCTCGCTCTCTTTCTCAGGCGTACATTTAGCTCTAAAGGAATAAATGAATATATAAATAAATTAATAAAACTCTCTCTCTCCCTCTCTCACACACACATACACACATTGTTTCTGTCCCTCTTTCTCCCTCTTAATGTGTGTGCGTGTATGTGAGCGTGTATATGTATGAATAATTACTTTTTGTGTGTATATCTATATGGAGTGTGCCTTCTCCCCCCCCCCCTCCTTAGTGTCTGTGTGTGTGCGTGCGTGTGTGTGTATGTTTGTGTGTGTATGTATAATGTTGTGTGTGTGTGTGTGTGTGTGTGTGTGTGTGTGTGTGTGTGTGTGTGTGTGTGTGTGTGTGTGTGTTGTCTGCCTTCGTCTCTCTCTGTCTTTCTGTCTCTGTCTGTCTGTCTGTCTGTCTGTCTATCTGTCTCTGTCTCTGTCTGTCTGTCTGTCTGTCTGTCTCTCTCTCTCTCTCTCTCTCTCTCTCTCTCTCTCTCTCTCTCTCTCTCTCTCTCTCTCTCTCTCTCTCTCCTTCGGATGAGACTATAAACCGAGGCCCCATGTGCGAACGCACGCAGAACATCTCTCGCACACGTTAAATCCTGTTCCGCTTTTCGAAAGAGGGAGGCCATTGTGTGCCGGCGGGAACAGATGACAAATTTTACAAAACTGCATATACACGGGGACTGATGTAAAAAAGCACATAAGTGCTTATTCCATTATCCTCGATATAAAAGAATAAATAAATAAATAATTAATAAATAAATCTCTCTCTCTCTCCCTCTCTCTCTCTCTCTCTCTTCTCTCTCTCTCTCTCTCTCCTCTCCTCTCTCTCTCTCTCTCTCTCTCTCTCTCTCTCTCTCTCTCTCTCTCTCTCTCTCTCTCTCTCTCTCTCCCTAATAAAACTGCCAGAGATTAAAAATGATTCATTACGTGCACTTGAAAATGTGGGCAGCTCGTGCTTAAACATTCAGTAACGTAATCTATGACCGATAGAAAAACGTTGCTCTTTTTTTTCTCTTCTTCCCCATGAAGATGTCTGGAAATCATGATCAAGTGCGTGAGGAACTGCAGGAGTGGCCCTCCAGGTTCAAGTGGTTTCCATGGCTTGAAGAGGGGAAGAACTTCAAGATGCATTAGTTTGGGCTGATTTTTTTGGGGGAGGGGGGGGGTGTTATATTTTGATTTTTGAAATTGTGGGATGGGTTGGTTGTTGGCTGGTTGGCTGGTTAGCTGGTTGGTTGGTTGGTTGGCTGGTTGGTTGGTTGGTTGGTGATTGATTGATTGATTGATTGGTTGGTTGGGCAGGTAATAGCCAATTTTTTGCAGATGTTGACTTCTTTGATTGTTTCTTTCTTTCTTGCACTGAATTCGACTTTTGTTAATGCTGTTTGTTTGTTTGTTCGTTTAGTTGGTGGGCTGCAACTATTTCTTTTGTTTTGATGCATCATCTTCATCTGCATTGCAACGACTTCAACGTCCTTCCAACGAACCTCTTCCCCAAGGAACCTCCATCTTAGCAGCTTTGACAGCAACTCACCGCAGGCATAAACGTCTAGAGAAAACTGAAGCTGAGGAGACCAGAGCAACTGCGACCACCGAATCAAAGACAATTTTCGATGTATTATGGTTGATGGTGATGAGGATGATGTGATGATGTTGTTATGGAGGCAGACCCGTTTTAAAGAATGCTCGACATGTTTGTGCTCTACGCTGCCTTTCACATTATTATCTCGGTATGAGCCGGGCCCAAGAGATACAGATACCTACAATGGGAGCTAAATATTTTCAGCAACGCTCTTAAAGTTTCACCCGTGAAGTGAATGATGCTCGAATCTGTGTCCCGATCTTCCTAGTGTGTTCAGAAAAACTCATTCCTGATTCTAGCTCTCTGGAATCCGAAGAGAACAAAAAACCCACTATGATTCTTATAGGATTTGAAGCCTCAACTTTCTGGTCAGGAAACTAGTGTGCTAACCACTTCACCCCAGCAGCTGATATCATTTTGTTTTGGGGCTTTTGTTTGGGGTTTTTTTTGCTTGGACTCTCAATGGCTTACTTAATGCTGCAGGGTATGTATAAGGTGATGTACTCATAGTGAATACCCAATAAGGACATGAAACTGATACTGAATTACTTGTTTCTGTGAATGTTTCTTTTTCTTTCTTTCTTTCTTTTCTTTCTTTCATTCTTTCATCTCTTTCCTTTCTTTATTTCTTTTTTTCTTTCTTTCTTTTCTTCTTTCATTCTTGCCTTCTTTCTTTCTCTTTTTTGTTTGTTTCTTTCTTTCCTTTCCTTCTTCTTTCTTCTCCACAACGTTTGCTTGTTATTTGTGTTTAATGGCTTTTTTTTAACTTTGATAAGCATGATGTTATTTCATCATAGTTTTTCCTGATTGTGGTGCTAATGCTTAATAAAGCATGACGTTATGTTCAAACCATAAAAACCCTAACAGCTCTTCACTCTATTTCTCCTCTCTCTTTTATTCTATCACTGCCTGGAGAATTCAGGGAAGAGGAGAGGGGTAAGGGTAGAGGGGACAGGCAATAAAGAAATGGGAAAGCCCATTGTACTGTTGTGGCAGACGACAGATAGGGAGGCAGGCATCTGATGAGATAAATTGGGAATGTAATCGACCATGAAGCGAACACAGATCTTATTCAGACTCCACTGCATAGAAGCGTGTTAACAAGAACGACGAATCCACAGGCTGGAAGGGCAATGGCACTGATATTGTTTTTGGTTTGTTATGTCTCTGTTTGTCTGTCTGTCTGTCTGTCTGTCTGTCTGTCTGTCTGTCTGTCTGTCTGTCTGTCTCCTCTCTCTCTCTCTCTCTCTCTCTCTCTCTCTCTCTCTCTCTCTGTATGTGTGTTTGTGTTAATGTGTATGTGTGCATGAGGGGAGAGAGAGAGAGAGAGAGAGAGAGAGAGAGAGAGAGAGAGAGAGAGAGAGAGAGAGAGCACATTAGTCTGATCTATACATACAACCTTGAAATTGTTGACAAATTAATGTGAAGTATTTTGTTTTCATTTGTTTTGCTTTCAAGATGTTCGGAACCTCATGTCATGGGCATTGGCCTGGTACATTAAATGTTCCGAGTTCCGAGTTCTCTCTGTATGTTTCTGTCTGTCTGTCTGTCTGTCTGTCTGTCTGCCTGTCTGTCTCTCTCTCTATCCTCTGTCTCTCTGTGTCTGTATCTGTCTCTCAAAATTTACAAAAACTGCATACACACGGAGAATGGATGTAAAAAAGCACATGAGTGTTTATTCCATTATCTTTGATATAAAAGAATAAATCTCTGTCTCTCTGTTTGTCTGTCTGTCTGACTCTCTGTCTCTGTCTGTCTGTCTGTCCATCTGCCTCTCTCTCTCTCTCTCTCTCTCTCTCTCTCTCTCTCTCTCTCCTCTCTCTCTCTCTCTCTCTCTCTCCTCTCTCCAATTCCACACATATATATCTTCTACTGTTGGTTTCTCCCATTAGTTTCTACTTTCCTGGTTTCTTGCATTCTTCTGCAGTCATCTGTTGTCATCTTATACCAGGATTCCAGAGAAACAAGATTGTTCTCCCAGTTTCAGGGCTGTTAAGTCTAGAAGCAATGTGTCCATTCTTCTCTTGTGGATTAGCGTCTTCTGCTGTTTCTATGGAAGTGGGTTGTGCCACATTCAGATTGCACTTCAAATTTTAGTATAAAGTATGTAATATAATTTGCTTTTAGTAAATAAACAACGTTAAAATGAGTAGTCAAAATTAACTTATCTATGATTTGTATTTTTGTTCTTGGTATAGATTAGTATGTCACACCGTGAGTACGATGTATGTATGATGTTGTAATAAGTATACATTGTATTTGTATAGAGAGTAGTCGGTAATTGTGTAAATTAGTGAATATTACCATTTACCAAAATTTCCAAATCATGTCTGCCTATTAATCTTTAAGTGTATCAATAAATAATTACGTCATGGAATAAAGCACTCTCTTTTTTAAATTAATATCATGATTAAAAATAAACACGCTTAAAAATAAAAACAACACTATATTGTTTGTTTTTAATAACACTCAATCGTGAAATTTCTGTTTATGGCTACTCTTCCTTTAAGAGCCATTACTAGTGTCCTTGTCAGAATTTGTACAAACATGCTGCTGATAAGCTTTAGTATACATGAAGAATTACGTCTGGAATAAAGACACGTCTCACGTTTTAATTAATGATCAGATTAACAAATCAGAATGCACGCTTTAATGTCACATAAAGAAGATATTATGGTATGTTTTCAACTCAATCGTGATTTCTGTTTGTGGTTAACTTACCTTTATGACGCCATTACTAGTGCCCGGAATTTTTACATGCATGCTTTCTTGAATGTCACAAAAAAGTTGAAATTCCGTCAGAAGGATTTTCCTCGCGTTAAAGATATAAAAATTGTGGGGCATTTTCTGTATTGATATTCTATTTGTTTGTTCAACTATGCCACTCTTTTGATGTCCTTGAACTTTCTATGTAAGGATAAATCTCTGGCAAATATAAAATGAAAGTTCTCTCTCTCCATACCTCTCTCTCTGTCTATCTCTCTATCTCTCTCTCCATCCTTTTTTTCTCTTTTATGTATTTGTTCAGCAAAGCTGAAACTGAGAGAAGAAGAAAACTACACAGAACAATAAAAACAAGCTTTTAACATGCATGCTTGCATGATTGTGGTAACCAAAGTCAATAGCTTCGAAAGCACTGCAGTTCAAACTAAAAAACATAATGCTCTTTGTGAAGGAAAAGGGAGGAAAAATTGCGGAACATGATGGCCCCATTTTCTGAATGGATGAAACCAAAGTCGTTGCCATAGTAACGCTTCCATTGTGTTGACATTTTTTTCTTTTTGGTAAAAATCAGCCAGCTTTTGTGCCATAGAGTTTTGTTGAAAGCGTTTATGAGTGACGTAGAATTAAAAAAAAAAAACTTTTCTGTTGCAAAAACACAATAAACATACTTTTTTATTTGAGTTTGAAAGACTTTACAAGCATTGTCTGAATTTTGGTTTTTAGGAAATAAACCTTATTTCTACTTCATTTTTCTCTGTTTGTCTGTCTGTCTGTCCGTCTGTCCGTCTGACTGTCTGTCTGTCCGTCTCTGTCTGTCTGCCTCTATCTCTCTCTCTCTCGCCCTCTCGGTAGACAGGGAGACAGGGGTGGTTGATTGGTAGGTAGGTTGGTTTGTTGGTTGATTGGTTGTTGGTTGGTTGGTTGGTTGGTTGGTTGGTTGGTTGGTTGGTTGGTTGGTTAGTTACTTGCTTGCTTACTTGCTTGCTTGGTCGGATGGGTGGTTAGTTGCTTGCTTGTTTGTTTGCTTGTTTGGTTGGTTGGGTCGTGTTGGGTTGGTTGGCTGGTTGTAGGTGGAATGGTGAGTGATAGTGTGGATGGCTGGTTGATAGACTGAATGGTTTTCTAGCGTTTTCGAATGTATAGGTGAGGTTCCTCTTTGACTGGCTTGGTTTTGCTTTTGATTTTTTTGTTGTTTTTTCAGTAATGTAGCCAGTTACGTGCAGTGCATACATACATTATTACAGTCTGCACACTGTGGCTTCTCGTTAAAAGAAATTCAAGTAGTACTGAATTAATTATTTTCAAATGTTGGTTTGTGGACAATACTTGTTTTGTTCATAGTGATTTTGTTGGCTTTTCCTTACTATTGTTCATAGTGATTTTCTTTTTGGTTTTCCTCACTTTTGTTCATTGTGATTTTGTTGGGATTTCTTTACTTTTCTTCATAGTGATTTTGTTTGTTTTCTCTTACTTTTGTTTATAGTGATTGTGTTGGTGTTTCCTCACTTTTGTATATAGTTACTTTGTTGGTGTTTCCGTACTTAAATCGCCATGACATTATTTCAAAACATCCAAAGTGTTACAGCTCTTTCACTTTCTGTCCAACCCAGTACCACGTTCTTCATCTCCCATCGGTGGTCTAGAGGTAACGCGCCTGTCTAGAAAGCGAAAAGTCCGGGTTCGTACCCCGTCTGGGCCCGAAACATTTCCCCCATCCATTAGACCATGAGTGGTGGTCTGGGCGCTAGTCTTTCGGATGAGACGATAAACCGAGGTCCCGTGTGTTACAGAAAATTATGCAGCGCACGAAAAAGAACCCACGGCAACAAGAGAGTTGTCCCTGGCAAAATTCTTAGAAAAAAGCCACTCTGATAGGGAAAGAAATACAGTTGCAGACCAAAAAAAAAAAAAAAAAAAAAAAAAAAGGGTGGCGCTGCTCTTGTGGCGACGTGCTCTCCCCGGGGAGAGCAGCCCGAATTTCACGCAGAGAAATCTCGTGACTTAAAGTGGTATAAATAAATAAATAAATAAATAAATAAATAAATAATCCCACGTGGGCCTGGGGCAACTTTTCTTCTACTTCTTCTTCTTCTTCTTCAACGATCGCTCAGACAACAACTACTGTTGTTTGCTGTATGAGGGGTTTTGGGGTTTTGTAATCTTTTTTTTTATTTTATTTTATTTTATTCTTTTATATCGAGGATAATGGAATAAGCACTTATGTCCTTTTTTACATTCAGTCCTCGTGTGTATGCGGTTTTTGTAAATTGTCATCTGTTCCCACCGGCACACAATGGCCTACTCTTACGAAAAGCGGAACAGGATTTCAACGTGTGGGCAAGATGTTCTGCGTGCGTTCACACACGGGGCCTCGGTTTATAGTCTCATCCGAAGGACTTTTGGGGAGAGTGGAGTCTGCACTGATGTTAACTCCAGGGGAAAATATCCCCTTGAAACGGAATCGAACCCGGGTTATCAGATTGCAAGCGCAATGTTCTAACCACTAGGCTATCCCATCCTTGAGCAAAAATGTGTCACGCTGCCGTTAAGCGCCTGACAAGTCAGGCCCAGCACATCCGACTTCTGCTGCATAGGAGAGAATTGCTATTTTTTAAGTCTTTCTAGAAAAAAAAGAAACGGAGAATGGACCAAGAATGAAGGCAGAATATAGACAGGAGGGAGGTGACAGAAGGAAAAGGAACAAGGCAGAAACAAAGAGAGTGATACAAAAGAGGAAATTTCTATCACAGGTAGACAACTCAGGAGAGGGAAAAGAGAGTGGGAGGATAGTGAGGGGAGAGCAGGTTATTCTGGCAGACGACAATTCTGGAGGCAGGCAAGGGAGGGACGTGATGGATTGGGGAATGAAATCAGCCGTGACTGATGGCAATTCTCATCCCAGCTCACTTTCATGGGAACGTGTCAATAGCAACGAAGACAATAGGGAGGGGGGGGGGGGCGGGAGAGATGTCATGCTATCTGCGCTGATTGTTTTTTATGCTTGTTCCGTTGTTCTGGAAGGGGGTTGTCTGTTTTTACTTTTATAATTATGTTTGAGTGTGCCTCTGTCTTCCTGTCTGTCTTGTCTGTCTATCTGTTTCTCTGCCTGGTTGGCTGGATGGCTGGTTGTGTGGCTGGTTGGCTGGTTGTGTGACTTTCTGGCTGGCTGATTGGATGTCTCTCTTCCTACTTTCCGGAAATTCTGTGCTGGAAATTTCCCCCTTTCTATCAATTCCTTTGTTTCTGCCCTTTTCCTTATCTGTCTGTCTGTCTGTCTCTGTCTCTGTCTCTGTCTGTCTGTCTCTGTCTCTGTCTGTCTGTCTCTGTCTCTGTCTCTCTCTCTCTCTCTCTCTCTCTCTCTCTCTCTCTCTCTCTCTCTCTCTCTCTCTCTCTCTCTCTCTCTTGGTGTTTTTCTGCCTACACAGCCAATCCTCCTGCCTATATTTTCAAACAGTTCTTAATCATTTACTGTTTTTTTCTGAAGAACGTG
>CM054141.1:62587277-62597277 GCA_028751875.1 Rapana venosa
AATCAAAGAGGCAGGCTCTGAGAATGTGATAGATTGGGAATCTAATCACCTGTGGCTTGATTATAGCTTGAATTCACATTCCACTGCTATTAAGCTTGTCCATTTTAAAAGGAATGAACACAAACAATTTTCGGAATGCTAATTGCACTGACCATTATAATTTCTTTGGGGTTTTTTCGCTGGTATTCTTGTGTGTTTACATTCCTTTCCGTTTATCTAAACACCACGGTTTTGTTATGTGTGGGTGTCTGTCTTTGGCATTCTGTATTTCTGTCACTGTTTACCTTTTTTTAGCGTCTTTGAATGTTTACTTCTCTCTGTGTCTCTGTCCCTCTCTCTTCTCTCTCTCTCTCTCCTCTCTCTCTCTCTCTCTCTCTCTCTCTCTCTCTCTCTCTCTCTCTCTCTCTCTCTCTCTCTCTTGTCTCTCTCTCTCTCTGACACACACAAACACACACACACATAACACACACACACGCATACGCGCGCGCACGCACACACACAAAACACGGGCACGCACGCACTTACACACACATATTCATACATACATACATACATACATACTTACATACATACATACATACATACATACATACATACATACATACATTCATACATACATAAATACATACATACATACACGCATACATACATACATACACATGCATACATACATACATACATACACACATACATACATACAACACATACATACATACATGCATACATACATACATACATACATACATACATACATACATACATACATACATACATACACACACACTCACATTCCATGAACCTTCCTCACCCAAAATCCCTGTTCTCTGCCTATTAACGACTCCCACTTTACTTCATATAATATACACTCTTGAACAGTCACACGCTCACTCTATTTCATATATCACTCTACTTTATATATACACACGTTCTAAGACTCACATGCTGATTCAGATGACAAAATTTAAAAAACAGATGACAATTTTTTTTAAAAACCACATACACACGCAAAAAAAAATTCATCTGAGCGCTTTGATTTGTTGCTTTACAAGATTCAGCGCTATATAAATTCCATACATTATTGTTATTTATTCTCATGCATCCCCTAACATTTTAAGACTCACATGCTGATTCTCATGCATCCCCTAACATTCTAAGACTCACATGCTGATTCTCATGCATCCCCTAACATTCTAAGACTCACATGCTGATTCTCATACATCCCCTAACATTCTAAGACTCACATGCTGATTCTCATGCATCCCCTAACATTCTAAGACTCACATGCTGATTCTCATGCATCCCCTAACATTCTAAGACTCACATGCTGATTCTCATGCATCCCCTAACATTCTAAGACTCACATGCTGATTCTCATGCATCCCCTAACATTCTAAGACTCACATGCTGATTCTCATGCATCCTCTAACATCTAAGACTTACATGCTGATCTATGCATCCCCTAACATTCTAAGACTCACATGCTGATTCTCATGCATCCCCTAACATTCTAAGACTTACATGCTGATTCTCATGCATCCCCTAACATTCTAAGACTCACGTGCTGATTCTTATGCATCCCCTAACTGATGAGTTGATACAGCTGCTGCAGATTTAAAACGGTCCTAAAATTTCACAGGGAAAACTGCATTTTGCCTGATCTGTGAACCTGCCGCTGCAGCTGTCCTCCTCTACCCAGAAGAACTGAAATAGTCCTGGCTTCAGTGGGGTAAGCATAGCCGCCATTGCCATAATTACACACTTATCTTGTGATCGCAACCATCAGAGTACAGGTGTTGTTTTGTGTGGACATTGCACAGTTTCCATGCACCTGCCAGAAACCTGAAGAAACTTCATCCAGATTACACCAGAAACAATGTCCTTTCTTCTTTTCCAAAAGCCGTGGAAAAAAAAAATAGCTGATCAAGTCAGCCATGAAACATATAGGAATGTCATGTCACGATTTTTCTTATCAGTTCAGCATATATTTCCACATTTTGTTAAAACATTCCTTTTGTTTGTTTGTCCGTTTTTGATGCTGTTGTTGTTTTGGGTGGGCTTTGAGTTGAAAAGTTTGTATTGTATACAGTATTGATGAGAAGTTGCTGCTTTCTGGGTTATGCGCAAACTTTTGTCAGTAGCTGGAAACTTGCTACATAATTATCTGGATCCTCTGACTGCCCCTGTATGCGTTGTGAGATGGGAGAGAGAAAAGGGAACCCCCAAAAAGGAGTGAGACAGAAAAACACTCCGATGTGAGAGACAGAACAAGACAGAAGAGACAGAGACAGAGAAGGAAGGTCCTATAGACAGTGGTGACAGTGACAAAGCAAGACAGAGACAGTGGCAGGTCGAAAGTGGTACCAAAAGACCGATTCATGGCAGACATGCCACATGTCTTCTGCACCCTGACTCCCCCTCCACTGCCACTATTCCTGCCTTCCTGCCTGCCTTCCTGCCTGCCTGCCTGCCTGCCTGCCTGCACTTCCACATAACCATCGACTTCTCTCCCAGACCAGGACTTCCTAAAGAAAACAAAAACTGGGACAGGTGTCTTTTTCTCGAGTTTACGAGCAGGGAGCTCCAGTGTTCGTTTCCACTCTCTAGGCAGTCAGACTGCTGTTTGCCTGACTTGCAATAGCTGGAAACAAAACATGTACTAGTTTGTTTAAGCAGACTTTGATGGTACTTGATTCCCTGTATATTTTTCTGTGTGAAAGCCCCTAAAGGCTCAGAACAAAAATTGCTTTATACTTTTCTAAGCAAAGATGCGGGACAATAATCTCTCACAACACTGATCGTTTTCCTGCAGTTACTGCTAATTCTAAAGACGCATGGGGTTTTTACAGATAAACATAAAAGAGTCTATCAAAATCCCACCACAGCTATTGCACGTTTTTGCAAAAAAGAGTAAAATGTTAGTCATTGCTGTTGTCGTTTTTCTTTTCTTGTTCTGGAAGTATAAGGGTTATTTTCACTATCACAGTCATTTCACAATAGCAGCTGGAAGAGTGAGTCAGTTGTCAGTCAGCTGTCTCCATCGCCGCTATCGACGGTAGGAGCTCGACGTAATGCCACCAGGGTTCATCATCTTTCTCTGTCACTGCTGAGTTCTACAGTTCTCCTGTAACCCTCCCAAATCATCGACTTCAGTGATGTTGGCAGTGTAGGATGTTGGTGGTCTGCCTCTTTCTCTTCTGCCCTCAATCTTCCCTTAGAGAGCTGTTGCTATCAGATTTGTTTTTGTTGTATGTGTTTGCATGTATGCATTATGCCAGTAAACTTTAAAATAAAGTTTCGAGACACCAGCCAGAAGAATAGACAACATTGACAAATTGCCACAACACACGTTTCTTTTTCCTTTCACAAAACGCCCTTGAATAGGAAACGGAGAAAGTTTACAAAAACCCCAAACAAATAAACAAACAGACAAAGCAGCTATTCTTCCTTTTTGCTCAATGCTGTGAGGAAGAAGAGCGGAAATTTTCAATCACTTTTTTCTTCCATTCTATGAAAGTTGTGGAGAAAGAAAATTTTACAGTCCAAAACAATTCTCTTTCTTGTTTTCCAAAGCAGCAAAAGACAAAGCTAGCCCAGTTACAACCCCCTGACTTGTTCACGAACATAGCCATCCATTATAACAACATATTTTTGTTCTGGTCATCTTCCTACAGAGCTTTTGGTCATAATATGTAAGTTTTCAATAACGGCTTCCTCTTTGAACAATCTTCTGTAGTTAATCATAAACAAACTTATTTTTCATTTGCCAAATATCTGGATTCCCTGGCTATCCTAGTGTTCGTATGAAACAGTTAAACGTGAGAGAGACAGACAGAGAGACAGACAGACAGACAGCAGACAATCAGACAGATACATACACATGCACGCACGCACGCACGCACACAGAGAGAGAGAGAGAGAGGGGGAGAGAAGAGAGAGAGAGAGAGAGAGAGAGAGAGAGAGAGAAAAGAGAGAGAGAGAAGAGAGAGAGAGAGAGAGAGAGAGAGAGAGAGAAGTAAGACAGACAAAGTCGAAGATGCAGATAGACAGAAAAGAGACCCCAAAAAAAAGAAAAACAGACAGGAGCCCTGAAGACAGACATAAATGACAGCGACAGAGGCACTGGCAGGTCCACCGTGATGCCAACAGAACCAACCACGATAGCAAACACATCTTCTGCAATCCAATTCCCCCATTTCTTCCCCACTGCACTCTCCTCGCTGTCTACCACCACTATGCAGCCATCAATTACTTTCCTAGACCGTGACTGCAGAGAGGACAGGGAAGCTGAGGATGTCGCTATCTTACTGCACGAGTGGGGAGAACTCTGCATGCAGCAAGCTAGGTTTGCTGCTTGTCACTAGTCAAACAACGAACTAACTGGCTGCTTGGTATGCAAACTGCTGGCAAACAAATCTGCATTTTGTGGGATCTCTCAAAACTTTGCTCTTACGCTTAAACCATAATCTTTTTGTCCGTGTGTGTCAAAGCATATTTGTCTCCTGAAGTAACAGCGTTGTGACGTGTCCAGACGTGTCCAGAGATATGAGTGGCGCTTCACAGCTGGGCGGCCGCAGGGTTACGAGCTCTGATGATTTTCTTGTATTTTGGTGCAAAAAAGGAATAATTTGACTGTGATTGTGTCGCATGTGAGAGTATAAGTGCCAGCAGTACCAGTGATGGATGTGTGCCGATTGTTTTTATTGTGGGGGTGGTGTATTAGTGCGTGGAATATTTTATTGTAACTGCCTTCCATTTCGAAAAGGACAGCCATGTTAACACAGGTACAGGCACCCCACATATATTTATTCAAGAGAGAAACTTTTAGAAATTAAATCTGCTTTTAGCTCTGATTCTTGTTTATATAACATTCCTCCGAGCTACGCGTGACTTAAAGAATGCCAGAACTCTGGAACCAACCAACGTCGAAAAAAGAGCCGTAGAGGAGGAGTGAAAAGACGTTTGAGGACAGTTCAAATTTAAACCTGCATTACCCTCTATTGTTTTTAGCAAATGTGCGATCAATTCGACCCAATGGACGCAATTTAATTTCGGATGAACTCAAGGAAACATACAGTTTTTATCTGAATATAAGAATTCATGTTTACTTTTTTTTTAACTGAAACTTGGTTTAGTGATTTTATTAGTGATGAGAGGGGTGGCTTTGAATGGTTTGGTGTGCCGTATCGAATGGACAGAGAGAAAGATGAGAGCGGAAAAAAACAAGGTGGTGGCGTGTGCCTGTACGTGAATGAAATTGGTGTGGAAAGAGCAAATGTCAAGGTCAGAAAGCAAATGTGTACTGCAGAGTTGAATTGTTGTCAGTGTCCCTCCGTCCTAAATATCTGCCAAGGGAGTTTGGCCAAGTGTTTGTGACAGTGTGCTATGGCCCTCCCTCTGCCTGTGCTGCACGTGCCGCCTCCCAGTCTCTGACACAGTACACGAACTGCAATTGAATGCTCCTGACTCGCCCCTGTTTTTGTGCTTGGCGATTTTAACCACTGTGATTTAAAACATGCTCTTCCTTCTTTTAAACAATATGTGACTTGTTTTACCCGTCAACACAAAATTCTTGACAAATGTTTTGGGAACATTTTACATGCCTATAAGTCTTTGCTTTCCCCACCTCTTGGTACCTCAGATCACAACACAATTTTCCTCATACCTGCATATAACCCAAAAATAAAAACTGACCCTATTGTGAAAAAACAAGTGAAAGTGTGGACGCATGAGAGTGTGGAAGAGTTGAAAGGTTTGTTTTGAGTGTACTGACGGGAGTGTGTTTCTTGACTCGAGTGACAATGTTGATGAAGCGACTGATGTTGTGCATGCATATATCTCTTTTTGTGAAAATCTTATTATTCCACAAAAAACTGTAAAGATATTTCCCAACAATAAACCTTGGGTGACAAAACACTAAATCCTCTCTAAACAAAAAGAAAAGTAGCGTTTCAGAGCGGCGATAGAATGACCTGCAGAACAATTAAAAAGAAACTCCAAAAAGAAATTCGAGAATGTAAAAGATCTTATAAAGAGAAAGTTGAAGAACAATTTCAGAGGGGTCATTTGGCTAATGCGGGGAAAGGGGTTTTAAAAGGGATACTTTCAGGGCAAGCAAACTCAAAAGTGTCACACAGTCAATACCACTAGAGGAACAAAAAGCTTTTGCTGATAAACTGAATGATTTCTATTGCCGCTTTGAGCGTGAAGATCACAAACATGAGCTTCAATCTGTTCTGTCAAACCTGAAACAAAATGTCTTTTGATAATAATTCAATGATGAAGATTTTACTTTTCATGTACAGATGTTAATCAGTATTTAAAGCATTGCATGTGAGGAAGGCTGTGGGTGTGGATGGTATTTGTGGTCGGCTTTAAAATCTTGTGCAGAAGCAGCTGTGTCATGTTTTTAGTGATTTGTTTTCTCTGTCTTTGAAAGCATGCCATGTTCCAAGTCTCTGGAAAAAATCAAAATTTGTCCTGTTCCAAAAAAAAAATCACCCCAAATCTTTAAATGATATAGCCAGTAGCTCTCACTCCATATAGTAATGAAATGTTTTAAAACGAATCGTTCTCAAACGGCTTCTTTTTCTCTACTTCTTCATATCTAGATTCCCCTTCAATTTGCATACAAAGCCAACGAAGCACAAATGATGCTACCATTACCTTGCTGCATAATGTTTATTCCACCTAGAAAAAAAACCCGACTCTTTTGTTCGTATACTTTTCATTTACTTTTCTTTTTTGCCTTTAAATACCATCAGCCCCATCTATTAGCTCTCAAACTGCTCCAATAGATGTCTGTCTCGGCTAATTCTCCCGGATAATGAGCTTTTTGACACACCGGAAAACAGTTTGTTCGATTTCAAAAGGCCATATCCATCAAAGATCAACTTCCACTGGTTCTCCCCAAGGCACTGTTCTGTCCCCCATCCTTTTCACCCTTTACACAAATGACTGCACTGGCTCTGATCTTATACCGTTTAATCAAATATTCTGATGACTCTGCTCTGGAAGATCTGTTATTCCCATGTTTATGTATTTTAAACAAATTGAGGGGTTCTCCCCCTGGTGCAAAAAAGAACTGTCTTGACCTTAATGTTGAAAAGACTAAGGAAATGTTGAATTGATTTTCGCGGGGGGGGGGGGCCCCCAGCCCATACCAAATCTTTACATTGATGGTGTAAAGGTAGAAGCGTGTACACCCTACAAATAAACTAGGTATATTATTTATGATAAACTAAATTTTGATGCTAATACAGATCTTGTAAATAGGGAAATGCCACTCACGCATCTTTTTCCTTCAAAAACTCAGGATCTTAAAGTAATGTAAAAGTTTTACAAAATTTCTTTCCGATGCTTTATTGAGTCTGTCCTTTTTATTTTCCTTGGTTTGTTGGTAAAGGGGGCCTGACTGTTAAAAAACAAAAACTAGTAAACAAGATTGTAACCAGATGTGGCAAAATTGTGGGCTGTGAGCAAAAGAAACTGAATGATTGTATGAATGCCGTTGAGAGAGACAGAGCTTTGACAGATTGTGAGTGATGACACACATGTGCTTGCAAAATATTTTGAACTCCTGCCTTCTCAAAAACGCTACAGGGGTACCAAGACTAGAACCCTGCGATTTAAAAATAGTTTTATTCCAACCTCAATTCTGCTAATTAATAAATGTATGAAAAATAAATCTGAATTGAAACTAAAGCCCACGACAAGAGAGAGAGAGAGAGAGGGAGGAGAGAGAGAGAGAGAGGAGGAGGGGGGGAGGGAGGAGAGAAGGGGATAAAGGGTAAACCCTTTTATTAGAGTAAACTGTGTTCAGTTTCTAATAGAATAGAGTATTAACTTTACTGATATTTGTCTTATCATACATGTTATACAAATGATTTTTTAAAATTTTTTTGATATTTTTTTTTTCTTTCTTTAAATACGTGCGCGTGTTATTATTTTAGACTGTTCAATATCTTAAAAGAACATAGTATTAATTTAATTAATATTTGTCTTATACAACATGTTATAACAATTTGACTTATATTATTAAAATGCGTGAGCATGGGTACGAATGTTTACAATGTGCGAGCGTGGGGTGCTCGTGCGCAAGTGACTGTGTATGTGCGGACGTACGGTTTACTTGTGCGCACATGAGTAAAGTGATTTTTGTTGGGGTGGGTTTGTGGCTGGCTGAGATATTGTTGATTTGTGGAGCTTTTTATCTCATGATGGGTGCGTGCTGATGTTGGACAGTGTGTGTGTTTTAAATATTATGTTTAAATGTTTATTGTTTTTATGTATGGCGAGTAACCCGCCGGAATTTCTCTGTCTTTGAGATAATAAAGTTTTTGAATTTGAATTTGAATTTGAAGCTAGATGTGGGGATGAGTGTTCTAGAAAAGGGGGCCAGAAGCTGATGCTAAGACTGCGTGAAGTATTGGGGGGGAGGGAGAGGGAGGGTGTGCATACAGCAGATACCATATCCACAAATGTAAGTCTTTGTTACCCGGTGCAGTTGATGATAGCCTCTTGTTCGGTGTTAGGTTGTGCATACACTAAATACCATAGCCACAGCATTTGTGGATATGGTATAGAATATAGTATTATTATCGTTCTTTACCCAGTGGGGACGGGATAGCTCAGTGGTCGGAGCACTCGCTTTCCCCCAGCCAAGTTAAGCAGCGTCGATCGTGGTTACCAGTTGAATGGGTGACCGTTTGCGCGCCTTGGCTTCAGTACAGTTCCCCCAGTTCACCCAGCTGTAAATGGGTACCTGCCCTCTTTAGGGTCAGGGAAGGTAAAGCAGAGAGGGAGAGGAGATGGACGCCGCCCTCAATATGCTGGCCCTAGAGAAGTGAGGTCTCTGACGCCTCGCTCCCTTACGACCTTATAGGTTATGGGACTCCTTTACTTTTTACTACCCAGTGGTGTAGATGATATCCCCTCCTTTGGTGGTGTTTGGAAAATTAACACTGTCCAAACCGCGGTTGTCTCAGAACTGTTACTGAAAAAAGCAAAACTGCAGCATTCTAACGTAAACTCTACACATTTCAGACACACATAGACTAAAAGGGACAGCGGTTTAAACAAATACATTTTACAAACTTAGAACAATTTCTTTAAAAAAACAAAAAACCCTGGAAACAGAAGACGCTAATCCTGATAGAAAGACAGTAGAAAGCTTTTCTCTTCACTGGCTGTGTAATAAACTGTTCTCTCTTTCTACTGTTCCCTTTGTGAGCCTCTGCCCCATCTCTAGAGAAGAGAAACCTATTTTATAACAGTAACAGTTCCTGTATTCAGATAAGGTTGTTTTTTATGGGCAAACTTCTTTCAGGCTCTAAAAGCAATCCAAGTACCTAGATCCCCTAGCTGTTTAGTGTACGTCGGCTGCTTTGACTAAAGGCTTTGTCCTACTATCTTTCTCTTATTCACCTACAGGTGTAGTTCTGGTGAAAGGTGGACCATAACGTTATAGCGGACAGTGAAAGAAAGATACAGACAATTAGGTGTTTTCGTAAACTCCTTGACATCTCATACAGAGATCACATCGCTAATGAGGAGGTGGAAACCAGAATTTTAAAATCGCCATCGGACTATATGAAGAGGTCCTGACCAGTGGAAAAACGCAAAAACTAGAGCAGTACGGGTATGTCACACGAACATCTGCACTGGCCAAGACTGTCCTTTAAGGAACAACACAAGGAGGGAGACGAAGAGGCAGACAGAGAAAACGATGGGACGACAACATCAGAGAGTAGACTGGCCTTGAGTGAAACGAATTGTCACGGAAAGCAGAGGACGAGGAGAGTGGAGGAAGCTGGTTGCAACATCTTCAGTGGTGCCCGCACAATCCCCGGGACTTGGGGATAGGTGATGGTGAAGGTGAAGTAGTTCTGGTGATTGTCACCTCAGTTACACTTTCCAAACTGGGGTGGGCGTGGTTCTGGTATTTCTGCAGAGTGTGTGGAGACTTTCTTCTTGAGTGAAGTCTCTCTTCTGTATACTTTTA
>CM054141.1:62612277-62614777 GCA_028751875.1 Rapana venosa
AGCCTTAAAGCGTGTGCACTTCCATAGCAGCAGCGTTACAATCATTATCCTCATTGTCATTGATTATCCGGCAATAAAAGACAATTGCCTCTCATTCTGTGGCCCCTGCTGCTCTGGTCTCGTGGTGACCTCAGATTCAGTTTCACCTCAGATTCAGTTTCCCTATACATGTCTATGCCTGTGGTGAGTTTGTGTCAAAGTCTTTGGGGTTGGAGGCTTACGGGAGTGGGTCATTGGAGGAACGTTGTGGTGGTTGCCATACCCGGTGGGAGTCTCACTCAGGCTGGGTCCGCAACTGAGCAAGTACTGTTGACAGTAGGGGGCTAAGGAGGTGGTGACCTTCGTATGTTAGCTGAGAATAGGCACTATTGAAGACCACGAAAAAGACCAAGCAGCAGTGCGGGGGCCCTCTGACTGGTGGCCCCAGGGTGGCCTGACATCGATGGGCTCTCTGTGGACTTCTGACCCTGATGATGTGACATGATGGATCTGGGCAAAGCTGGGGCGGAGAAATTGAAATGAGCGGTGTGGGAACGGTGGGACGGGAGCGTCACAGAGGAGATGCAGCAAAAAGAAAATAATCCTGAGAAACTTTTCTTTTGCCAGCTGGAAGTCCCAAGTGTTCGAAAAGAATGGAATAAACTCCTTTCCTTTGACAGCTGCCTTCACTGGCCCAAGTCTGGAGCAGCGGTGCATAAAGAGTTAACGCCCTTCCTGTGAGCTGTCCAGTTCAGGCAGGCGTTTTTGCCTCAGCTAGACTTGGCTGAACTCGTGATGGACAAATTAATTGCTTGTTGATTGCATTGCCATTGAATTAGCGTATGCGATAACTAATCGCCTCAGTAGATATTCATGTGTTGTAGAAAATAACTGAATAAATGTGTTATATCTCTTTCGCTTGTGAATCAGTATGGTGATGATCGTCTAGAAGATAATAGAATGGGGGATTTAAAAATGTTTATTCTTCCTTATAATATTTGTTGCGGCTTTCATATTAAATCTAGTAGTTTGCATTTGTGTATGTCTAGTTTTGTTTTTGTCCAAAACAAAATTGTAAAAATGTAAGCAAGAATGCACTCTTTTTTACAAGCAAATTTGATGGAAAAACCCTGTGCAGTTACAAGCAGCTCAGTTGTCTTCTTCATCATAATGTGTTTTCGAGAATGTAAATATCAGTTGTTGTTCCAGCTTGTTTAAGAACATATGACCCCGGACTGTACATACTGATATGTCGTCGTTCTAGACGAATGGCATACACCAAAAGTAGTTGTACTGATCCAGTCTGTACCCTGAGATCTGTGCAAGAAAAAAATCAATGCATGCAAGAGATTCCATATGCTCTATAACGGTATTTGTGAAATTATAAATTATTCCAAAGAGGCAGTGCTATTCTCAAGCCAAACCAAACCAACGATAGATCTCCATGACACATATTCAGACAGAAAAAGACAAATTATAATGGGTGGCGCTGCTCTCGTGGCGACGCGCTCTCCCCGGGGACAGCAGCCTGAATTTCACGCTGATAAATCTGTCGTAACTTAGAGTGGTATGCAATACAATGCATTACAATACAGTACAATATGATGATGAAGGATTTTTTTTAAAGAAGACAAATGAGATTTCGTTTGAGAAAGATTTCGTAATATGGCTTAAGAGAACTGGGTAAACTGTTTCCTCTTCATGAAGGCCTCTAGCCAAGTGTTCTCGTGGCACATTGTTGAAGGCAACTTTGACATGATTCATAACAAACAGTCATCAGATGATAAAGAACCAATTTGGACTAGAGAAATCTCACAAAAACAAAGTATTGCGTTCGTGGTATAATTCTTACCCAGCGCTACGACTCTCAGGAAATGGAACAATACACTCTTCTCTTTCTACGTATGCAGGCTTTCATCAGAGCACCGTGCGTTCATTCACATAATTTACCACAGTCCTACTTTTGCAATGAGGGGAAAGGAGAAGGGAAAGGGGGAGGGGGGGGGACAATTGTTCGTGTATTGCCACTCGTTCTCACAACCATGATAGCATCCATACTCCGTCATCAGGGAAGACAATGACGCCACGTTCCACTTTTGGCTTCCTCTTCAACGTCTGATGTCCAGCACTCACCGCCCCTTCGGGCACTTAGAGGCCCCGTCATGTAGAAATCTCCCACCCCCTCTCCTCAACGAGCAGTCAGTTTGCAGCCAGCATTCCCAGGGGCGCTGATAAGCGCTGAGAGACAACAGCAAGCCTGTCTGATCACAGCAGCAGGCATAGACAAAGGGAAGGATGGGGGTGAACATGGGGAGGATCTGGTAGTGGAGGGTTCTGTGATGCGACTACAGGAGCCTGAGCTTTTTTTAGTTTTTATTTTTATTTTTTTATACCACTTTAAGTTACGATATTTCTCTGCGTGAAATTCGGGCTTCTCTTCCCGGGGAGAGCGCGTCGCCACAGAGCAGCGCCACCCTTCTTTTGTCTGCAACTGTATTTGTTTCCCTGTCAGAGTGGCTTT
>CM054141.1:62619777-62624777 GCA_028751875.1 Rapana venosa
CCCAAGTGGGTTTTTCCCGATGTTGTCTTGCATATGTGGAACATTGCAAACACTGGGACTCCTTCTAAGACAGCAGTAAACACTGAAAACTAATCTTGGTTTCAGGATTAAAAGGAGGAAGATAAAAACTTTGTTTTGGAATTAATAATTGATCAATAGGACAAAGCATTCATTGATAAATCTGCGAGTGCGTGCAAGATAATTTGCAATTGTTTGCATATTTGGAAAGTGTTTCTTATCTCTCTCTCTCTCTCTCTCTCTCTCTCTCTCTCTCTCTCTCTCTCTCTCTCTCTCTCTCTCTCTCTCTCTCTCTCTCTCTCTCTCGCTCTCGCTCTCGCTCTCTCTGTCTCGTTTCTTTAAAGCGTTAGCTCATATTTTCACATGCTATTGATTAAATCAAGAACACGTCTTAACGATATGCTTATTAATGCATAGCTGCCTGTTTCTTGTTTATTGTGACCTAGTTAACTCATTTCCAGAGAACTATAAAGCATTAACACAAAACTTTCATTAGATTAATTTTAAGCTGTAAGAGAAAAAAGGAAAGCACACTTTAAGATGATGAATAAAATCATATATTATAAACGCTGTAGTTGCATATTTCAACTAGAATATATCATATTTCTGTATATGCTTGCTGGGTTGGGGGGGGAGATTAGCTTATAAAATATCTTTCATATCATATCCTATTCTTGTTATTACACTTCTTAAAACAGATTCAAATGTTGATTTTAAATTCAGCATTTCTCGGAGATAGGAACTAAAGCCATATAAACTGAGGTATCTGTGCAAAGAACGTTCTAAAGCGGGTTATATGTCGTGCTTTTCAGCTCTTAGACCTCACAAAGATGATTTTAGATGCTAAACATCCGGTAATTATACTCTGCTTTATATCTACTAAAGTTACAGAAACCCTCAAACACGATTCGATTGTAGAGGTAAAATTCTCCATAAACCTGCAGTAGGTTGTCATTGTACCTCTTAAAGTCAAATCATTTCACAAAACTAGTGCCATGATCAGGATTGGCTCTGAGGACAGTGTGGAGTGAGGTGAACGAGCTTTCTCCTTCCCAATCGAAATATATCATCATCTTTAAGTGGACAGCTCTAAGCAAGGTCGTCATTTTGGCCATTGAATCACTTGACATTCAACAATGGGTGCAGAATTGGTGTGAAATAGAAAAATTTTAGAGACATCAAATTTTGATATAGTAATCTTTGTATTAGGATTTCAAACCTATCCTGCAAATATCAAGAAGGGAACTGATACCAAACACTACATGTGGCGTTGTAGTATCCAGCATCCACCACCCTCCAGGCCTTGCTAGGCCTGTTAAGCATGCATACCCCTCCCCCCCCCCACCCCTGTCCATAGCACCCGCTGCCCATAGCACCCACTGCCCATAACACCCACTGCCCATAGCACCCACTGCCCATAACACCCACTGCCCATAGCACCCACTGCCCCAGCATGTCAATTTGCAGCCGTCAATCCCCAGGTGCTGATAACTGCTCAAAGCCAGCAACGAGCACGGAAGATAACGACAGCTCTGCCCCTGCAGACAGAGAAGCATGGGGATGGGGATGGGGGAGGGGATGGGGGATAGGGATGAAGAGTGAGCGGTAGCGGAGGTTGCTTTGTGATGACTGCAGCAGCCTGGGGCCTGGCGTCACCTTTCTCTGGATGCTGCTTCTGTTGGTAGAAACTGTATGCATCTCTTGTTTCTGGAGGCCACATGCACAGTCTATTTCCTTCTCTCCGTGTGTCGCTTTCTCATCTCCAGAACTATTGTGCTAAAACTAGATTGTTTCAGTGCTGGCAAAGCACAGATCTTTACAGAAGGAAGAATATGGGAAGGTTAGACAGGAAAGGCTTATGTCGGGGGATGGCTTAATGAGCAACTACAGCAATGATTCCTTGAGTTATTTCTAAACTGTTTCTTTTCCGCTTTTCCTTTCTGTCTCTTTTAATTGCCTCCCATTTTCCGTGTTTAAACCTAATTTAAAATCTTTTGGAGAGGTGACTTTGGACAAATCAATGATAGACTAGACTGTTTTTATTGTTACTGTATCAAAAGAACACAAACATTTGAATTGGTTATATGCATACTTTTGCCAGCTGAAAAGCTGTGTATTAATCCTCATTATCATCATCATCATCTCTGTCTCACAAAACGGCATACACACGCATAAAAAAGTCATCTGAGCGTTTTGATTTGTTGCTTTACAAGATTCAGCGCTATATAAATTCCATACATTATTATTATTATTATTATTATTATTATCTGCATAAGCATCACCATTAAAGCCACCATTGCCACCATCACCTTCATTATTCTCCTCATCACTAGCAGCAGCAGCCAGCATCACCACCACCACCACCACCACCACTACCACCACCACCACCATCACTTCTCCATCACTCTCGTCATAATCAAAAGGATCCTTGTGATCAGAATCTTACGAATCACGATCATTCAGTCTGAGTTTCCAAAGTATTTCTTTCTCACTTAGCAACTTTTTGTCCCAGGTCACAGCGTTCTCCTGTAATTGTATAGCAACTGTTTGTGGCTGGGAGCCAAGAGTTAGCAGCGAACCAATCAATACTTGACAAAGTCCAGAACCTATGCCGGCTGATGGAGGGCGAGATGCCCTAGTGGTTAGAGCGTTGCGCTCATGACTCCACTCCTTCAAAAGTCCTGGGAAAGTCCTTCCGACGTCTAATGTGCGACCGCACGCAGAACATCTTGCACACTTTCCACCGTTTGGGCCCGAAACTTTTTTCCCCACCCATTAGACCAGTGGTGGTCTGGGCACTATTATTTTGGATGAAACGATAAACCGAGGTCCCGTGTGTTACTCAAAATCATTCAGCGCACGTAAAAGAACCCACGGCAACAAGAGAGTTGTCCCTGGCAAATTTCTTAGAAAAAAGCCACTCTGATAGGGAAACAAATACAGTTGCAGACCTAAAAAAAAAAAAAATGGCGCGCTGGTCTTGTGGCGACGCGCCCTCCTCGGGGAGAGCAGCCCGAATTTCACGTAGAGAAATCTCGTAACTTAAAGTGGTATACATGAAATTAAAATTAAAATAAAATAGAGTAGGTCATTTTGTGCTTGGAGGCATAGAATAATTTTTTTTCTTACCAAAAAACCTCCTGAATACAGGCGTTGTGTTTAGACACCATCACCCGAAGACGGTGTGCGGGACCCTAATGGTGGGTGCACAACATGGCTGCATACGCAAAAATCCCTCCATTGGAGCTCTAGCGAGGAACGACGAATAACGTATCCTGTCACATTGTCCCTGACATACAAAGTCAGATAAACAGGTCGTTTTGTGTGCGCTCATCAGATCTTTGATTTCCTCGACACGGGATACTTTCTCGTCCCCTATTCTAGACAAGGAAAAAGACATCAATCCACCACGAAGATTTTTTTTTTTAAATCATCGAGACAAGACAGCCTACATAGCCTTTTTGAAAACACACTCAGGCATTTTTTTTATACTTATAAGTTGTTTCAGAGTCTACAAAGTAGTATACTGTTTTTTTTAAAAAGTACAGCAATCAAGCCATTTATTAATGATACCAATCCAACAACTATGTTTCAATAATTTGATTGCAAGTAATTTTGCACAATTTGACGAACTTCAAAGACCATTTGCGAAGTATGTTTTTGATTGTATGAATCTTCGTTGACTTTTTTCCTAATCGATTTGTTTACTTGTGTACTTAGGACTTCTAGGCTTCCATGGCAATAAACGATGTTTTGCTCTGTTCTGTTCTGTTCTTCTAATCCGTTCTGTTCACACAAAAGGCTGAGGTTGAAGTTGACCAAACTGGAGAGGAAATACCCAACTCTCATTCCCCTGGCTTGTCTCCGCAAGCTGTTGTGCCCAAACTCGACCACCTGTGTCTGTGTTACTCTGGGTATGCTCTTGTTCTTTCTCTTTTTTTTCTTTCTAACCCTGCTCTATCGTTCTCAACAGTGTGAAGATTCTGTAGACTTTGGGGTGTATGCTGGGTATGTTCGTGTTTCCGTAACCCACGGAACGCTGACATAAATTCATCGGGATCTTTAACGTGCATATTTAATCTTCAGCATGTGTATGTACACGAAGGGAGTTAAGGCACTGGCATGTTGCAATTGACCGGGAGATGGTAAAAATCCCCACCCTTAATCCACCAGACGCCGACACCGAGATTCGAACCCACGACTTCATGACCCATGGGAATGAAGTCAAACGGTCTTAACAACTCGAGTATCGTGTCCGTGGATCCGCTGTTACTTGCGATTCACTCCGAAAGTTTTACAGCTGATTCTGTTTCTTCTAATGCAGACTTTTGTGCAGAATGTAGAACACTTATATTTCAATTCCTTTACAAAGAACAAAATATAAATCAAACAAGAAATAACATGGTGGTGTTAATTCTCATAGTCATTAAAGAGAGCAGCAAACTAAATAAGCCAAAGTTTTTATCTTGTATAGAATACAACTTACATAATGTATAGCTATTGGTTTTTTTTATATAGGTTTTGCATTTTCCTGCAATAAAAAATCAATCGTATTAGAAGAGAAATAAATTAACACTTTTTTATCGCTAAAAGCAAAAAAATTAGCATTCAAACAGTACAAGCACATCCTTCTCCTCATCCTGTCCACAAACTTGCACACCCTTAATTACCTCACCATTCCTTTACAAAGAAAAAAAATAAACGAACAGATAGACAGTCAAAAGAAAAGAAGACCCTCAAATCAAAATTTCCATATAGGGCCAAACGCTTTCATTTGAAAAGGATGTCAACATGAGCTATTGATTTTAAACAAAACGACGACAAAAAAGAAAACATACGTGATAATAAATTAAAACAAATCTGAAATTAAGATGATAGAAAAATCGACACTTTAGTCAACCAAAACGTAGTAGCAGTCTTGCGGATGGACAAAATAATAAATCCAGTTCTCAGGACAGTGCTAGGAATATATCTCTTAGTAA
>CM054141.1:62629777-62647277 GCA_028751875.1 Rapana venosa
GCATGGCTCTTTTCAGAGCCGCCCCAGGCTGAAGCCCAACCCCCCCCCCCTCCACCCCCATCGCTCTCTCCTTCCCCCCTCCCCATCCCCCACCCCCACCCCAATATTGACCCAGTCTTTCAGCAAATACCACAGCTTTGATCTCTCTGCCTGTCTGTCTGTCTGTCTTTCTGTGGCTCTGTGGCTCTTGGGCTCTGTCTATGTCTCTGTGTGTGTCCGAATGTGTGTCCGTGTGTGTGTCCGTGTGTGTGTCTGTGTGTGTATGTATGTTTGTTTATTTGTTTGTATGTTTGCATGTATGTATATACACTTCTCTCTCTTTGTCTTTGTCTCTACCTCACTTTATCTATTTATTTGTCCGTATATCTATCTATCTGTGGCTCTGTCTCTGTCTGGATGGATGGATGGAGGGATGGATAAATGGATGAATTGATGGATGGATGCGTGTACTTACTCTCTCTCTCTCTCTCTCTCTCTCTCTCTCTCTCTCTCTCTCTCTCTCTCTCTCTCTCTCTCTCTCTCTCTCAATAGATACATAGATACGTAGACATGTGTACCTAGATTCATACAAGCAGATACATACATGCGCATGCACAAATGACATAACTTGGCTAGTGGAGCAAACTGGAATCTCTCCTCCCCCCCCCCCCTCTCTCTCTCTCTCTCTCTCTCTCTCTCTCTCCCTTTCTGTCTCTCTCTAATTTGCCCAAACTTGTGTCATATCACAGTTACCTCTGTACCTGCGGGCATGTTTCGTCACTTTTCAATTCAGAGTTTTAGAAGAAAAAAGTTTCTAAATCAAACTTTTGTAGAGTACACATAGTTAAATATTTTGGGGAAACAATATGTAAGTCAAACAACAAGAAATAAAATGTGTCATTGCCTTTACTATACAAGAAACAGCGGATGAAGAACCTAAAGTATGCCCTCTTGGCCGAGAGAGTGTGGATGTGCTGGGGGCAAGGCACCTCCACTATAATCAAATTTCTGCCCAGTTTCCGAAACAGCAGCTGCCTCCTCTGCTGTTTTGGAGGTCATCGTCGAACACGAAGGACAATTATTATTTAGTCAGTCCTTATAACCTCAGTAGGTTTTCCTTTTCCTGGCAAGCTTTGATGTCTGATATCTTTGTCTGCTGGACAGTGCTGATGAAAACGGCATGGAGTTTGAGATGCAGCGTTACCATAGACCCCGGCCTGCATGTTTTAGTGACTTACAGGTTTTAGCTATACATGCATGGCAGAATGCTGCCTTTAACAATGCCATGGATTGTTTTCTTGCCATACTCTAACCATGTTTGTATTTTTGGTTGTTATTTTGTTCCTCCAAAAAGCTTCCCCTTCCTCCCAACACTCTTGAACTTAATTTAAATGACCCGTAAAGTCACAGACTCTTTATTCTGTTTATTCCATTATTCTACTAGACTTGAGACGGTGTTTTGGAAGCTAGTCTTGTGAATAAAAAAAAAACTAACCCAATGTTCTGGTATGCAACATAGCGCGTCACACTCATCTTTGAC
Source organism: Rapana venosa (assembly GCA_028751875.1). Lineage (NCBI taxonomy): Eukaryota > Metazoa > Mollusca > Gastropoda > Neogastropoda > Muricidae > Rapana > Rapana venosa. Next base: position 62,631,297 of record CM054141.1, read on the forward strand.
GTTACGAAGAAGAAAAATAACCATCAATGCATGCACAACAAATAAGCATGGGTAAAACACTGAATGAATCACAAATAGTAAAAATTCCAAAACGATACAGAGATAGAAGAAAATACTGACAGAAAAAAAGAAACTTCTCACCCAGAATTTGCACTAGGAGAAGAATTTTGCTGATTCTGAAAGACCCCCTAATAACATGCCCACGAAAGTAAGCTCTCTCATTCTAAACATCATAAGGGTGTTATCTTGACGAAGGCGCCTAAAAGGAGGGTACTTTCTCACAATATCACATCCTCTTTAAAGCATAATGCTGGGGCATTGTTGGTGTTGTCCTGATGATGGAGCCAGTGAGATAGAGACTAATGAACTCTGTGCCCTGCCTTCTTTTCCTAGCAATGACTCCTTTTAATGAACGTGTCCACGCTACTGATGGCAATGAGGTTTTTTTCTGGCTTATTTTCTTATCAATATGCCAGATATACACAAAGGACAGTTTTTCGTTTTCTTTCATTGTGCGTTGTTTACCTACACCAAGGCGTCAAGAAAGAAGGACAGGAGTTGGATATGTGTGGAAATACCCATATGAGCATGTCTAGAACTGTGTCTGCGAACATAGCGCCCACGCACGTCCTCAACACAAGCATGACATGATCAGGATGATCCCCGTATCACTCCTAATCTACCTTCAGCCAAACCACTAGCCACCCACCCCCATGCTGTCTATCTTATGGTTTATCCCCTACTGACAAAAAATAGACAAGAATCCATTTCCAATGCTGCTTTTCTGTCCTCTTCTTCTTGTGTATTATGCACGAACTGAAATCCTATTGACAAAGTAGATAATGCATCTGTAGACCCAAATCCTCAGTAAGGTCACCGGCACAATGATAGCCCAACAGATTATAGAAGCTCTGAAATCAGATCATGCTCGCACGCGTGCGCGGGCACGCACACACACACACACACACACACACACACACACACACACACACAATGAGGGCTAGCACCGCAACGCTCAAACAAACAAAAAAGACAAAACCATGTCATGCTGGCTTACTCAATTACTGTCTCGTAACAAGTGACACCGCATACTCCATTTACCACACACACAGACTGCACTGTCACAGTCACAGTTACAGTACATCATCATCAGTCACCATCAGCACAGACACACGACTTAGTTCTCCACAAACAAGTTCAGTCCTAGGGGTGTCTGGCTTGCTGTTAAAAACAGAACAATCAATAATGAGCCCTCTGCTGTTACGACTGGAAATACTTCGTCAATTTCTGGGAGAAAGAAAAGTTTTTGGCGTTGGTAGTCACTACATACTTTGACCTCATCACAGTCACTTACCGTTCGATTTTGGGTGGTAGGTAGGTTTGTGCAGTTTGTTGTGTGTAGAAAACTTTGCCAGAACATGTTTAGATTTGTTTTTTGTTACCTTCAATGTGTTGTTACTAAATTTAGAAACGAGCATTTGTAATCCTGATGAGATCATGCTATATGTTTTTGTGGGAATTTTTGTGGTGTCTTTAAAAATTTGGAAGTGTGCATTTTGTTTTATTCATTCAAATCCTGCCGCAGTGTAACTTACATAGCAGAGTATAAAAAAAAATCAGCATATCAAGTTAGACCGAAGTTCAGAAACCCATCATGTTTCCAGTTTTGCCATTGTGGCAGGAAAAATACGTATGTTCTTTCAAGTTCAGTATTTCTTCAGGTTGATTATCTGCACCTGTAGGGACAGATACCAGATCAGACTATAGTGGTAATTGGTCAACTTTCCACGAAAATATTAATACAGGCTTGTTCATACATATAATAATAATAATAATAATAATAATAATAATAATAATAATAATAATAATAATAATAATAATAATAATAATAATATATGGAATTTATATAGCGCTGAATCTTGTAAAAACAAACAAATCGAAGCGCTTGCACTCAATCATTTACAGGCATGCAACTCTCCTTAAACATAATGAACAACAGATTTCAAAACCATGCGCGCGCACGTATGCACGCATGCACGCACACACACGCACGCACGCACACACACACACACACACAACACACACACACAACACACACACACACACACACACAACACTCGGAACAACACTTAGAAGGTGAAAGATGCTGTTGAAAATTAGGGACAGATATTTGGGGGGAAAGTCTCAGGTAGGAAATAAGTGTGTTTTGAGGCTGGATTTGAAGGTATCAAGTGAAGGCTTTTGGCGAAGTGAAAGAGGGAGGTCATTCCAGGTGGATGGACCAGAAACAGAGAAGGAGCGACGGCCAATAGTGGTTTGTTTGAATCTGGGTGTTCGAATATTTGGGAGATGTAGGTGTTTTTTACAAGTATGCATGCAATGTGAATTGAATTCCTGCTTAATTTAAGTACATAAAAATTATTTTAATGAGGGAAAATATTTTAAGATTTCTACTATGTGCTTTATGACGCAGAGAAAGATGACGAATTGTTCAGATATATTATGTTCTTGTGTCCTTTGTTACACACGAATTGTAATCAGTGCCCAGTGTCTTTTTAAACAGTACAACAAAATCCTAGTTCTGCATTACTCACGCTATCAGCAAATTGCTTTTCTTTCTTAAATAGCGACGTTTTCGACCAATAATAGTCTCTGTGTAAGGTATGAAAAACGACATCACTGCCTATGAAGACACATCAATCTAGCAAATAATGTCTGTCCATGGGGCCAGTTTAGACCGAAAGCAAAACTCCAGTTTTGCACAACCACTTGTTCCCACAGCCTCCGAAAGTTATAAAGCTGTTGAAGCGCTCTGATTTGTAATAGCAAGATATAGCGCTCTATAAATTCCATATATTATTATTATTATTAAAACACTGACTCTAAGTTTGTCAGAGAGTTCTGAACATGAGTTTCCTTTTCCTTTCAGTTTCAAAAGGATGATGAAGCATTGTTCGTCGCCTGATTTGAAGCAATTTCGTGTCTTACTGTTCAGAGTGCAATGGATTGGACATCTGACTGCCACCGACAAAAACTGATGCTGTTGTCAAACCGTTGACATATATTTTTAAAAATGTAAATGAAACAGAACAACGGCAATCACAGATGCATACATATTCCCTCCCTCTTCAAAAGCGAAAAAGACCCATATCTTGTGCAGATGCACGAAGCTTGTGTCGGCTTTTGTTTCATCCTTCAACAGGTGCGGTAACGTTACTACAGACATGCATATAATGTCAGCTTTGCCTGTTCGGCTGCAGAGCTGATGAACAGCCATGTCCTCTCTCTCTCCCTCTGCTCTCTCTCTCTCTCTCTCTCTCTCTCTCTCTCTCTCTCTCTCTCTCTCTCTCTCTCTCTCTCTCTCTCTCTCTCTCCCTCTCTCCCTCTCTCTCTCTCTCTCTCGCTCTCTCTCTCTCTCTCTCTCTCTCTCTCTCTCTCTCTCTCTCTCTCTCCTCTCTCTCTCTCTCTCTCTCTCTCTCTCTCTCTCTCTCTCTCTCCCTCTCTCTCTCTTCTCTCTCTCTCTCTCTTCCTCTCTCTCCTCTCTTGCTCTCTCTCTCTCTCTCTCTCTCTCTCTTCTCTCTCTCTCTCTCCTCTCTCTCTCTCTCTCTCTCTCTCTCTCTCTCTCTCTCTCTCTGATCACAGCTCTAAGACAAAGACAGAAAGGCAGCAGATAGACAGATAGACAAGAGGCAGACAGAGAAACACAGAGAAACATAGACAGACACGGACAAACAGACAGACAGACAGAGACACAGACACACACATATACACACACATACACACACACACACACACACACACACACAGAAGAAAACAAGGGAGAGACAAACAGACAGACAGACAGACGGACGGAGAAGTAGAAGAAGAAATGAAAACAACAAAAGAAAGTAGAGACCCAAAATGCAGAAGAAGAAGAAGAAGAAAAAAAGAAGAAACTTTTCTGTCTTATTCAATTTCCTCACAGTCACTGCTGCATGGCATGCCTCTTTTCACCTCTCTGCTGGCGTTGCGTTGCGTTACGTTGCATTACGTTACATTGTGTTGCGATACGTTACGTTACCTTACGTTACGCTACGTTACGTTGCATTGCGTTGCGTTGCGTAGGAGAATCCTGAGATAACACTTGTCAAGTGACAGGTGAGCCCTCACATCTTAGTAGCTCTTGGAAACAGTTGTTGGGGGGGGGGGGGGGGGGGGCTTTGGGGGATGGGGGGTGAGGGAAGAGTGTCTGACCGGTCACTATGTGACTGTGGCTACCCATTTCTTCCCAAACTCTGGTTCTCCTCACCCCACTCCCCTCCCCTCCCCTCTCCACCCAACACCAACACCACCTCCACCACTATACTTGCTTCCCCTTCCCCTTCATCCCCCCTCCCATGCCATTTGCCTAGAAGCTACTGTATTTTTTTTGTATCGCTGTGGTTGCAGGCTAACTTTGGCTCGCTTGTCGGCTCCACTGTCGGTCTCTGCACTTCTTCTCACAATTGCCTTAACTAAGTTGATAAGCTTCTCTCCTCTCTCTCCCCTCTCTCTCTCTCTCTCTCTCTCTCTCTCTCTCTCTCTCTCTCTCTCTCTCTCTCTCTCTCTCTCTCTTTTCTCTCTCTCTCACACACACACACACACACACACACTCTCTCATTCTCTCTCTCTCTCTCTCTCTCTCTCTCTCCTCTCTCTCTCTCTCTCTCTCTCACTCTCTCTCTCGAAATAAAAGAATTTGTCATTGTCATTGTCATTGTCATTGTCATTCTCTCTCTCTCTCTCTCTCTCTCTCTCTCTCTCTCTCTCTCTCTCTTCTCTCTCTCTCTCTCTCTCTCTCTCTCTCTCTGTATACTATAGGGGGTGGGTGTTACAGCAGAGTCAGTCTCTGAGGTCTTGGTCACAGTTTCATTGTGAAAACTTCTTCTTCGTCGTCGTCGTCGTCGTCGAACGCTCAGACAGCAACTATTGTTGTCCGTGATGTGAGCGAAAGTGCGTTCACGCTGTCGTTAAGCTCCTGTCAAGTCAGGCCCAGCGCATCAGACTTCGACATAAGAGAGAATTGTTATCTTTTAAGTCTTTCTGGGGGGAAAAGGAAAGAGTATGGACCAAGAAAGCGGGAAATAGACAAGAAGGAGGTGACAGGAGGAAAAGGAACAAGGCAGAAACAAAAAGAGTGATAGAAAAGAGGATATTTCTAGCAGAGAATTTCCAGAATGTGTGGATGCTATTAACTGACGCCCCCGGCATCCCCACGGGGGGAATTGTGAAAAGTGCGTTTAAAGTTACTGTTTGAAAAGAATGTCGCTTGCTTGCTTGCTTGCCTGGCTGGTTTGCTGGCTGGTTGGCTGGTTTGCTGGATGGGTGGCTGATTGGTTGGTTGATTGGTTGGTTGGCTGGTTGGCTGGTTTGCTGGTTGATTGGTTAGTTGGTTGGTTGGTTTTATGACCAAGTGATTGAGTGAGTGTCTGAATGTGCCTGCATGGGTATGGATATAATGTGTGTGTAATGATGGGAGAGGGGCAAGGGGGAAGGCCATTTTATGTGGAGGGGTGGAGGGACTGAAAATCTATCCTTACACTGTTTCCATGTCGTGGACGGGGAGGGGGGCTGGGTCTACTGATACACTGGCTGGCTGCTTGGCATTCTTCTGGACTGGGCTGCTTGAAATCCTGCTCCATTGTCTGGATCTGTCATTCAGGGAAGGGAAAGGGGTAACTTATTGAGAAAATCTCTCTCTCTCTCACGCGCGCGCACACACACACAAACACACATAAACTCAAGCATCACACCCACATACACAGACATGCACACACGCAGACTCACACATAGACACACAGATACACACATAGACACACACACACACACACACACATACATACATACATACACACACAACACGCACAAACACACACTCACGAGCACACACACCCACGCAAACACACACACATAAATACACACACGCAAGCATACACACACAAACACACACACACACACATACATACATACATACATACATACATACATACACACGCGCGAATGAACGCACGCACGCACATAGACACAAGCAACTAAAGAGAAGTGAGTGTGAAATGCAGAAACTCTGACTGATATTCTGATCCAGACAAGACATGCCAGACAAAGCCACAGCTGTGCAGGGCAGGGCAATGCCCTTTGATGGCAACACCCCTCCCACCCCTACCCCCTACCCCCACACCCACCCCAGCCTCCACCCCTACCCTGCCTTTCTTTCAAAACGCACACACACACACTCACAAACGCACACACACACACACACACACACCCACACACACTCACAAACGCACACACACACACTCACAAACGCACACATACACTCACACCCTTGCGCACACATTAAATCCTGATCCGCTTTTCGGAAGAGTAAGCCATTGTGTGCCGGTGGGAACAGATGACAGAATTTTCCAAAAACCGCATACACACGGGGAATGGATGTAAAAAGTACCTAAGTGCTTATTCCATTATCCTCGATATAAAAGAATTAAATAAATAAAAATAAAATAAACAATAAATAAACACCCTCACACAGTCACAAACGCGCACAATTTCACTCATATACTCACACTCTCTCACTCATTTACACATTCACACACACACACACACACACACACACTCACACACGCACGCACGCACGCATGTACTCACACACTCATATATGCACACACATTCACGCACGCACGTATACATACATACACACATTCACACACATATGCACGCACACACACACGCACGCACGCGCGCACACACACACACGCACGCACGTACGCACACACACTTACACACTCGCACGCACGCACACTTACACACACAAACACACACACTTAACCATCTAATATCACTTTTTGGTGGAAGGACTTTAAACTGAAGAACTAACACACACACACACACACACACACACACACACACACAACACCGAAAACTAGATGGCATGAACATTTACATTCGTCTTCTTCTTTATCAAACTCTCAGATAGCAGCTACTGTTGACTTTATATGAGCGAAAATGCTTTACGCTGCACTGCCGTTAATTAAGCGCCTGACAAGTCAACCTCAGCGCATCCGACGTCGGCATAATAGCGAATAGTTATCTTTTTATGCCTTTATTTTATTTATGTATGTATTTATTTACTTTATTCTTTTATTTCGAGGATAACGGGGGGAAAGGCAGGAAAATGGACCAAGAAGGGAGAAAATAGATAAGGAGGAGGCGACAGGAAGAAAAAAAAACACAAAGAGAGTGATAGACAAGAGGAAATTTTTAGCAGAGAATTTCCAGAATGTGGGGATGCTATGTATACTGACAGGCCCCCGGGCATGCCCAGGAGGGAGAAAATGTATGTAGATCTCAGAACGGTGCAGCACTCTCGTGTTACCTGGGCCAGGCACAGTGGCGTCAAGAATTATTGTGCTAGTTTTAGGGCGGCCAGAAGCGCTCAAGTGGGACAACTTGCGACCACAGTCCCTAAATCAGAGAAATCCTGCTGGGACTATACTATAATCTCAAACATGGCGTGAAAGGAAGGGCATTGGGGGACAAACAGGGATAGGAGTGGAGAGGGGTTGGAGGGGAGGGGGTGACTGAGTGAGAGAGGACGAGATGGGGTGGAGGGCAGAGTGAATTCAAGAGGGTGGTGGGGAGAAAATTGAATGAGTGGGCAGACCGAAAACAAACCAAAACAAAACTAGTTAACGTGGACTGATAGCGTTGCAAAATGGAAAGAAAAAAAAGAGGCTTAGGCTTTGGCAAACAACCAAAGATATAGAGGAAGCTGGTAAACAGTGTGGTTTTTTTTTAAAAAAGACTTCTTGGGGAGTCAAAGGAAGAAGACCAAGAACAGAATAATATTCTCACAAGATAAACCAGGACACAGATATCACAAATGAAATAAAGGCTCAGCTTAGCTTTGATGTTGGGGTTTTGTTGTTGTTATTTGTTTGGGCTTTTTGGGCGGTGACTTATTTTGTCTTTCTTTTATCAGAAAGGTTCATCAATGGTGACAATTTCCATGTAAGACCGTTTTTGTCCATCGTTAAGGTGGCCGCATTCCGACTTCAGGGATGATGTCTAAACACAGCACCAATACACATGCCTTTTTATGATTGCCATACCGCCATAAATGGCCTACTGTTCAGAAAGGCGGAACAGATTTTAACGAGTGCGCAAGACGTTCTTTGTGCGTTTGCACACTAGGCCTTGCTTTATAATCTCAGCCGAAGGAATTTTGGGGGAGACATGGGTCGGTACTGTACTGATGTTCACTAAAAGAGAACAAAAATCCCCTCGAACGGGCGTGTCGCTGGGGGCTTGAACCTGGGCTCTAACCCAGGTCATGAAATTGCGAGCGCAACGCTCAACCCACTAGGCTAGGCCCCTAACCCACTCCAAGCTGATAAGGCGTTACCAACGTGTCCCTCATGTTTTTGACAAAGACATGACTGATGACATAAGCAAACCACTAACCACAGCCTGGTAGGGAGGGAACAGACAGCCAGAAAACCACACAGTCTGATCTGCCTGTACTGGGCCCAACCCCCCCACCACCCACCCCCACCCCCCCCCCCCCCACCCCGGGAAGAAAGGGGGGAGGGGAGGGGGGAGGAATGAGCACATCACTGATGGAGATCCAGACAGCGGAAATTGCAGCCACAGAGCCACGCTTGGTTCCAGCCAGCTACCTTACTGAAGCAGACAGGCTGGAATCAGCCTGTGAATTTGTCAGCCTGCAAATGAATGAGAGCCATCACCTCCAGGATGGCCTTCAGATCATGCCATGGGAGGCATTAACAGCTTTCTCCTCTTCAGCCTAGTTCAGATTTGTTTTTTTTACTTTCTTTTCGTTTTTGAGGGGTAGGGGGAGGGAGAGAACCTTCTGTGTACATTTTGGACTCGGATTTCGATGAAATATTGTTCATGTAATTACTGGTCTTGAGTCCTTACGAGCACTTTAAGAAATGATGGAATGCACATGGTGGATGCGCCGGAAGAAAGAGAGAGATCACAGAGACTGATCAGCAGAGATGTCAGCTTCTGCTGCTAGCATTGTCGTGTCGTTCCATCCGGTGTTGTGGAGGTGTAGTGGTAGAGTGGGAGATGGCTCTGTAGATCACAGCGAAATGTACAGACAAAGTCCATGCAATGTTACATTGGACTGAGCCTTCAACACGACAATGATAATCGCCAAACTGTCTGAAGTTCCCAGAAATGAAAGACAACCATCACACTGTTATAATCCAACTACTGGCACTGATTCCATCCACAAGTCAGATACTGTCTACACTGTACAGCACGTCTCAACATGTACATGACAGTGCCGACTGCAGACACACTGTACAGACAAGTCCACACATCTGTACAGATCCATCCAACACTGTACAGACACAGTCCCACACACGTACAGATCACTTCCCACACTGTACAGACAGTCCCCACACACTGTACAGAACAGTCCACACTGACAGACACAGTCCCACACACTGTACAGACACAGTTCTCACACACGTAGAGTACAGACACAGTCCTCACACACTGTACAGACACAGTCTCACACATGTACAGACACAGTCCCACACACTGTACAGACACAGTCCCCACAGGACACGTCACACACTGTACAGACACAGTCCCACAACTGTACAGACACAGTCCCCACACACTGTACAGACACGTCCTCACACACTGTACAGACACAGTCCCACACACTGTACAGACACAAGTCCCACACACTGTACAGACACAGTCCCACACAACATGTACAGACACAGTCCCACACACTGTACAGACACAGTCCCACACATGTCAGACACCCCACACACTGTACAGACACAGTCCCACACACTGTACAGACACAGTCCCACACACTGTACAGACACAGTCCCACACACTGTACAGACAACACTGTACAGACACAGTCCCCACACACTGTACAGACACAGTAACTGCCCAGCACAACTGTACAGACACAGTCCCCACACACTGTACAGACACAGTCCCCACACACTGTACAACAGTACACACTGTACAGACACAGTCCCACACACTGTACAGACACAGTCCCCACACACTGTACAGACACAGTCCCCACACACTGTACAGACACAGTACAGTCCCCACACACTGTACAGACACAGTCCACTGTACACACTGTACAGACACAGTCCCCACACACTGTACAGACACAGTCCTCACACACTGTACAGACACATCCCACACACTGTACAGACACAGTCCCCACACACTGTACAGACACAGTCCTCACACACTGTACAGACACAGTCCCACACACTGTACAGACACAGTCCCCACACACTGTACAGATACAGCACCATCCCACACTGTACAGACACAGTCCCCACACACTGTACAGACACAGTCCCACACACTGTACAGACACAGTCCCACACACTGTACAGACACAGTCCCACACCTCGAACATCCGTACAACACTGTACAGACACAGTCCCCACACACACTGTACAGACACAGTCCTCACACACTGTACAGACACAGTCCCCACACTGTACAGACACAGTTACAGACAGACAAGTCCCACACACTGTACAGACACAGTCCTCACACACTGTACAGCACACGTCCACTCCACACACTGTACAGACACAGTCCCACACACTGTAACAGACACAGTCCCCACACACTGTACAACACACTGTACAGAACAGTCCCCACACACTGTACAGACACAGTCCCCACACACTGTACAGACACATACAGACGTCCCACACACTGTACAGACACAGTCCCCACACACTGTACAGACACAGTCCCACTACAACACACTGTACAGACACAGTCCCCACACACTGTACAGACACAGTCCTCCACACACTGTACAGACACAGTCCTCACACACTGTACGAACAGCACACTGTACAGACACAGTCCCCACACACTGTACAGGACACAGTCCTCACACACTGTACAGACACAGTCCCCACACACTGTACAGACAGTCCCACACTGTACAGAACAGTCCTCCACACACTGTACAGACACAGTCCTCACACACTGTAACAGACACACTGTACAGACAGTCCTCACACACACTGTACAGACACAGTCCCCAACACTGTAAAAAGACAACAGTCCCCACACACTGTACACGTACACACTGTACAGACTACAGTCCCCACACACTGTACAGCACACGTCCCCACACACTGTACAGACAAGTCTCCACACACTGTACAGACACAGTCCTCCACACACTGTACAGACAGTCACATGTACAGACACAGTCCTCACACACTGTACAGACCATACAGTCATCCCACACACTGTACAGACACAGTCCTCACACACTGTACAGACACAGTCCTCACACACTGTACAGACACACTGTACAGACACATCCTCACACACTGTACAGACACAGTCCCACACACTGTACAGGACACAGTCCCACACACTGTACAGACACAGTCCCCACACACTGTACAGACACAGTCCCACAATGTACAGACACACTACAGACACAGCCCACACTGTACAGACACAGTCCTCACACACATGTACAGACACAGTCCTCACACACTGTACAGACACAGTCCCCACACACTGTACAGACACAGTCCCCACACACTGTACAGACACACTGTACAGACACAGTCCTCACACACTGTACAGCACAGTCCCACACTGTACAGACACAGTCCTCACACACTGTACAGACACAGTCCCACACACTGTACAACACACTGTACAGACACAGTCCTCACACACTGTACAGACACACTGTACAGACACAGTCCCACACACTGTACAGACACAGTCCCCCGACACACTCTGTACAGACACAGTCCCCACACACTGTACAGACACACTGTACAGACACAGTCCCCCACACACTGTACAGACACAGTCCCCACACACTGTACAGACACAGTCCTCACACACTGTACAGACACACTGTACAGACACAGTCCTCACACACTGTACGACAGTCCACACTTCAGACCATCCACACACTGTAACAACGTACAGACACAGTCCTCACACACTGTACAGACACAGTCCACACACTGTACAGACACAGTCCTCACACACTGTACAGACACAGTCCCCACACACTGTACAGACACACTGTACAGACACAGTCCCCACACACTGTACAGGCACAGTCCTCACACACTGTACAGACACAGTCTCCACACACTGTACAGACACAGTCCCCATACACTGTACAGACACAGTCCCCACACACTGTACAGACACACTGTACAGATACAGTCCCCACACACTGTACAGACACAGTCCCCACACACTGTACAGACAGTCTCCACACACTGTACAGACACAGTCCTCACACACTGTACAGACACACTGTACAGACACAGTCCTCACACACTGTACAGACACAGTCCCCACACACTGTACAGACACAGTCCTCACACACTGTACAGACACAGTCCTCACACACTGTACAGACACACTGTACAGACACAGTCCTCACACACTGTACAGACACAGTCCCCACACACTGTACAGACACAGTCCTCACACACTGTACAGACACAGTCCCCACACACTGTACAGACACAGTCCCCACACACTGTACAGACACACTGTACAGACACAGTCCTCACACACTGTACAGACACAGTCCTCACACACTGTACAGACACAGTCCCCACACACTGTACAGACACAGTCCCCACACACTGTACAGACACACTGTACAGACACAGTCCTCACACACTGTACAGACACACTGTACAGACACAGTCCTCACACACTGTACAGACACAGTCCTCACACACTGTACATACACACTGTACAGACACAGTCCTCACACACTGTACAGACACACTGTACAGACACAGTCCCCACACACTGTACAGACACAGTCCCCACACACTGTACAGACACAGTCCTCACACACTGTACAGACACACTGTACAGACACAGTCCCCACACACTGTACAGACACAGTCCTCACACACTGTACAGACACAGTCCTCACACACTGTACAGACACACTGTACAGACACAGTCCTCACACACTGTACAGACACAGTCCTCACACACTGTACAGACACAGTCCTCACACACTGTACAGACATACTGTACAGACAAAGTCTCCACACACTGTACAGACACACTGTACAAAGTCTCCACACACTGTACAGACACAGTCCTCACACACTGTACAGACACAGTCCCCACACACTGTACAGACACACTGTACAGACACAGTCCTCACACACTGTACAGACACAGTCCCCACACACTGTACAGACACAGTCCCCACACACTGTACAGACACAGTCCCCACACACTGTACAGACACAGTCCCCACACACTGTACAGACACAGTCCCCACACACTGTACAGACACAGTCCCACACACTGTACAGACACAGTCCTCACACACTGTACAGACACAGTCCCCACACACTGTACAGACACAGTCCCCACACACTGTACAGACACAGTCCTCACACACTGTACAGACACAGTCCTCACACACTGTACAGACACAGTCCCCACACACTGTACAGACAGTCCCCACACACTGTACAGACACAGTCCCCACACACTGTACAGACACACTGTACAGACACAGTCCTCACACACTGTACAGACACAGTCCTCACACACTGTACAGACACAGTCCTCACACACTGTACAGACATACTGTACAGACAAAGTCTCCACACACTGTACAGACACACTGTACAAAGTCTCCACACACTGTACAGACACAGTCCCCACACACTGTACAGACACACTGTACAGACACAGTCCTCACACACTGTACAGACACAGTCCCCACACACTGTACAGACACAGTCCTCACACACTGTACAGACACAGTCCTCACACACTGTACAGACACAGTCCCCACACACTGTACAGACACAGTCCTCACACACTGTACAGACAGTCCCCACACACTGTACAGACACAGTCCTCACACACTGTACAGACACAGTCCCCACACACTGTACAGACACAGTCCCCACACACTGTACAGACACAGTCCTCACACACTGTACAGACACAGTCCTCACACACTGTACAGACACAGTCCTCACACACTGTACAGACACAGTCCCCACACACTGTACAGACACAGTCCCCACACACTGTACAGGCACAGTCCCCACACACTGTACAGACACAGTCCTCACACACTGTACAGACACACTGTACAGACACAGTCCCCACACACTGTACAGACACAGTCCCCACACACTGTATAGACACAGTCCCCACACACTGTACAGACACAGTCCCCACACACTGTACAGACACAGTCCTCACACACCATCAGTCACCATCCAAGCAGACAAGCGATTGGGTTCTGAACAAAATGCTTCAGTCCCTGGAGTGTCTGGCTACTTGTGGGAGAGAAAAAAAACAACTAAAGATCAATAATTAGGTGTCCTTAGACATCACAACAGGACATATTCCGTCTGTGTTTCTGAGGGAGGTTGGGAGGGGGATATTTCCAGGCAATACATACTTTGGCCACGTCAGCTTCACCCCCTTTTCCTCCCCCCCCCCCACTCCCTTCCCCGCCACCCCCCCCCTGCCCCCTCCCTCCCCCCCCTACCCCCCCCCCCCCCCCCCCCCCCCCCCCCCCCCCCCACCGTGGGGATGCCGGGGACCTTTCAGTACAAAAAGCCTCCCCACCTTCTGGAAAATCTGTGCTAAGAATTCCCTCTTTTCTCTCTCTTTGTTTTCTGCCTTGTTCATTTTCTTCCCCTCACCTCCTTCTTCTTCTCTATTTTTCTACTTACTTGGTCCATTCCCCTGCCTTTTTTTTCAGACAGACTAATTCTCTCCCACACCAAAGTCGGATGTGCCGGGTCTGACTTGTCAGGCGTTCAACGGCAGCACAACGCATTTTGGCTCATACGATAGACAACGGTGACTTGACGACGAAGATGAAGAATCTTTACCCCCGATGTGAGTTCGCGGTGTTGCTTATACTGTTTCAATGTGCAGAAGATTATACCAGAAGTTTTGCATTTTCTTCTCAAGAGGCTTCATGTTGATCAAGACATAATCCTTTCTTCTTGAGAGTGAACAAGATACGCATCGTGTGTTGGTGCACGAACCATCTGTTGGCTGTTGTTTCATCTTCCGCTGATTCTGGTTATCACAGACATGCATGTGGGTTCACCGCGTTTAGCTGCAGAACGAATGAAGAGTCATGTCTTTGTTTCTTTACCTCAACACAACTGTCTGTCTGTCTGTCTGTTTGTCTGTTTGTCTCTCTCTCTCTCTCTCTCTCTCTCTCTCTCTCTCTCTCTTTCTCTCTCTTTCTCTCTCTTTCTCCCCCTCTCTCTCTCTCTCTCAGTAAAGCTTTGAGTTCTCTTCTCTCTCTCTCTCTCTCTCTCTCTCTCTCTCTCTTTCTCGCTCTCTCTCTCAGTACAGCTTTGAGCTCTCTCTCATTCTCAGTGCTGACTCCCCAAAGTCCTTCAGATGAGACTATAAACCGAGGTCCCGTTTGCGAACGCACGCAGAACATCTTGCACACACGTTAAAACCCGTTCCGCTTTTCGGAAGAGTAGACCATAGTGTGCCGGAGAGAACGGATGACAAAATTTACAAAACTGCATACACACGGGGACTAGATGAAAAACCACATGAGTGATTTTTCCATTATCCTGTATATAAAAGAATAAATAAATAAATAAAATATCTCTCAGTACAGCTTTGAGTTCTCTCTCTCTCTCTCTCTCTCTCTCTCTCTCTCTCTCTCTCTCTCTCTCTCTCTCTCTCTCTCTCTCTCTCTCTCTCTGTTGTTTGTTTAGGGGAGAGGGTGTTGGGAAGGGGAGTTTTTTCTTGTTTAATTGGTATTATTTATTTATTTGATTTTTCGATTTCTTCATTTTTCAATAACTGAATGGGAGTTTGAGTGATTCATTTCATGGCTATTTGAAATTATCCTTTTTATTAATTAATCGATTTATTCATGTTAGTTTTCAATGTTTCCCC
>CM054141.1:62652277-62682277 GCA_028751875.1 Rapana venosa
AGCATTCATTATATACAGAAAGTACATACTTTTACACAATCGCTTATTGACAGGACTTGCATGTAGGAGGGGAGAAATGACGACCACGAAGAAGAAGAATGCGAAGAAGAAGAAGAAGAAGAATGCGAAGAAGAAGAAGAAGAAGAAGAAGAAGAAGAAGAAGAAGAAGAAGAAGAAGAAGAAGAAGAAGAAGAAGAAGAAAACAACAACAACAACAACAACAAACAACAACAACAACAACAAAACGAGACAAGAAAGAACAAGAGAAGAAAAGCAAAACAACAACAACAACAACAACAACAAAACGAGACAAGAAAGAACAAGAGAAGAAAAGCAAAACAACAACAACAACAAAGTTCTTATCAGTTTATTATGATGACAGCAGCAGCTCCGGAAATGCTCGCCAAAACAACCCTGAAGGGAAAAGGTCTGATTTTCTTTTCTTCTCTTTCCTTTTATCTCATGGCTGAACCCTTTCCATTGCTCTCTTCTTCACAACACAGATAGTGGGTCTTTTTCATATAGCCCTGTGGAAGCCAGCGTCATCGTAAAATATATTTCTTACGAGGAAAATAGGCACTGTAAGGAAAGCCAAAATTCAGATGCCTATAAGCACGATTACACGCACCCAAAGCTCTATTTTTCAGTCATTAAAATGGCAGTTTGAATTTATCATTATTTATCTTTATCATATTTATCTTTATCATCTAACGATGAAAAGTGTAACGTGGTAAAAATATGGAACTGAAGGTGAGTATGTGAAAAAACAGGGCTAAATAAAGGCTGAACACTCATACACGCGAAATAAAGGAGTTTTATCTGGTATCACATATGTGCTGTCTGTCTTAACCAAATATGTTTTGTCTGCCAGAAAGCATGTCTCTGGCTAAAGAGCCTTCAGAGTCCAGTTCCAACAACAACAAAAACGACAACAGATAAAGTGTGTCGCAATAAACTACAAGCTATGATACCCTATAGCACACTCCACGATGGCCCAGAGTTGATCAGAGCCAAAATTTCCTGCAAAGCTATGCTCCCAGTGAGAATCAAAACCATATTTTCCCAAGCCGGAAACAATATGACAACTGCTTTATATCAAAGCAAGCTCGCTCGCTATCTCTCTCTCTCTCTCTCTCCTCTTCTCTCTCTCTCTCTCTCTCTCTCTCTCTCTCTCTGTCTCGCTCTCGCTCTCGCTCTCGCTCTCTCTTTCTCTCCCAAGTCAGTTTTTTTTTAAGTTGCATGCTTACAATACTTGTGTACTTTACAGTTTGGATTATTTGATTTTGTTTCTATGTTGTTTTTTATTTTGTTGTTTGGTTAAAAGTTTTTTTGTACTTTTTTGTGTTCCTTTTGCATCTAGGGATGGTTGTAAAAAAAAAGCATGTTTGCTGATGCCATAACCCTCTTTAGATAGAATTCATTCAATTCAATTCAATTCTCTTTCACGGCAGCAAAACCTGCATCAGCGTAAGGGATGCTGAGACAGAAAAAAGTCCGTTAATCTCACGTTAAAGATGAGACATGCCGGTCAGAGCTGTAGTGCACTGCAAGAGCACGCATGTTGATAGCAGCAGTTGGTTTTTTTTGGTTTGGCTGCTTGCTTTGCGGTGTGGGGTCTGTTTATTCCTTTATCGATTCTTCGTGTTTTGTTTTGTTTTGTTTTCTTATTTTGACTGGTATTTTTGGCCGCCTCGTCTTATATGATTTTCCTGTCCTGCTTTTCCCATGCCGCTCATTTCAATCTCTCTGCCCCAGCCATACCCAGATTCGTTATGTTGCATCCTCAAGGTCAGAATTCTGCAGGGAGCTCATCGATATCTGGCTATCGTGCGGCCACCAGCCAGACGGGCCCTGCACATTGCTGCTGGGTCACTTTGGTGGTGTTCAGTGGTGCCTCTTCTGAGCTGACACATACAAAACGCCACATTCTCACAGGGGTATCGGGATAGCCTGGTTGTTAGCGTGATGCGCTCGTGATCTGCTGACCCGGGTTCGATTCCCGTTCAAGAGGATTTTTCCTCTGGAGTTAACATCAGTGCCAACTCCACTCTCCCCAAAAGTCCTTCGGATGAGACTATAAACCGAGGTCCCGTGTGCGAAGGCATGCAGAACATCTTGCGCACACATTAAAACCCGTTCCGCTTTTCGGAAGAGTAGGCCACTGTGTGCCAGTGCTCGCAGATGACAAAATTTACAAAACTGCATACACACGGGGACTGGTTAAAAAAACACAAGAGTGCTTATTCCATTATCCTAGTAATGAAAGATTAAAATGAAACAAAATAAAATAAAAACATTCCAAGCGCCCTATTTATGACAGTGACAGCTCAGTCGCAGAGCCAGACTAAGTTAGACACCCACCCGGGGTGGCACCCACAACAACTCCAATGATCTGTGAACGTGCAACTCTGAAGCCTTTGACACAAACTCACCACAGGCATGGAAGTGTATGAAAAACCAAAACGTCAGTCACCATGAAACCAGGAGTAGGCGGGGCCCCCAATTCAGAGACATTTTCTGTTTTAGTATGATGGTCAACGGTGATAAGGGTGATGCATTGATGCTGCCATGAAAGTGCGTGCGCTTTGAAACTACTTGACAGAGCTGTCCTCTGTGCTTCATTTCATAATATAACTCGGCGCCATCCGGGCCCCGAGAGGTACAGACACCTGCAGTGTTGGTCAGTCAATTTGAGCAACACTTTTAAAATCGCATCCATAAAGTGTCTGAAGCTCAACTATGTGGTCTCAGTCTTCCCAAAAGCACATGTTGACAATTTGTATCAAAACTGGAACTCCAGCTGTCAAATGAAGTCTTGCCAAGCAAAGCTGTTTTTTCTTAGGTATGCCAAGACTAACTTGTTATCCTGGGAAACAAAGATCGTCACTACCATCATCTATCTCTCTTTCTTGTACTCTCTCTCTCTCTCTCTCTCTCTCTCTCTCTCTCTCTCTCTCTCTCTCTCTCTCCCCTCTCTCCAAATGGAGTGGTGAATGTTTTGAGAATGCAATAACTTGTGAGTATAGTAGCTATTATGAAAATGCAAGAAAACCTAATGAGCATTAATGATTTCAAATGTTATGATTTATGATGTGCTTGATGTTTGTATTTTGTAGGTGAGAAGGTGTTAACATATCAGGTATAGCTTCATCAATAACTTTGTTAATAGGTCTATTGTCTTTTTGTGGTACTCTGGGAAGTGATTAAGGTGAACTGAGTTTTTGTTTTTAGCTGTGTTTAGTTTTGATTTGTTGGCATACGACAGTCTTTATTTAGGCATGATGTTGGAATATGCTTATGCAAGAGTATACAGTTATGAGTGCACTCCAGGGTATTATGCCAAAGTCTTACCAAACTTATGTGAATTTTTTTCATCTTCAACTTTTCATCTTCAATATTTTGCCCCTCAATGTGTATTGTGGCCAAAGGCCGATGTACATTAAACAATTTCAGAGTTCAGAGTTCAGAGTTCTCTCTCTCTCTCTCTCTCTCTCTCTCTCTCTCTCCCTCTCTCTCCTCTCTCTCTCTCCTCTCTCTCTCTCTCTCTCTCTCTCTCTCTCTCTCTCTCTCTCTCTCTCTCCTCTCTCTCTTTTGCCCTGCTCACTGTGTGTAACACACCTGCTCAGAGCTGTCTCTCGATGTCTCACTCTGTGTCTCTGTCTCTGTCTCTGTCTCTGTCTCTCTCTCTCTCTCTCTCTCTCTCTCTCTCTCTCTTTCTCTCTCTCTCTCTCTCTTCTCCTCTCTCTCTCTCTCTCTCTCTCTCCTCTCTCTCTCTCTCTCTCTCCTCTCTCTCTCTCTCTTTTGCCCTGCTCACTGTATGTAACACACCTGCTCAGAGCTGTCTCTCGATGTCTCACTCTGTGTCTCTGTCTCTGTCTCTGTTTCTCTCTCTCTCTCCCTCTCTCCCATCAAAGAACAAACTTTAAAAACCTCAACATATAAGTGTAATTCTGGTAGAACTGAAGCCTGTGCTAAAAAAAAAGAAAAAAGGCAACAAACTAATCGATGCCTCCTGCCTAGTGCCAGCCATTAGCGCCCCTGCAGATACCAGTCTCGCGGGAGGAGACGGGAGGAATGAATGAGGAAGATGATGATGATGATGATGGTCAGCATGATAAGTCACAGGGGCAGGGAAGGAAGTGGAGTGCAGCCCAGAGGGAGGGGGATAAGCGAGGAATAAGCTCAACCCTGGAGAGATTGGAGCGGAAGGTCAAGGGGAGCAGAACAGGTCACAGAGAGAGTGGGGGGGGGGGGGGGAGAGGAGAGAGGGGGAGAAGAGGGAGAGAGGAGGGGTGGGAGAGAGAGGGGGGCCGAGAGAGGAAGGAGAGAGGGAGGAGAGAAAGAGAAGAGAGAGAGAGAAGAGAGAGAGAGAGAGAGAGAGAGAGAGATGCTGAGAGAGAGACAGAGCAGAGAGAGATGCTGAAGAGAGACAGAGCAGAGAGAGATGCTGAGAGAGAGACAGAGGCAGAGAGAGATGCTGAGAGAGAGACAGAGGCAGAGAGAGAGAGTGATGCACAGAGAGAGAGACAGAGGCACAGAGAGAGAGCTGAAAAACGGGCTGAGTGGAGGAAGCTGTTTACAAAATATGTATTGATGTCCCAACGGTCGACACAATTTTTTATTGATGTCCCGAACGTCGACCAGATAACAGGATAGGTCAAGATGAAGTAAAAAATAAAAGTCATTTTTAAAAAAAACTTGACCCCCAAAAATATGGCGTCAAAATGTCCACTCTGACAGGCAAGAAAGGCATATGCTATCATAAAACTGACTGACACTGCATGTGTTACCCCTCTTCCTCTGCTTGCTTCCATCCCAGTGACAAGAAGCAGATGTTCAGTCTTCCTCCTATGACTTCTGTCTCTGTGAAGGACCTGTCCAATTTCCCCCGCCCTTCTCTTTCAAACTGACAGTTTTTTTGGTTAGGTTTCCAGCCGTTCCCCCTCCTGCCACTTTCCCTTTCCGCCCTGCTGTCTTCCTGCCTGTCTGTTTCCTTTCACTGGGTCAGAGTATTTCCCAAGTACAACAAAAATGTTACTGACAGATCAAACTCTGTAAATGAGAAAAATTTAACAGCATAAAACATATGCAACTTTGTTAGATCAAGAAGAAAAGTGTAAAAGATTTATAGTATTTCAGTGACAGGAACCGTTAGAACATATGATTTGTTTTTATTTTTCGTGTGCGTATCTGCAGATGCGTTATACGTTCAGAAATAGTGTGATAGTGATGTCCTGCTTTAAATACAACTTTCAGTTTTCTCAATGGATGTCATAATCAGTTTGTCTGTGCCTGGTTTGGGGAACCAGAGATTATGAACCCTGTCTTAGTAACGATAAATATGAGATTTAAAACTTGTCTGAATTTGTTATGGGGGGGGGGGGGGGGGGAGCGGGTCATCCGTTAAGGCATGATTGTTTTGAACTCGATGCTATACTTTTGTCTGGGACCATGTGTCTTACATATACTTAAAGCACACAAGAGCTTCCATACAAAGGGCGGTATCTGACAAATGTGTGACGAAATAATTCACTTCTACAAGTAAACACAGCTATGTGTAGGCGGGAAAAGTATGTAATCCTCTACCACATGAGTCGCATCGAACCAAAGGTAAATGTTAAGCTAGTTTTTAACATGCTATTGATTGGCAATAAAAAGGTTATTCAATACATAATAGACTGAAAATCGAACAATTCTTTTTTTGTAAAAGCTGCTACAAGTTGAAATGTGTAACTCCAGGAAACGACACAATGAGAAAATGACAAATTTTTGCATCGTAATAGGAAGTAAAGGTGATGGTTTGGGTGTATGTAAACACGTTTTTTAAAGAAAAAGGAAATTCAATTA
Source organism: Rapana venosa (assembly GCA_028751875.1). Taxonomy (NCBI): domain Eukaryota; kingdom Metazoa; phylum Mollusca; class Gastropoda; order Neogastropoda; family Muricidae; genus Rapana; species Rapana venosa. The sequence goes on from CM054141.1 coordinate 62,658,125, forward strand.
CGCCTTAATACTTCAGTACACTGTAGGAGAAAGCTTATAGTTTTCTAATCAAACGAAATCTGAAAATCAACAACAGGACCCCCACCTGCCTAAAATGGCTCCTAGCAAAAAAACTGGGTCAAGTGCATTGCGACTCATTTTGTGACGGAAGGTCAGCTATGTTTGTTTTTATGCAATAGTAGCAGGCTCTCCTGCCAGCAGGCTGAACTGCCACCAGATTCTGGTTCTGACTTCTTTTCCACAAAGGTCATAACCCTTAGAAGGGAGTTATGCAAGGCAGTACTGGTATTGCACAATAATTATTATATTAGCGCTTTGTAATTCATACACTTTATCTTTTGAGCACGTTGCACAACTGCACGGCCATTAATATTGTTTTACTTTCGTTGGTTGTTGACATCAACAGTATCATTTTGAAAGAGCACGGAAATCTTAAATATTGTAGTGAGATAGATCATTCTCTTGGACATGGACAGAAAAGTACAAAATTTGGATGAGAAACTTTATGCAAAAATGAATAATGCTAAAGAGGCGAGGAAGAAAATAAGGCACAGAGAGAGAGTGAGAGAGAGAGAGAGTGAGAGACAGGAAAAAGAGATATATATATAGAGAAAGGGGATGGAAGAGAGTGAGAGAGAGGACAGTGAGAGACAGAAAATGAGATATATATATATAGAGAGAGAGGGGGGGAGAGAGAGAGAGAGTAGAGAGAGAGTGATAGTGAGAGACAGGAAAATGAGATATATATAGAGAGAGGGGGAGGAAGAGAAGAGAAGAGAGAGAGAGAGAAGAGAGAGTGATAGTGAGAGACAGGAAATGAGATATATATAGAGAGAGGGGGGAGAGAGAGAGGGGGGAGAGAGAAGAGTGAGAGTGAAGAGACAGAAAAATGAGATATAATAATAGAGAGAGGGAAGGAGGAGAGAGAGAGAGAGAGAGAGAGATGAGGAGAGAGAGAGACGGGAAAATGAGATGTATAGAGAGGGGGGGAGAGAGGGGGGAGAGAGAGAGAGAGAGAGAGAGAGAGAGAGAGAGAGAGAGAGAGAGAGAGAGAGAGAGAGAGAGAGAGAGAGAGAGAGAGAGAGAGACAGCAGCAGCAGCAGCATGTCCAATGTGTTAATTATTCAGTTCTGAACAGTCCCGTAAGGAGACAGACTGGATTAGGAGGGTGAAGTCTGACAAATGGCCTGCTGGCTTCTTAATGGACCCTGATGATTTACACTACATACAATCCTGACTTTTAGTGCTTACAAGAATCCACTTTATCTCCCAAAGGCAAGAGCTGTCTCGCGAAATGTCATTTGTGATTCTTTCAAGAATAATGTCTGTTAATGTCGCTAATCAGTAATTTTCTGTGGGCTTTTATTTCCTAGTTGTTTAATACTTTTTAAAAAATAGATACAAGAGTTTATTAATTTTCCTGTTGCGTTCTTTTGTGGGTTTCTCTTTTTTCCTTTTTGGACGATTTTTTAAATAAAAATCACCTTATCAAAAAATAAAAGCAAAGTACATATTTTGGCAATCGTAAAAGCACAATACTAAGGGAATGTTTGAGTCAAGATTTGGAGTTTTATGCCAGGCCTTTCCTCCGCAAGGATGTATTGCTGTTGTGGATTGAAATGTAACGAGTATGTGTCAGTAGGATGTGTGGAGCAGTTTGAAAGAAAGCAAGAAGAAGGAAGATAGCCGCAGAAGGAATGACGAAGGAGAGAAGGACCTTCAAACCCCTGCAGTCAAGAAGAAAGGTGGGATTTCAGATTAAAGGAAAGCATCAAACAGAAATAATGCAAAGAAATAAGAATTAAACAATAACGTACACAGCGCAAACAAAAGCAGGTGCAATAACCAGGAAAACTGAATATGGTGAACAAAAATATTAAACAATAACATTGTACAAAACCTAGTAAATAAATAAATAAACCACAGAAACAAATGCTGAAAACTGCTTACACAAATGGCAAGCAAAAAATAATGTGCACAAATTTAGCAACCCAAATATTGTGTACAAGAAAAGATACAGTACATAAGTTCATATTTCTGAGCGAACATGTTGGGTACATGTCTAAAAACTTATTTCAATTAAAAGAGGGTTGAAAATGACGTACGGCCTCTCCTTTTTAAAAGACATAAAATATAATCAATGTTTTGTTGTTTTGTTTTGTTCTGCTTAATTGTTATTCCAAAGAAAAATTGCATAAAGAGTTGCTTAATAATAGCAAGGCGAAAATAGAAAATGCACAAACATTTGAAATTTGAAATATTTTCTTTAGGAAATAGGTTGCTACCGGCTATCTCCTCTAAACCCTATAATACTTTTTAAACATCATTGATCGAATATTGTCACAGAAGTGTTTTACGCACGTGCAAAAAAAACTTGCATAAAAACCACATATTTTGAAAATTGTCCTAGCTGTTTTCGTTTTCCTTTTGAGCAATCAAATTCTGCTCAAACCAGAGCTAAAACCAACTCAGCATGTACAAAAAAAGAATGTCTGGTGTCTGCGTTGAAGTGGGAACTTCTTTTCTGGCTGAATTCTCTGTGGCTGGACTGACTGGTATTGATCAGCCAGCTGTTCAGAGCTATCGCTTCCCTGCTGTCCATGAGGACGGGGCGAGGAGTGCCCACTTTCTCTGATGAACAGGATTTCTTTCTCCCACTCAAATTATATAGAGATCCAATGCTAACAGCGAGGAGAAGCATCACTGATGATGCTGTAAGGGGTCATCCTTTGATGTGACTAGTTTCCCTGACCCCTGCATAGTTTGTGCTACACCTTTTTTTCCCTATTTTTCTGTCTCTGTCTGTGCCTTTGTTGTTGTTGTTTTTTTTGTTTCTTCTTCTTAAGTATTTTCATTTGCCATTCTATTTGTTGTTTGTTAACAATTTCTGTGTATGGGATGCGCAGATGCAGTGCAATGTTTTCTGGCACTTGGAATGAACTAACAATCCGTTTTGTTTATGGACTATTTGTATTTTGGCTTTTGGGGGTTTGTTTGAGATTGTTTGTGCTTTGTAACATTATTAGATATAGATTGTTGTTGCTTTTGTTGATGTTCCATGGAGTAGATGAAATCACACCGTATGCGCTTTTTGTCTTAATAAGCTCACAGCGCTTTTTGTATGATTTGTTTTTGTTTTCTGCAACAATGTTTTCCAATGTTCAAAATAACTAGTACTGAATCATCAGTTAGTGATTCTCTTTCTTTGTCCGTGCACAGTCTCAGCTTTACTTTAGCCACCGTTCTTAGCTGAGGTGTGAAGAAATTCAATAGCAATGATAAAAGCCAATATGTGTGACCACATGCAAAGTCACCTCCTTGAATCTCAACACATAAGCATATCCCTACAGTGATATGGGAAGGGGCTTGGCTGCACAGTGTACAACACACACTGGGGCAAGGGGACGGGATGGCCTGTTAGTTAGAGCATTGTGCATAGCGCTGGTGATCTGCTGACCTGGGTTCCAATCCCGTTCAATGGGATATTTTCCCCTGAAGTTAACATCAGCCATAGTGATTAGAACATTTCTATACCACCCAAGAGGCTGTAAGAGTATTGGTTTTGAAAAGGAGCGCGTGGTGCTCAAAGGTTTGATGTAAATATAATTACGCACAACTGTGGTATATTTTCACTTGTGATCTGCCAATATAGGAATTCTTTAAATTCATGTATATTGTTTTAATTTTTCATTAAGAGAATGACAGGTACATCACCTATATGGCATCTGAGATAGGAGTACCTACACTGCCACAAGTGTAAAGAGAAAAGGCCTGGTTTAGAATGGGAGTTGAACAATAGACCTTCTTCCTTTGGTGCATGAACTACTGAAGTGTCATCACATCAGCAACAGCAGCTCACGTGGAAACAGAGACAAACCAGAAACCCAGAGTCTGACAAGGCATAGGGAGGGAAAGGGGTAGAGAAAATGTGAAATCATCTGGAGACAATCCAGACAGAGGAAATTGTGGCCAGAGCGCAAGCTGAGTTGCAGCCCCTGATCAGCCCAGACAGGAAGGAGGCGGCGGCTGAGTCAGCCTGTAAAGGAATGACATCCAGGACCTCCAGGGTGAGGTGAAAATCCCTGCAGGAGAGGAGGCTGGCAGCTCCTCACAGGCTGCTTGGCAGTGTTCTACCTATTTTGTTCTTGTTTTCTTCCGAGACATCCATTTATGCTGATCTACGTATTCTGGAAGAGGATTATCTAATGACTTCTCTTTTCTTCTTGTTCTTCTTGTTCTTGTTCTTCTTCTTCTTTTCTTCTTCTTCTTCTTCTTCTTCTTCTTCTTCTTCTTCTTCTTCATCTTCTTCCTTGCAATTCTTCTTCTTTGCAATTCCTCTTCTTTGCAATTCTTCTTTACAATTCTTGTTGCAATTCTTCTTTGCAATTCTTCTCTTCCTCCTCCTCCTCCTCCTCCCCTCCTCCTCTTCTCCTCCTCCTCCTTCCTTTCTTCTTCCTCACTACTGTTATTATTGCTAATCACATCTATAATCTTCGTCTTCATCTTTTCACTAAAAGCTTCCACTTCCTGCAATTCTAGAACGACTCTAACAGCGTTCGCGTAGTCCTGACCTCTTCAACCCCTTGACCCAAACGCCCATCAAGTCGGTCACCTCCCCAGAGACACTAACTGCAGCAATTTGCACACAAATGACCCGTTGTTGGTGACTGACCGACCACTCGGAAGGATCAACAGCAAGTGCGTGCATCTGATCTGGCCACTGGATTCTTGACAAGACATGCGGATTAAACAGAGAGGGAAAAGAGAAATCAAGAAGAAGTGAGAATGTAGTGAGAGGTAGTAGCATAGCATGTTGTAAAAAAAATATTAGAAGAAGATCAGAGTGACAAGGCAGAGTTTGATGGGGATTGTTGAATAATATGTTTGCTTTTTTTTTAATATTGTCTTGTGTTATGTTTTTTATGCGAAGAAGAAGGAGGCTGAAGAAGAAGAAGAAGAAGAAGAAGGAGGAGGAGGAGGAGGAGGAGGAGGAGGAGGAGGAGGAGGAGGATACAAAGAAGATAACAGAGAAGATTTTATTTCGACTGAAAATAAATGGAGCGTGAACAACAGCATGACAAGATAGCAACCTATATCAACAGTTACAGAGGCAGAAACAACACTTCCACCACAACAACAATTATTGGACACAATATGATCATCAACTTCATTATAAGCACGAAAGCATCCTTGAAATCGTTCACTCATAATCATGCTCTCCTCCCTACCCCCATTCAGTTATATCTATTTTCTTCACATTTTCGGTATACTCGTTTCACTGCACTCCTTTTGAAAATAGGGATTGTTTGGATGGGGAAGGGGGTGTCTTTTATTTAATTCTCATATCATTCGCTTTCAAATAACATATACACAGAATAACAGAGACGGGACAGCTCAGTGTTCAGAGCACTCGCTTTCCCCCAGCTAAGGTTAAGCAGCATCGAGCGTGGTTACCACTTGGGTGGGTGACCGTTTTCGCGCCTTGGCTTCAGTACATTCCCCCAGTTCACCCAGCTGTAAATGTGTACATGGGACACCTTTACCTTTACCTTCAGAATAACATATAACGCAGAATCAATTACAAAACTAGAGGATTCTCACCAGCATTACCAGTCTCAATTCTGTCTGACAGCATCTTTTTTTTTTTTAAAACATGGACTGCAGTAAGAATAGCAACATCCCATCTTGACAGTAATATTACAGTTGCACTTATATCTGCAACCCCAACATATTGGACTTCAGTTATCCATCCACAACACCAAACATCTCTCTCTCTCTCTCTCTCTCTCTCTCTCTCTCTCTCTCTCTCTCTCTCTCTCCTCTGTTGTATTACTAGATATATGATAGAAGTTTTGTCTACTTATTACCACTCCCCTTCGTCCCTTGCACTTGTATTGTGGCCCAAGGCCGAAGTACAATCAAAATGTTCAGAGTTTAGAGCTCTCTCTCTCTCTCTCTCTCTCTCTCTCTCTCTCTCGCTCTCTCGTTCATCAACGGTAAAAACATAATCAGCGAAAGTGATGCTAAAACAGAGAAAAGGCCAGCTAATCCTGTAGCAAAAAGATGAGCCATGCCAATCAGAGCTGAAGTACCGCTATAATTATGTAGGGCAAGAGCGGAACACGCCTGTTGATATTATGAACCTGGACCTTCTCTTCTTTCAGGGGGAAGGGGAGAGGAGAGACGAGGAGTGATACTAGAGGGTAGAGTTCGGGAGAGGATGGAGCGATAGTGAGGCAAGTGAAGGAGCAGAGAAAATGAGGCTAGAATGGGAGGGATGGGGGTGTGGGAGAGCGGGGATGGTATGTCAACAAAGAAAGCAGCTGGAGAGCCTGGAAGGAGTCAAAGAGGGGAAACGCTGACAGGCTTTTAACAACAGATTAAAGTGGAATGAAAGGACAGATGACGGCAAGGCAAGGCAACCTCCCTGAAATGACAGACTAGCTCAGTGCTGGGGGACGGGATAGCCTAGTGGTTAGAACATTGCGCTGGCAATCTGACGACCCGGGTTCAATTCCCGTTTAAGGGGATATTTTCCCCTGGATTTGACATCAGTGCAGAAGACTCTTCTCCCCCCAAAAGTCCTTCGGATGAGACTATAAACCGAGGCCCCGTGTGCGAACGCACGCAGAACATCTTGCGCACACGTTAAATCCTGTTCCGCTTTTCGTAAGAGTAGGCCATTGTGTGCTGGTGGGAACAAATGACAGAATTAACAAAACCGCATATACACGGGGACTGGATGTAAAAAAGCAAATAAGTACTTATTCCATTATCCTCGATATAAAAGAATAATTTTTTTTTAAATCAAATCAAAACTTAAAGAATGTAATCCAGACAGCGGGAATAGGGTGACAACAGTTACGCAACTGTATGCACAAGGGGACTGGGTGCATTAAAAAGCAATGAGTGTTTATTATTCTGCTATCCTCGAAATAAACGAATGCATGAAATAAATAGACATGTACTTGCTCACCAAGGTTGAGCATGATTGCTGATGGTTTTATCATCATCATCATCATCGTCGTCTTCGTCGTCGTCGTCATCATCATCATCATCACATTTATCATCATCATCATCATCATCATCATCATCATCATCCTGTAGTAGTAGTAGTAGTAGTAGTAGTAGTAGTAGTAGTAGTAGTAGTAGTAGTAGTACCATTGCTGATGCTTTTCTATAGTATATCCAACGAAATGACCCATATCATGGATGATATTATATTTAAAAACGTATAAAACTATCAAACGCGCGCGTGCACAAATGTGCACACACACGCACGCACGCACACGCACGCACGCACGCACACACACACGCGCGCGCATCCGTGACATGGATGTGCATAATAATACTAATGATGTCTGTGTGCTTGCACGGTCCTTACTATGAGGTTACTGTGAGGTCTTCGATGATCTGATGAATTCCGTGTTGTGTAGAATGTGAACAGCTTCTGCAACCAAGGATTTCTTTTTGCGTGTATTTTTTTCTAGATGGGACATAAGAAACAGTGTTTCAAAGAAGTAAGAGTTAATCTAGGTCGGAGCACTCGCTTTCCCCCAGCTAAGGTTAAGCAGCGTCGAGCGTGGTTACCAGTTGGATGAGTGTGACCGTTTGCGCTTCAGTACAGTGCCCCAGTTCACCCAGCTGTAAATGGGTACCTGCACTCTTTAGGGTCAGGGAAGGTAAAGCAGCGAGGGAGAGGAGATGGGCGCCGCCCTCAGTATGCTGGCCCTAGAGAAGTGAGGTCTCTGACGCCTCGCTCCCCCTACGACCTTAGAGATTATGGGACTCCTTTACCTTTTTTTAAAAATCTTATTTTGCTTACAGCCCTGCAAAATACAAAGGCCATATCAGGACTGTCGTCTCATAACATTTCTGAACTCAAGATTAAAACTGTGTAGTTATGATATACAGATTAAACCAGAACATCAATTCAACTCTACTGTCCTTCCTTGTATCAATGCCCTGGTCAACCATATGTACAATGATTGAATGTCTGAAAGAAACATTGATCAGATTAGCCAGATGTGGAGAGGTGGGTTTTTTTAATATGGGTTTTTTTTTAAGTTTATTTGTAGGTAGCTGCAGAATGAAATGAAATCTGATGTATTTTGTCTTCAGTTATCTTCAACAGAATCTCATCATTTTCTAAAGGCAACTTCTGTTGATTACATTAAAATTACATGGGGTACATAGTGCATTGAAAATATACTGGGTATACAGTGGGTCTGAATACATGCACTTTTCACCCCCTACTCTCTCTCTCTCTCTCTCTCTCTCTCTCTCTCTCTCTCTCTCTCTCTCTCTCTCTCTCTCTCTCTCTCTCTCTCTCTCTCTCTCTCATAATTATTTTGTTTATGATGATTGTGGCGATGATGGTGATAATGATAGAGGTGATGAAAACAATGATGATAGTGGTGATGTTTATTATGATTATTATGATTCACTTTGCTTATATTTTGTCTGTTTACTTTCTTTCTTTTCGAGGGCTGAATGTAATAAAAAGAAAAAAGTATTGTACTTATTCTATTACCCTTCAGAAAACAAAATTTTGTTTATTGTTACCTCTCTCTCTCGCTCTCTCAGAAACCAAAATATTATCCACCATCACTGAAACGTAATACTAAAAAAAAACCCACCTTCTCACAGACAACTTTAAACCATTCTCTCTTTTTTTTAAACCATAAATCTATTTAAAACTATACTACCAACCCCTTCCCACCCTCACCCCCCATACTTGTTTTTACCATAAATCTATTTCAAACCAAACTCACGACCCCTTCCCACCCCACCCCGCTCCCTCCTCCCTCCTTCCACCTTCTCTCCACCCCCACCCCTAAACCACCCCTCTCCCCCTACCGCTTCCTTCTCCAGTTCCAGTGACAAGTAGCAGACGTTCACTTATCCTGCCCTGACTTCCGCTGAATGTGAAGGACCTGTCCAATTCTCCCCTGCCCTCCATTTTTACTTCTTTCTCTTTTTTTAAACTGACAGTCTTTTAGTTCCCAGCCATTCCTGGCTTGTCACTTTCTTCCTCCTTCTTTTCTGCTGTCAGCCTGGCTTGCCCCTAACCATGGCCTTTCAGTTCGGCTGAGCTTAGTGGAGTCCACGCAACTATGTCAGAAGTAGAAAAAAGTTACTACTTAACCATATTTCGGGGGAGAGGGGGGGGTATGTTGTGTTGTGTGTGTGTGGGGGGGGGAGGGGGGGTGTGTGTGTAGTGTTGTGTGTGTGTGTGTGTGTGTATTTGATTTGTTTTGGAATGTGTTGTGTGTGTGTGTGTGTGTGTGTGTGTGTGTGTGTGTGTGTGTGTGTGTGTAGTGTGTGTGTGTTCTTTTGTGATTTGAGTCTTTCCTATTAAGTGTTGTGATGTCCGCGTGCGTGCGCGCGCGCTCGTGTGTGTGTGTGGTGTGGTGTGTGTGTGTGTGTGTGTGTGTGTGTGTGTGTATGTGTGTTCTTTGATTTTAACGTCTTTTCACATTAAGTGATATTAGATGTGTGCATCAGTGTGTGTGGGGAGGGGGGATATTGTTTGGGTGGGGGTGACAGAGACCAAAAGAAATGTGATATATATGTCACACATTGGACAGTGATGCCTGCCCTTAATCCTAACTCTATTTTCTCCAGAAAAATTCCCATCATCAGTTTGTCTGTAGGTCTGGGTTGTTGTTTTTTGTTTTGACAGTAAAGTGCCAAATTACACAAAGTAACAAGTGCGATATTAATATCCTGTCTGAATTCAAAATGTTCCTCCATCCACTTTTTTTTCGTTTTTCGGCGAGAGTTCCGAGGTTCACCAATGGTGAGATTTTTGTGTATGTGTACATTTTCCCCACCATTTAGTTAGCCACATTCCGACTTCGGGGATTGTTTCATCCACTGAACCGTGAGTAGTGAACTAAGAGTAAGTCTTTTTGATGATACACAGAGATTCAGTGTCTCACACTCGTTCAGTGCATGTGAAAATATCATCTCATCTGCTCCCGTAACCCCCTCCAGGGTTGTAGGGGCACTGCAGTGACGAGCGTTGCAACCAATTGGCTCCATTTGAGGCGGTTGTGGGCGAAGTGTCTGGGTTGTGGAGAAGCTCTTCCCGGTCCTTTCAGTGATGTTGTCTGTCAGAATACTATGATAATATCTTTTCCTGACAAGCTTGTACAGAACTATCCACTCTGATGAGTAGGCAGACTGAACAAACCGTGGACAGGCCAAACTGGTCAGTACCATAGGCTACAATGCTCTCTAGGTGAGTAGTCCGAATTCCACGCTAAAAAGTCATGTGTAAATGTAAGTGGAGGGAGAGAGAGACACACAAAGACAGTCGGACAGACAGACAGACAGAGACAGAGAGGGGGTGAGAGATTCTGTATTCTTCTATTTCCAAGTAGTCGTGTGTGGTTGGTTGTTGTTTTTTTACATCGAGTCCCCTTGTGCCTGTATGGCCTGCTATTCCGAAGGACTGAACAGGTTTTAATGTGTGTGGAAGATGTTCTGTGTATGTTCGCACAGAGAGACAGAGAAAGAAACACACATCCAGACAGAGGAACAAATAGACAGACAGAGGGAGAGACAGACGGAGAGACATACACAGAATGCACAGGGTCAGAGATGTACATTATTCAGCACTTGACAGTTCCGTAGGGATATGGATAGGATTTGCAGGGAGAAATGTGACAAGTGGCCTGCTGGCTTCTTAATGGACGCTGATGATTTGCATGCAGGCATTGACAGTCGTGACCAGTGCCAAAGAGGAATCCAGATTCTCTTTCTAAGGCAAAGCAGTCTCACGGAAAATGTCAATTATTCAACGTTAGCAAGAGTAATGATCCTTAATGATAAAAACCCACCGTTTTTATGTTTGTTTCAGACACATCTTCGTTTTAAAAAAAACTCCATTATCAAAAGCAAAAAAGGAACACAAAGAACTAAGCAGTTGCATCTTACGTCCTTTTTTTTTGGGGGGGGCATGATTTTTCTCTCTCTATTTTTGACAATTTGGGTTTACATTTTTCTGTTAGAAATACAAAACAAACGACACTTGTTGCTTTCTTGAAAGCAAGAACCCAAACATGGAGCATTCTTTATGATCTTATTATGTTCACACCCTTGACTTGAGTTGACTTGACTTGACTTGACTTGACTTGACCCTTTCTTGGCAAGATTCTATCATGGCCATATTAAATTCGGAAGTAAATTATGGCAGTAACTTAGATCTCTGGATAAGAGGATATGAGCGCAGTTGAGAGAAAATAGACAACGAAGGAATATGGAATAGGTATGTACATACAATATGTATAGGTATATGGAATAGATATAGTTACAAGTAAACTCCTGATGTCAAAATTAGAGAAGTTAGCCTCTCTCACCTTACCTCCCCTATCTTGTAGTTCCTTGGACCGTGGGGGCACTAGTGCAGATTTTGAAACCAGCTTTCTCCACTCCCCGCGGTCCTTTGTTTTCAAAAGCAGTTCGTTTCACTTAAGGCCAGTCCATTCTCTGGTGTCTTCCCTTTGGCCTACAACAATAGAAAAACAAAACAACTATATGTAAAACTCGCAAACAAAATTTTGCAGAAAAAAACTGGAAAACAAAAATGTAGTGTACAGAATTGTTCAAATAAAATGACACACAGAAATAGAACCCAAAAGCTGAAATACAACAATGACGACAATGTTTTATACAACAGGAACACGCACAGGCTGGTGAGACAGAAAACCAAACTGACATGCGTCAATAAAAAACACAAAATAATGGACAGAGATGGAAAACAAAAAATAATGTTCAAAAATGACATCTGGCTTGAGGCTTTCTTTCCAGGTGTATACAGTGTTGTTCTTTTAAAATCAAGTTATATGGTTTTAAATTATATTCAACTGTAACAGTATGGAAAGTCTTCGCTTCCTTTCTTATTATTAAGCGAAAACGAAAACAAAACAAAAATTAAGCAACGAACATTTTCTGCCTATTTTAGACCAATGAAAAATCTGTGTCATTTTTCTATTTATTTTAGACCAATGCAAAGTCTTCATCAAGGTTTTCAGGCCTGTGTGGACTAAGCATAGCAGAAACAAAATAACTCAAGTTTTCAAATAATTTCGACATAAAATAATTAAATGCAGTTTGTCATTCGGAACAACATCCCACAATTTAAAGATAGATCATTACCATTGATATAAATTTACTTTAGAACTTACTGTAGTTAGGCATATAAACGTTTACGTTCTAACAGTAGTTGTCGTAAAAGTTTCAGCTTCTAAAATGATTTAGTCATTGTTTTCAATATCTTCACAAACAATCAAATTTGGATATGAACGCCACGCAGAACTAGAAACAGCTGAGCATTTACAAAGATGTCTGGTGTCTGCGTTGAAGTGGGAACATCTCCTGGCCGAAAAGACTTGTGGCTGCACTGGTATCGATCATCCTGCAGATTCAGGGCCATCGCGCCACTTGTGTCTACGAGGAAGGGGCTGAGGGTGTCCTCTTTATTGGATAGAAATGATTTCTTCCTCCCGCTACCATCAGATATAGATTGGACAGTGACATCAATGAGAAGCATTCCCTCTCTCTCGACCACTCCTATGGAGATACCATGGACTCTTTTTAGCAGCAGAGGTACTCCCTACTCCTGTGAAAAAAATCTGTTTTGCTTTTCTCTGTCTGTCTGTCTGTCTGTCTGTCTGTCTGTCTGTCTGTCTGTCTGTCTGTCTCTCTCTCTCTCTCTCTCTCTCTCTCTCTCTCTCTCTCTCTCTCTCTCTCTCTCTCTCTCTCTCTCTCTCTCTCCTATCAGGTTTTTGCTTTTGGTTCCAGACTTTGTTCCTGACCTTTGTGAAAACCCGCAAAAGGATTGGATAATTTAGAAATGTGTGTTGCATTTTTGCGTATGAAATGTACGTATAACCTTAGGTTTTCTTTTCTTTATGTTTTCGTTGTGGGTTATTGTTTGTTGGTTTGGGGGTTGTTGGGGTTTTTTGTTTGTTTGCTTTTTTGGTGGGTGCTTTTTTTGTTTGGGGATTTTATTCTGCGGATGGGGGTGAGGGGCGTTGCTGTAAAGGTCTTTCTGTGTATTTCTGTATTCCGCATTGTCCCTCTTTGGGGGATCGGAGGCTAGTATATGAGCATAATCTCACGCCAGGCTCTCTTGAAACTCAGCTTAAAACCTCTATCTGCTATGTTTTGGAGACAGAGCTTCAGAAAACCGTGAACGACAACAGACGCTGTAACAACAGACTTACACAACTGCTATCTTCCTACCCCATTCCTGCCAGCCTCACACTGAACAGCCATTACGTTAGGATACTGTCAAACCCCGCTCTTCCCCCCCCCCTCCCCCACCCCCACCCCACCGCACTCCACCCCACCTTCCACCCCACTCCATCACAGCATACAGTCCACAGTTGTGGGGACTAAGCTGTATGGTCTCTGGAGATGTCTGGTGTGTCCCTAAGAAGATCAGTCACGAACAAGGTTAGTCTGAGTGTCAGTTTTCATTTTCCCAGGGAGACTTCACTGCGTGCGGAAAAGTCCTTGTATGCTCTTAACCTCTTTTGCCCGAGCTGATGCTGCTAGACCAACTGCAGAGTCCAATGCACTGATGAAGTTGCAAATACTGCTTTTCTCTTTCCTCAACTTCCGAAATCTGATACAAACTACGGGATTATTAACATGCATAAGTCATCTTTTGCATACTTGTGTAGTCAAAAGTAAAGTAGTTTTAGTTTTAGCTCTGCATACAAGATGACTGAATAAAAAGACATAAAATCTTCAACTGTCATTTTATAGGCACAACTGAAATTCCAACCAATGATTTCAGAGCTGTTGGTGATAACACTTGGCATCATTTTTCAGGTTTTCTGTGCTAATGAGGAACTAACAAAATTGACTTGAAAATTTCGTGTGATATGTCTGCTTTAAAAAGAATAGAAAATACTCTGTCCATGTTTGCTTTCTGTACAGTTTTGAATGTGATTTCTGAGAAAGCAGCCTTGAGGGGTTAGAATATTTTCTATTCCACCAAAGAGGTTGTGAAGCAATGGGATTATGCGTTGAATTTTGGGAGCACTTGAGAATTAACGACTAAACTGATGTAAATGCAAGGATTAAAGTGTATGGTTCTTTCAGAACAAATATTCCTTTTATAACCTGACTTTCATTTTGTGACAAAGGTAATGAAAACAGACAGACAGACACACAGACGGGCTAACAGATAAACAAACAGACACAGCGATAAACAAACAAAGACACAGAGAGAGAGACTGAGAGAAGCTAAAGGGTGCAGGTAATTAGCTAAAAGACCATCGCTCTGTCAATTGCATTAAGACAAGATCAGATCATCCTCCAATAAAGTGTGTGTGTGTGTGTGTGTGTGCGTGCGTGCGTGTATGCGTGCGTGCGTGCGTGCGTGTGCATGCAAACATTTATGATTGTGTATCATGTAATTGTGTTTGTCTCTGTTTGTGCATCTGCGCGTGCGCGCGTGTGTTGTGTGTGTATGTGTGTGAGCGCGTGTGCTTACGTGCGTGCGCGCATGCGTGAGCGTTAACTTGCATTCGCATATCGTTGCGTGTGAACAAGGATCGTAGCCATGTTATTCCTTTTCTTCCTACAAACAGCAGAAAGGCGCTGATGTCTCTGCTAATTGGAAAGTTTTGCTCGGCACTCAGCGACAACTGATTGCCAAATTCAGTTTGGGGCATGAGAAGATTCAGATCTCAGACCGTCCCTTGCAGCTGATGGGGATAGGAGGGATGGGGAGGCTGGGGTGGAGTAGAGTGGAGTGGCAGGGAGTGTGGCTTGGGTGGGGAGTGAGCTAAAGGGAAATAGAGTGGAGTGGAGTCAAGAAGGGCGGAGAGACGCAGACAGGACTGGCCTAGACTGGACTGCACTGTCTTGGAATGAACTGCTATTATAGGGACTGGGTGGGAATGGTGAAATGGATTGTGTTGAACTGACTTGGGTTGGGTTAGGTTAGGCATGGTAGGGTATGGTTGCGCTGGACAGCATTATAGTCGCAACAGATTTCTGTATGAGATTCGGGCTGTTCTACTTTCAAAAAGCTTGGTACGGAGTCACTTTATTTCAAATATCTGTATAGCTTTTTTGGCCAGTGAAAATAGGGTAGTGGAGTTAATGTTACAGAATCTTAATTATCATCCCTTCTAAACGGTTATAATATAGAGCAATATTCGTTCTCTACATAACAATCAGCTTCGTTTGAAGCAACGAACCTCTTCTTTTATATACGACTGTGTTACGTTTGGACCACGAAACCAGCAGAGTTTTCACTATTATATCTGTTTCTTAAGGGAGTGAATGACGAGGCTCCTGGATCGTATGGCCAGAGAAAACATGATAAAACCCCTCCTAAACATATCGCTTGTCAGTATAAACGTACATGTCAGACAGTATTGGGTTGGAATAGAGCATGGTCTATATTTCAAACGGCTGGCTTGTATCTTTCAGCCACTCATGGCTCCGCTTTGAAACCCGCATCCATGTTATGCCTGCACCAATGTGTGTTGTGCGTATGTGGTGGCAGTCTCGGAATTTGCAATGGTCTTTACAGCTATAATAACCTTTGAAATGGTTTGTGTGGCAGTTTGCGCATTGCACATTGACAGATGCAAACAAACGGGTCCGAATGTTTTGTTGTTGTTGTTTTTATTTATTTCTGAATCCTACATTCGAAGAGAATAGTGTGTCTTGGCCTTTAGGAAGGTAACCACGGGATGCAGAGATCCATCTGAGCTATACCGCATCAGCCAGGTTAAAGAAACGTTTTGTTTCCAGAAAGAGCTGAAAATCTGCTGATGTCAGGCTGATGGAAGCCAAACGAATGCATAATTCTCTTTGGTGACTGTGCCTGTGTGTGCATGTACCTATGGAAAAGGCACGCACGCACGCACACACGCTTCCATCAGAGTATATCAGCATGAGTGCATATGTGTGTGTGTTATTTATTTTGTTCTTTTATTTCGAGGATAATGACCAGGCTATCCCGTCCCCTGTGTGTGTGTATGTGTGTGTGTGCATTTTTGTGACCTGTACTATGATCATGAGGAAAGCATCAAAGGGAGCATCATCACCAGGCCAGGACTCCCACAGCCTTCAACACGTTCACACTGCAGGCTTGCAGGCCTGACCCGACCCACCCACCCGACCTACAGTGTAGTGTAGTGGTGTGGGTAAGATAGGCTGGCTAAAGCTGCCAGCTAGCCAGTTATCCATACCCTCCAGACCTGCAGCTAGCTGTTATGGTGCTGTGCTTTCTCCCAGGAAAGAGCAGCCAGCATCACTTTCCTGCAGACAAATCAGGCAGGACAATATATGCCATGCAACGCAGTTCAATAATCTCAGCCAGTAAACAGCCACTCGGGTATATTCTCTGAGGAAGAAATATTTCCCTATGGCCTTTTGTTGAATAATGGGTGTAAGTTGTGTGACAAAAAGTCTACCAGTATTAAAAATCTCTTTCTATGGTTTGTTAAACCTTTTGTAGGTTTATTATTTTTCAAGTTTAAAGAGTGAACTTAAATATCTTCTGCACAAACTTCTTGAACATGCATGAAATATATGTATACACTATAAGCAGAACGCGATGCTTATCCGCAAAATATTGAGAATTGCATGAAAACAGTTGTGGGGGTGAGGGGTTGTTAGGTTTGTTGTTGCTTGTTTTGTTGTTCTTATCATGTTTTTTGGTTTGTTTGTTTTGTTGGGTTTTTTTGGGTTTTTTTTTGGGGGGGGGGGGTTGGCGGGGGTAGTCTTTTTAGATCAATAGTTATTAGTACAAAGTCACTTTTGTCATGAAAACAGTCATTTTGTGACTGATTAAAAAATATCGATTTACACACATTTCTGTTTTCATAGAAGACAAATAAACTCAAATAAAAAAATTAAAAAAACAGAATAAAAGATAGCACTGCTATAAATGTCTCTCGTCTTCAGCATTTCTATCCTTTATTTTGGAAAAGGGAGAATGTTTCTTAACAGGATATCACATAAGACTCATAATTCATGGAAAATAAAGCGATGCGACAAAAATATCACATCTTAAGCAAAATCATTCATCGCTAAACATTTCCTTAAACCTTGTCAAATACTGGCAAATATTATGCTTATATCAACTTGAAATTATATAGTCAAACCCACAACTTCTCAAGGGAAAACCAGTACATCTATTCAACAGACATTTTTTTCACACATATTTGTACGGTAGCGTTACGTTAACTGAGTTTCTAATAGTAATGTTAGATTGATAATTCATAACATCGATGAAATGGCATCGACATTGTGCGATTGGGAGAGGAAAATAAACCTACGCCAACACTCCTGAGACTTTTTCCAACATAGGCACTTAAACGCCAGGAGAGACAGAATTGAAGGGGGTAGGGAGTGGAGGGGGGGGCAATTTTGTGGGTGGACACTTCTTGGGTGGAGGAGTATTGATCAAAGAGCGGCCCAGCATTATCAGGTCAGTTTCATCTGTCTGGGCCGAGGATTGGGCTGTCCAGTTTATTTGATAGAAATGATGATTTGTCCAAACAGGAAGAGAGGGGGACAGAGGGGCAGCGCCTGCAGCTATGATGCCTATACTAGATGAGGAGTGGACACAGTGGACGGTAGCTGAGAAAGAAAGCTAAGAGTAGGAGAAGTAAGAGGAGTAGTAGTAGAATAAGAGGAGTGATAGTAGTAGAGGAGGATAGAGGAAGTAGTAAGAATGAGGAGGAAGAGTGGTAGTAGGAAGGAGGAGAGGAGGAGGAAGAAAGGAAGACGAGAGGAATAGAAGCAGGAGAAGTAGTAGTAGTAGCAGCAGCAGCAAGCAGAGCAGCAGTAGTAGAGTAGTAGTAGAGTAGTAGTAGTAGTAGTAGTAGAGTAGTAGTAGGAGAGGAGGAGGGGAGGAGGAGAGCAGCAGCAACAGCAGCAGGAGACGGAGGAGGAAAAGAGAGGAGTGTGTATGTGTAAGGGGAGGAATAGGCTGGTGTGTGTGTGTGTGTGTGTGTGTGTGTCTGTGTGTGGTGTTGTGTGGTGTGTGTGTGTGTGTGTGAGTGTAGTGTGGTGGTGTGCTTGTGTGTGGTGTGTCTGTTGTGTCTGTGTGTCTGTGTAGACAGAGTCAAGTGTACTGACAGATATAATTATACAAATACACATCCACAGCAAGTGACAAATACAGACAGTCAGACAGTCAGACAGACAGACATACAGAAACATCGACACACACAAAACCAGATAAGGCGTCCTTGTCATTTCTTGTTAACAGAACATGACGGTTCCATGAAGCCACGGCCACGATATCTCAGCCCTCGAAGATGAAGACATCCTCCTGCGCTGTTGCCATACCGTCACTAACACGGAATGCTTTCCCTTTCCTCATCAGCCATGACTGTCTGCTAATACACACAGCACACAGCACAGCCACTAAAATCAGGATCAGAAGTGGCGAAAGGTCGGGGATGCGGAACAGTGCAGTTAGGTCAGTGGGCAAATGTGGGGACTTGCCTTCTTCTTCGAACGCTCAGACAGCAGCTGTCGCTGTCTGCCATAATATAATATGAGCAAAAATGTGATTACGCTGTCGGTAAGCGCCTGACAAGTCAGGCCCAGCGCAACCGACTTCTGCGTGGGAGAAAATCGTTGTCTTTTAAGTCTTTATGGATTTTTGAAAAAAAAAAAGCAGGAGAAAGAACCAAGAATGGGGAGAAATAGACAAGAAGGCGGTGACAGGAAGAAAAGGAACAAGGCAGAATCAGAAAGAAGGATAGAAAAGAACGAATTCCTGGCACAGAATTTCCAGAAGGTGGAAATGCTATTGATACTGACAGGCCCCCAGCATCCCCATGGGAGATGAAGAATCAAATTGTCTTAAAACAGTTTGTAATTCATGTCAGCATTCGCTGCGTTAAGGAAACACAAACATACTCAGTATGCATGCTGTACAAAACAAGGAGTGCTGCATTGAAGTCAGAGTAATCCTGTTGCTGAGGCCAGTGGCCAGCCAGCCCTCCTGCAGAGCTACAGTCACAGGAGAGGAGCAGGCACTGCGTAGTGAGGACATGCAGAGAAGAGAGCTTTAACAACGTGAACCTTTGAATCCTAGTGTACCTGAAAAGGCTGTGTGGCTGTCTCTGTCTACCTGTCTGTCTGCCTGCCTGTCTCTGTCTCTGTCTGTCTGTCTGAGTGTCTGTATCTGTCTGTGTCTGTCTTTCTCTCTCTGTCTCTATCTGTGTGTGTGTGAGCCAGCTATCTGTCTGTCTGTCTATAAGTTTGTCTGTCTATAAGTTTATCTATCTATCTACTTACCCATCTATCTATCTTTCTATCTATCTATCTACCTACCCATCTATCTATTTTTCTATCTATCTATCTATCTATCTGTCTGTCTGTCTATCTATCTATCTGTCTTTCTATTTATTTATCCCACTGCATATCTGCATATCTGCCTGTCTACCTATCTTGTCCATCTACATATCCACTGCGTTTCCATCCATCTGCTTTCCTCTGTATCTTCTCTCCAGAAGGGACATTCCAGTTAGCTATGACGGGGAGAGGCTGTGTCCAAAAGGCGCAGATTGATCTTCGTGGCTTCCCCAATAACGAGAAGTTTATGATGTTGTAATGGCCACTTCCTTTACTACATTCTTCTCCTGGGAACAGTGAAAATGGAAAGAGGAGCAGAAGGGTAAAAAAAAACCCCAGAAAATGAGAGGATGGGAAAAGAGCAGGGACAGCGTGGGAGTGAGAAGTGAGAGAAATACAGGGAGAGTAGAATGACGGAAGAAAGGATGGAGGAAGGGAGTGAGAAAGGGAGATGTCAAATTTGAGACAGACAGACAGACATTCTTTTTTCTTATCTATTTCTTTTCTTTTACTTCGAGGATAATGGAATAAGCGCGTATGTGTTTTTCTACATCCAGTCCCCATGTGAATGTGGGATTATTTTTGTAAAATTTGTCTGACAGACTGAGACAGAGAAATACAGAGACAGAGAGAAAGAGACGAATATTTAGAGACACAGAGAGAGGAAGAGAAAGAGGAGAAAGAGAGAGAGAGAGAGAGAGAGAGAGAGAGAGAGAGAGAGAGAGAGGGAGAGGGAGAGAGAGAGAGAGAGAGAGAGAGAAGAGAGAGAGAGAAGAGGAGAGAGAGAGAGAGAGGATGCAGTACGATTCTGGCAGAAATTAAAAATTTCTGAAATTCAACGTCAAAACTAACTTTTTGGTTTCTGTTACTGAATATCAATAACAAAATGTCCATCCACAATCTCTTTCTCTGTTAAAAAAAATTACGGTGGTGTGGGTTTTTTAATTCACAGAAAAGTGAGGGGCTTACTATGTGGTTTTTTTTCTAATTTTCAGTCTGTGAATATCACTGAGGGGTAAATGTCCCAGGCAAAGCGAAGAGTCAGACCCCCATCTTCCACTCAGACAGTCTTTACCATTCTGCTGGCTCTGTAATCCTCTTAGTGTCAGTGGAATTGGTCAGCACTTTTAAACAACTCTGTGACCATGGGGGTTGCCGAGTTGTTCTTTTCTCTACTGTTCCCTCTCTTTCAGTTTAGGGGTGTGTGTGTGTGTGTGTGTGTGTGTGTGTGTGCGTTTTTTGTGTGTGTTGTGAGTATTTCTTTTCTGTCCCTCTCTCCTTCTCTCTCTCTCTCTTCTCTCTCTCTGCTTGTGTCTGTTTGTGTGTCTATGTGTGCATCTGAGTATGTCTCTATCTGCCTGTCTGTCTCTGTTCTTACGTCTGTCTTTACTGTCTGTCTGTCTGTCTGTCTGTCTGTCTCTCTCTCTCTCTCTCTCTCTCTCCTCTCACACACACACACACACACACACACACACGCACGCACACACACACGTAGATACATATTCAGTACGATTCTGGCAGAAATTACAATTTCTGAAAGTCAATGTCAAAACTAACGTTTTAGTTTCTGCACTGAATATCAATAACAAAATGTCCATCCATACTCTCTTTCTCTGTTTAGAGAAAATACAGTGGTTTATTTGTTTAATTCACAAGGGGGGAGTGGGAGCAGGGCTGTACTATGGGGTTTTTTCTAATTTTCTGTCTGTGAATATCACTGAGGGGTAAATGTCTCAGGCAAAGCGAAAACAGTCAGACCCCCATCATCCACTCAGACAGTCTTTACCATTCTGCTGGCTCTGTAATCCTCTTAGTGTCAGTGGAACTGGTCAGCACTTTTAAACAACTCTGTGACTCTGAGTATTGCTGGTTTTTTCTCTACCATTCCCTCTCTTTTAGCTGTAACAGATTACTCTGTACAACTTCTCGGCAACGTCAGTACACTATGAACAGTGGAGGATGTGGCCTCTGAGAAAGAGGCTGCATACATATTACATTTTACCGCGAAGGCAAAGTGTATGCAACTGGTAGTTTTCAACCACCACCCAAGGAAACAGAGCACTGCACTATTTGCAGGTGTGTCCCAAAATAGTAACACGTCACTCTGATTGCATGGGAAGGTAATCTACTTACCACACCATCACATAGTTATTCTGTGGTGTGTGTGAATATTTCTTTTCTGTCCCTCTGTCTCTCTTTGTGTCTTTTCTTCTGTCTGTTTGTGTTTGACTATGTCTGTGTCTTTGTCTGTATCTCTCTGTCTGTCTGTCTGTCTGTCTGGTCCTTTCTCTCTCTCGCGTGCACACACACATTCACTCACATACACACACATACACTCACAAGCACGCAAATGCACACAACGCACACAACGTATACACACATACTCATACACAAACACACACACACATACACACACACGAATGCACGCACACACATATATACTACACACACACTACACATACACACTACAAGTATGCACACATTACACTAAACACACACACATACATACACACACATACACACTACACGTACACGTACGCACACACACATACACACTACACGTGCACGTACACACACACACACACACACACACACACACTGGCAAACAAACAGCCACGCATTTATTCATACGCTTTTGCTCTTCACCCTAAGTAGCCTTAGTTGATAGTGTATTAGGATGGTCCCTATGGCCACTGAAAACATGACAAATGGAGGTCGAGGGGTGGGGGACTTCGCGTTAAAAACTGACCATTCCGTCTGTGGGCAGTACCGACATAATGTGGGACATTTGTCTTGAAATACTTTTTTTAATATGTCTGTCTGTATCTATCTCCACTCTCTTCCTTATTACAAATTTAGACACTGACATGCTTGGAAAGAGAGTACATGTGGGGGGGGGGGGGAGGGAGGAGGAGAGTGGGGTGTAGTGTGTGTACTGTGTGTGTAGTGTATGTGTGTACGTGCGTGCGTGTGTGTGGAGGGGAGGTGAGTGGGTGGGTGGGTATGAAAGGGAATATAGGGACGAAATGTGTGTGCGTGAGAGCAAGATGGAAACAGAGAGACAGAGAGAGACAGAGAGAGACAGAGAGAGAGAGAGAGCAAGAGAGAGAAAGAGTGCGAGAGCGAGAAAGAGAGAGAGAGACACCGAGAGAGAGATGTGTGTGTACGTGTGTATCTGTCTTTCTGTCTGTCTATCTGTCTGTCTGTCTCTCTGTTTGTCTGTCTGTATGTATGCACACAAGAGCAGTCGCGTATCTTTGTGTGAAGGAGTGTGTTTATATCTCATCACAGATAGCTGTTTCTGCATGCCCCTTAGAACTCTACACCTGCTTTTTTAAAAATATCTACTGCAGAAATGGTCCATTGTTATTTTTCCATCAATCCTCCTCCTCCTCCCCCCCCCCCCCCCCGCCACCTCCTCCACCCTCCCCCCCTCCCCTTCATCCCTTCCAACGCCCCCACCTCCTCCCATCTTTCATTATTCTACAATTTGGAAGATATTTTCCACAAAAAGCCTTCTGGGTCTGTGAGTCTGTGTTGCGTTGTCTGAGGTTGGGGAAGGAGGGGGGAGAGAAGGGGGGAGGAAGGTTGTCTAACGTTTTCTATATCCTTTTCTTTCAAACTAACATGTTTCTCTGTTTTCGTCTTGTTCTCTCTTTGTTGTTGTTGCTGTTGTTGTTGTTTTTCTTCTTTATGTCTTGCGTACTTTCTCTCTGGCTCCTATTTAAGAGCGTTTGGGGAGTTGATGTTTTCGTTTGTTGTTTTGTGTTTTGTTCTGTAAAGTCTTTTTTTTATTCTGGTGAGGTGAAGATGCTTTGTTGTTTGTTATGGTATTGATTGTATTTGTTGTCGTTCTTGTTAGTGGTGGTGGTGGTGGTAGTGTTGTTTGTTGTTGTTGATGTTGTTGTTGCTGTTGTTGCTGCTGCTGCTGCTGCTGCTGCTGCTGCTGCTGCTGCTGCTGCTGCTGCTGCTGCTTGAGTTTGTTCTTCTGATATTGACAAGTCTTGTACAATTTGAATATTAGTGACTTTTGTTTTACTGCTTTAACAGATTTTGTCAACAAACCCATATGTTTCATAGAAACATGCAGGTGCTTTTAAAGGAAGTATAAAAACGTCTTTAACAAAGAGATGGGGGTTACATAATCTTCAAGAAAGGTTTTTTCCTTTGTCTAGTTACAAATCTTTCGGAAATATTTTTCAGTACCTGTTGCCAAATCATACAAACACGCGCGCTCGCGCTCGCGAGAACACACACACACACACACACACACACACACACACACAGGTGCACGCTCTTACGTACCCACCCACGCATGCACCCACACACGCACGCACTCACAAAGAGAGAGAAAGACATACAGACAGACAGACAGACAGAGGGAAAGATAGACAGACAGACTCACTTTGCAACGTTAATACTCGTCATACTTTATCAGAATTAAAAACTGATCAATTCGATTACAAAGGAACAAGAAAGATGGATGGCTTTTAATTCTAAGAACACTGACCATTAAGTCCATGATAAATGCATTGACAAAGCAGAGAATACCCAATTTTCTTTCACTTTTCATCCTCCTGCAATTTTAAAAGAGTTTTTCTGTTGCTGCTTGGTTGTTGTTTTTTCTTTTTAAGCCAAGCTTTCTGGGCCTGTGTGTCTGTTTTTTCCGTTTTCTATGGGACAAGGTGTGCAGTCTTTCCTGTCTAACTCATGCATCTTCCCTTTTTAGCCTTGTCTGGGGTTTTGCTTGTTCGTTGGTTTCTTCCTTCTTTGCACTCTTGTTTCCAATGTTTTGGA
>CM054141.1:62687277-62709777 GCA_028751875.1 Rapana venosa
GGTTTCGGGGGAGGATAGGGCCGCGGGGGTAGGGTGGGGGAGGTGGGGAGGCTTCCCTTGTCTAGAGGGAGGATCAATATACATCGTTTTGTTATAGATTTCGGTCTGTTGTTGTTAATGATGTTGTCGTTGTTGCTGTTGTTGTTGTTGTCCTTCTTCTTTTTCTTTTTCTTCTTCATTTTCTTCTACGTCTTCTTCTTTCCATTGTTACTGCTGGTGGTGGTGGTGGTGGTGGTGGTGGTGGTGGTGGTGGTGGTGGTGGGTGTGATGATGATGATGATGATGATGATGATGATGATGATGATGATGATGATTATGATTATGATTATTATTATTATTATTATTATGACGACGACGACGGCGAGACGACAACGACGATGACGATGACGATGACGATGACGGTGGTGGTGGTGGTGGTGGTGGTGGTGGTGGTGGTGGTGGTGGTGGTGGTGGTGGTGGTGGTGGTGGTGACGGTGATGATGATTTGATTACAAAATCTTTCATAAATTCTTTGCAGCTTGATATTACCATTAGAACAAATTTCTTCCTTATATCATCATAACAGTCTGTTTTCAATTAACTGTTTTGAAAAATGCTCTCGCTTTTATTTTACCACAACAAAGCTGGGGTTTTTTTTTAATTTTCATTAATCAGTTTTCGTTATTGTAAGCATAAATTAAAATTTTCCGTCAATTAGAATTGCATCTCAAAATGAAATACATCAGCATTTTACTCCCAGTAACTCTTCTCTCTTTTTTATCAACTACAATAACTATCGACTTTTCTATTCCTCTAACCATCAAACATTTCAGAACTCCAGACAAAAGACACTACATCTTCATAACGTCAAGAAAAAATAAACAGCATATAAAAAAAATCAACAGTATTCAAAGACGGTTAGGGTTGCCATCAGCAAACCAGTAGGAGAAGATCCCGCCAAACGGAAATGGGAGGCTGAACCTCAGGCTAAGTAGCCAATCACTGGGAAGCTGGGGCAGGCATTAGTTATGCGGAGACTGGACGAGAAAATAAGCAGACTGGGTCACCTGGTGGTGTGTGGGGTGCATGATTATCAGGCCGGGGGATGGTCAGGGCGTATGGCTATTTGATGACCGCTGCAGAACTGGCTCGGACAATAACGAATGGTTCTATGATGGGGGATGATCCTGCTGTTGAAGAGTTGCAGACGAACTAAAATGCAAACTTTTTTTTTTGGTCTGAGATCTTAGGGTGAGAAGAAAAGGGATTATCAGAGGTTAGACGCTTTTATTTTGTCGTATCCATCTCTCTCTTATTTCTTTTTGGTCTGTTTCTGTCAATTTGTCTGTCTGCCTGTCTGTCTGTCTGTCTGTCTGTCTTTCTCTCTCTCTCTCTCTCTCTCTCTCTCTCTCTCTCTCTCTCTCTCTCTCTCTCGATATATATATATATATATTATATATATCACTCTCACACACACTCACACACACAAGTACGCACGCACGCACGTACACTCACACACACACACACACACACACACACACACACACACACCACACACACACAATATTGAATTCTCTTTTCCCTGTTTGTGTTCTAGCTAGTATCTTTTTTTTAAAGTCTTCATCAACAGAAATCCAGAACCCTTGTACGAACTGAATAGATCCAGTTTGTGTCTTTACAACCATTTAAAACATTTTTACCAATATAACCATTCTTTAGAGTGCAAATTTGGTTTTCTGCATGCATAATTATATACACACAGAAAGTGTAAAAAGAATGAGATATCAGCATAATTTGATTTGAACAATCAAGTTACTTCTCACCTTTAACCGAAAAGGCAAAATCAACTCTTAAACTACTGTTGTAAGACTTAGGATTATCAGTTGCATAGTTGATCTATCCAATCTCAGTACCCGTCTGCAGAAAAAGCCCACACTTGATTTATCCACGAGTGTCCATGGCATAAGCGCAATTCGCATGTATCTGTCTACTGACGCAACATCCAAACTTGTCACATCTCTCATTTTTTCTCCTCTGGTCTACTGTAATTCTCTCTTGGCTGGTTTGCCGGCATCATTCATCCACTCCCTTCAACGCATACAAAACTCTGCAGCTCGACTAGTCATTAGAAAGAAAAAATCTGAACACATCACTCCTCTTTTGCGATCTCTTCACTGGCTGCCTGTCTCACAAAGAATAAAGTATAAGATTTATACCCTCTGTTTCAAATGTCTCCACAAATCTGCACCCTCTTATCTCTGTAGCTGTCTTCACCTGTACACTCCATCCCGTTCCCTTCGCTGAGCTGCAGAAACGTTGTGCTTTCGAACACCCAGATTTAAACAAACCACTGTTGGCCGTCGCTCTTTCTCTGTTTCCGATCCGTCCACATGGAACGACCTCCCTCTTTCACTTCGCTAAAAGCCTTCATTTGATACTTTCAAATCTAGCCTCAAAACGCACTTATACTCTACTTGAGATCTTCCCCCGTTATCTGTTCCTACTTTTTCAATAGCTACCTTCACCTCCACCACCCCCACCTAAGTGTGTTGTGTATATAAATTTGATATTTGTTTATCTTGATATTTGTGGAAGGTTGCATGCGTGTGAATGATTTGGATGCAAGTGCTTTGATTTGTTTACTTTACAAGATTCAGTGCTATATAAATCCCATACATTGTTGTTGTTGTTATTATTATTATTGTTATTATTATTATCATTATACCCGGACGACTGTGTGCATCCGCACAGTTTTAAAGTCCTTCGGATGAGAATATAAACCGAGGTCTCGTGTGCTAATGCACGCAGAACATCTTGCGCACACTTTAAAACATGTTCCGCTTTTCGGAAGAATGGTCCATTGTGTGCTGGTGGAAACGGATGACAAAGTTTACAAAACTACACACACAGGCAGGGTCTAGATGTAAAAAAGAAAAAAGCACTTGAGTGCTTATTCCATTATCCTCGAAATAAAAGAATAATTTTTTTTTAAATAGATAACGAAGTCCTTGGTAAGTGAAATGTGATAAACTCACAGACCTCAGACATCTCCTCCTCGACATTCAATGTATATTGATGTTGTTGTTGTTGTCAGTGTTGACGAGCTTTCCCCAGCTTTGCACCCAAGGGAATCTTCCAGAACATGCACCCTGTCTCACTCGTCACTCTTGGGAATGACTGTGAGACTGACTGTCAGTTCAACACTGCATGACAGTTTGGCGTGTGTGTGGCTGTTTTAAAATGCCTCACCATTTGCCTAAGAGTCTGTCAGGGATGAAGACCATCTCAACAACCTCCCATATCAAAGCATAGCATCACTTTGATACAGGCTGAAGAGCGCGCTTTGCTCACATCAATAACTGACAGAGCTTCTGGTCTGGGCTAATACTGTCGATATATATCAAGTAACATAAGGCGAAAAAACGTTTCACTTCAAATTTGATTGCGGGCTATCATTTGCAATATGTTGTATCGGTGTTTCATGGCTCTGTTTTGTAATATGTTGCATCTGTGTTTTGTGGCTCTGTTTTGCAAATGTTGTATCGGTGTTTTGTGGCTCTGTTTTGTAATATGTTGTATCGGTGTTTTGTGGCTCTGTTTTGCAATAGTTTGTATCGGTGTTTTGTGACTCTGTTTTGCAATATGTTGTATCGGTGTTTTGTGGCTCTGTTTTGCAAATGTTGTATCTGTGTTTTGTGGCTCTGTTTTGCAATAGTTTGTATCGGTGTTTTGTGGCTCTGTTTTGTAATAGTTTGTATCGGTGTTTTGTGACTCTGTTTTGCAATATGTTGTATCGGTGTTTCGTGGCTCTGTTTTGCAATAGTTTGTATTGCTGTGGTTTTTTGACAGTCCCCGGAAAATTAAACATATTTCAATTGACATGATTATATAAACTTTTTTAAACTATTGAGTTATTTAGGTCTGCCAGATTTAGTTCTCAAGAATGCATTCCACGTAACAGTAAACACTCGTGTTGCCTTTGGCGACCGTGAGGTGATAAATGAATATAAGAAAGAACGTGGTAAAAATGAAAGATGAATATGGGACGGGGGGATATTTCTTTGACATAGATAAACTGCGATCGCATCAACAACAGCAACAGCAGTAACAACAGCAACAGCATCAACAACAGCACCTGCAGCAACAGCCTTATCTCTCTCCTCAGTACTCGTTTCTCGTGGGATGACCCCTCCATTCGTCATCTTTTGAAATCTTCCGGTCGTCGACCTCAAGAACAGCGATATAACAGAAAGAAAGAAAGAAAAAAAGAAAGAAAGAAAGAAAGACAGACAGACAGATAGAAAGAAAGAAAGAAAGACAGACGACAGAAGACAGACGAAGAAAGAAAGAAAGAAAGAAAGAAAGACGAGACAGACAACAGAAGAAAGAGAAGAAGATCAGACAGAAAGATAGACAGACAACAGAAAGAAAGAAGAAAGAAAGAAAGAAGAAAGAAAGAAAGAGAAGAAAGAAAGAAAGAAAGAAAGAAGAGAAGAAGAAGAAAGGAAGGATGGATGGATGGATGGAGGAGGAGGACGGAGGACGAAGACAGACAGACAGATAGAAGATAGATAGATGATAGATGGATGGATGATGATGGATGAAAGATAGGATGAGATGAGATAGAAGAAGAAGATAGATAGAGAGAGAGAGAAGATAGATAGATAGATAGATAGATAGATAGATAGATAGATAGATAGATAGATAGAGATAGATAGATAGATAGATAGAAGAGAGAGTAGATAGATAGATAGATAGATAGATAGATAGATAGATAGATAGAGTAGATAGATAGATAGATAGATAGATAGATAGATAGATAGATAGATAGAAGAGAAGAGAAGATAGAAGATAGAAAGAATAGATAGATAGATAGATAGATAGAGAGAAAGGGGGAAAAGAAAGAAAGAAAAGAAAGAAAGAAAGAAAGAAAGAAAGTAAAGACAGCTGTTACAGGGCAATGCCCTCACTGAATTATGAATGACACCGCTTGAGGGGATGGACTTATACAGACATAGGAGGCAGATGGAAACACCCTGCGTGTGTGTGTGTGTGTGTGTGTGTGTGTGTGTGTGTGTGTGTGTGTGTGTGTGTGTGTGTGTGTGTGTGTGTGTGTGTTGTGTGTGTGTGTGTGTGTGTGTGTGTGTGTGATTGTGCGTGTGATTTTTGTGTGTGTGTTGGAGTCTGGGAGACTTAAAGGGTCCTAGGTTAAGTCGTAACTACTTGCTTTTGCAAACATTAGGATAGCTTACTTAATCTTATAAACGTCCTATAGCCAGTCATGTATAAAAGGTTAAACAGATTTACACATATGAAGATACAGACAGACAGACAGACAGGCACACACACACGCACGCATGCACGCACGCACGCAAAGATAGAGACAGACATATAGATTTTAAAAAAAGAACAGATACACAAACACACAGACAAGCAGAGACAGAAACAGACATATCAATTGATAGGCAAACAGAGATAGAAACAGATATAAACACAGATAGAACACACAGAGAAAGAGACCTAGAAAGCGCTACCACGCAGTGCACTTTAAGTCATTTGAATCTGACTGAAGCCCATCTTTTTCAGGTTGCTATTTTGCATGCTGGGTGCAATCGTGTCATTCATACCGCCACCCATCCCCTACTATCATTACACAAACTCTGGATTGGTGGGGGGTTTTTTCTTTCATATGGTTATGTCAATCGCTTGTTACCACACAGCATCTCAGTTTACAGCCTTCATTCAGAGGGCTGGCTCACACAGGAATGAATATCGAACAAACGTTAACTCTGAGGGGAAAATCCCCACAAACCGCCTACTAGCGGTTTGTGGGGATTTTCCCCTCAGAGAATATACTCTCTATTGACTCGAATATGCAGCCTCATGGATTTGCTAGGTCAGGATATTTGGTCCATCTAATCTCCTGGCTGTTTCAACCCCCCCTCCCCCCCCCTCCCTTCCTCCCCCCCAATATTTGATCTGATAGGAAAGCCGCTTAAAAAATACAAAATTGTATTTCGCTTATTTGTATGTACTTTACATTCTTTTTATGTCGAAGAGAATGAGTAATCATTTTCTTTATTTTACATCCAGTCCCCGAGTGCAAGCAGTTTTGTAAATGTTGCCATCCGTTCCCACCAGCTTGCAATGGCCTCCTCCTCCGAAAGGTGGAGCGGATGTGTGCACAAGTCGTTCTACATGCTTTCGTACACGGGACCTCGGTTTACTTTCGCATCCGAAGGACTTACGGGAGAATTGCAGTCGGTACTGATGGTTTTTTTGCTTTGTTTTTTTTTTAATTCTTTTATATCGATGATAATGGAATAAGCACTTATACATCCAGTCCCCGTGTGTATGCGGTTTTGTAAATTCTGTCATCTGTTCCCACCGGTTCACAATGGCCTACTCTTACGAAAAGCGGAACAGGATTTAACAAGTGCGCAAGATGATCTGCGTGCGTTCACACACGGGGCCTCGGTTTATAGTCTCATCCGAAGGACTTTTTGGGGAAGAGTGGAAACTGCACCGATGTTAACTCCAGGGGAAAATATCCCCCTTGAACGGGAATCGAACCCGGGTCGTGAGATTGCGAGCGCAATGTTCTAACCACTAGCACCGTTAACTCCGGGGAAAAAACAAATCCCCTTGAACCAGCATCTCGGTGTTGACTCGAACCCGGACGCAAACCCGGGCTGCCAGATCGCGTGTCCTAACGTTCTAACCACTAGGCTACCTCGGTCTCCTCCTTTTGGTTTGGCTGTATAACAGATATTGCTTCGCTCGCAGTGATATCCAGGAATACACTGTAAACCGGGCTAACGTGCGTGGGAGTGAGTTAGGAAGGGGGAGGGGGGGGAGCAAAAAACAAAACAAAACCCCAAAAACCATAGAAAACCGATTACTCCAAAACTCTGAACAATGTTAAGGAAGGTGGAGACAAATTTAATGAAGATGAAAACGGAAAAGGAAAGAATGGACGGTGCTTCCAGACAAAGAGAGGGACAGAGATGGCCGGCCGTGGGCGGTAAGAGAGAGAGAGGGGGGGGGGGTGGAGAGAGGGGAGAGAGAGGGAGAGAGGGGGAGGGAGGGGGAGAGGGAGAGAGAGGGGGAGAGAAAGAGAGATTTGTTTATTTTTATTTTATTTATTCTTTTATATCGAGGATAATAGAATAAGCACTTGAGTGCTTTTTTTACATCCAGTCCCAGTGTGTATGCGGTTTTGTAAATTCTGTCATCAGTTCCCACCGGCACACAATGACCTACTCTTACGAAAAGCGGAACAGGATTTAACGTGTGCGCAAGATGTTCTGCGTGCGATCGCATACGGAGCCTCAGTTTATAGCCTCATCCGAAAGACTTCGAAAGACTTCCCTCTCCCTCTCAGAAAGAGAGGGAGAGAGGGAGAGAGAGAGAGAGAGAGAGAGGGAGAGAGAGAGAGAGGAGAGAGAGAAGAGAGAGAGAGAGAGAGAGGAGGGGGGGGAGGAGAGGAGAGAGAGAGAGAGAGAGAGAGAGAGAGAGAGAGAGAGAGAGATTCAGCAGACACAAGAAAATAGACAGCACAGGAGTATTTCAGCTATTCCCAGATCAAGGGGATTTACTGCAAATTCCTGCTGAGTGTGTGTGTGTGGGGGGGGGGGGGGAGGGGGAGGGGGATGTGTGTGTGTGTTTGTGTGGGGGGGGAGGAGGGAGAGGGGATGTGTGTATGTGTGTAGAGGTGTGTGTGTGTAATAGAGGAAATAATAGTAGAGGAAAACAAGTGCATACGCTTGCTTTTCTCTCTCTCTCTCTCTCTCTCTCTCTCTCTCTCTCTCTCTCTCTCTCTCTCTCTCTCTCTCTCTCTCTCTCTCTCTCTCTCTCTCTCTCTCTCTCTCTCTCTCTCTCTCTTTCTCATTTCCTTTCTATAACGCACAAGCATAAATTCACTACACTTGCACGCACATGCATACACTAATGTACTTTCTTTTGGAGTATTTCTTTTCTTTCCTTGTCTTTTATTTTGTTTTGTTTTGATTTTTGGTTAGTTATTTCTTTAGTTGGTTTGGGCTTTTTTTGGCAAGGAGGGAGGAAGTTATCTTTTTTACTTTTGTTTTTGTTTTATTTTGTTTTGTTTGTTATTGCTGTTGCTGGTACTGCTGTTCTTAGTGTTGCAGTATTTGTTTTGTTTGGGTTTGGGGGGTTGGGGGGGAGGGGGGGTTGGGGGAGGGGGGTGTTGTTTGGTTTGTCCATTTTTTTGTTTTAAAACCAATTCACTCAAAGAAACAGGCCGAAAATCGGAAGGAGAAAAGACATAGCCAGACACACAGACAGGCAAAGATTGTAGCTATCTGCCTGTGTGTTAGAGGTGAAAAGGGACACCAGCATTTTGTTCAG
Organism: Rapana venosa; assembly: GCA_028751875.1. Lineage (NCBI taxonomy): Eukaryota > Metazoa > Mollusca > Gastropoda > Neogastropoda > Muricidae > Rapana > Rapana venosa. The sequence goes on from CM054141.1 coordinate 62,695,627, forward strand.
AAGGAAAGCAAAACAAACGACCTCCACCAGTCCAACACACAGAATACATACTGCCATTATTTTTGCCGGACGGGATAGCTCAGTGGTTGGAGCACTCGCTTTCCCCCAGCCAAGTTAAGCAGCGTCGAGCGTGGTTACCACTTGGATGGGTGACCGTTTGCGCGCCTTGGCTTCAGTACAGTTCCCCCATTTCACCCAGCTGTAAATGGGTACCTGCCCTCTTTAGGGTCAGGGAAGGTAAAGCAGCGAGGGAGAGGAGATGGGCGCCACCCTCAATATGCTGGCCCTAGAGAAGTGAGGTCTCTGACGGCTCGCTCCCCTACCACCTTATAGGTTACGGGACTCTACCTTTACCTTTTACCTAGTCTGTCATCTTCCACCCTGTGCTTAAACTACCGACCTCTACCAAATTTGCTACAGTGATCAATTTAGCTTTAAAGGCTTTTTTTGGTGGAGAAATCATTGTTTGGGGATTTTGTTTTCCTCTTTCTGGAAAATTCTGGGATTGTGAGGTTACATTTTGAAAATGTACAGGTCTTCGCATGTTAATCAATAGTCTCTTTAGCGTTTAGGGTTTTATACTTGGGGTAAAAGTGAAACGAGCACAAGTAAGCGTGCGCATGCGCACTTTTTTCTATCTGTCTGCCTATATGTATGTCTGCCTGTCTACCTGTCTATCTGTCAGTTTGTCTATTTGTCTATCTGTAGAGCTGGAGAGAGAGAGAGAGAGAGAGAGAGAGAGAGAGAGAGAGAGAGAGAGAGAGAGAGATGTATACAACGTTAAAATTGTTGTCAAATTCTTGTGAAAATGTTGCGCTTTCATGAATTTGTTTTGCATGCTTTCAAGATGTTTCTATACCTCATGCCATGGGCATATGGCCTGTTCCTAGCTCGCTCTCTCTCTCTCTCTCTCTCTCTCTCTCTCTCTCTCTCTCTCTCTCTCTCTCTCTCTCTCTCTCTCTCTCTCTCTCTCTCTCTCTCTCTCTCTCTCTCTCTCTCCCTCTGAAGAGGGAGACTGGATAGCCTAGTGGTTAGAACATTGCGCTCGCAATCTGACGACCCAGGTTCGATTCCCATTCAAGGGGATATTTTCCCTGGAGTTAACATCAGTGCAGACTCCACTCTCCCCAAAGTCCTTCGGATGAGACTATAAACCGAGGCCCCCATGTGCGAACGCACGCAGACCATCTTGCTCACACGTTAAATCCTGTTCCGCTTTTCGGAAGAGTAGGCCATTGTGTGCCGGTGGGAACAAATGACAGAATTTACAAAACCGCATACACACGGGGACTGGATGTACATAAAAAGCACATAAGTGCTTATTCCATTATCCTCGGTATAAAAGAATAAAATAAAATTTAAAAAATTAAATCTCTCTCCATCCGTCCATCCATCCACACCATCGGGTCAGAGAGAGATGAGCACATTCAGGGATGGTGACACACAGAAAGCCTGCAAACCCTCGGCTGAGCAGCCCTGAGACTGCATACCGATCAATGACACAGACCTCAGGCAGACACAGAGAGAGAGAGAGAGAGACACACACACACACACAGACACAGAGAGAGAGAGAGAGAGAGAGAGAGAGTACCTTACAGACATCGCAGTATCTATTTTCTCCTAAGGAAGAGGATGATGAGGGAATGTGGTTTTGGGGGTGGTTGTTATGGTTGTTGTGGTTGTAGTGGTGGTCGCGGTGGTGATGATTGGTGGTATTGGTTGTGGTCGTGGTATAGGAGGAGGAGCAGTAGTAGTAGTAGTAACAGTAGTCATAGTAATAGTTGTTGGAGCAGTAGTTGTAATAGTAGTTATAGTACCAGTGGTAGTAGTACCGTAGTACCAGTAGCAGTAATCATCATCATAGGCATTATTCTGTCTCGTAAGGCTAAGGTAATCATAGTAGTAGTAGCAGTAGCAGTAGAAGTTGTTGTTGTTGTAGCAGTTGAAGTAGAAGTAGTGGAAGGGGATAGGGGGTAACAGAGGGAAGGTGGGGGAGGGGGGATGCAACGCTAGCAGATTAATAAGGAAGGGGTCGTGCACTGTCTGGCTGAAAATGAAAACAGACTGTTTCCTAAACACAGAGATACTGCTAGAGAGCAGTGATAATATGACGCTTACCTCCACCCGTTCACTCGTGTTGATATCAGCGAGTGTGGAATACAGGGGAAACCATCTAGATAACCCCTTCGCACTCACAGTAGACTTTATGCCATGGGTCTTAGCAGGAATGTTAAAAGCATGAACATTTATTTTGGATTTCTTTTTTTCCTATTACTCCCATTATTCAGAACATAGTAAAAAGGTGTCCCATAACCTAAGGGGTCGTAGGGGAGCAAGGCATCAGAGACCTCAGCTTCTCAAGGGGCCAGCATATTGAGGGCGGCGCCCACCTCCTCTCCCTCACCCTAAAGAGGCAGGTACCCATTTACAGCTGGGTGAACTGGGGACTGTACTGAAGCCAAGACACGAAAACGGTCACCCATTCAACTGGTAACCACGCTCGACACTTATTAAGCTTGGCTGGGGGAAAGCGAGAGCTCCATCCACTGAGTTATCCCGTCCCCAGAAAATAGTCGTGGAGGAAAATATGGTTTACAACTTCTCCATCATAATGATTTATCAAAGATTTAGTTTTAAAAACAAAGCACATAGAAAATATATTTCAATGATATGATTATAGACATTTTTGTAAGAACCATGCCTTTGGCCTGACCTGATTCGAGTGTGTGTCAGAGGTCCCGGTATTGATTGAAACCTTACTCTCGATGACAGATTACAGCGAGACTCTTTCCATTATTTACAAGTGTCGATCGCGTTCACGGGAATATTTGATATTGTTGTGGCGTATTAGAGCTGCCATCGAAAGATGCTGATAGGAATAGAAAGAAAATAGTTCAAAATATACTTTCATCATTTCTGTCCTTTCGACTTTTCAATTATTTTCTTGACAACTTTCTTTTGAATTCTTAGTTGTTTTTTATCATGTGTGCATATTTTCCCAACGTTATCAGAATATTGTGGCAGAAAATAGCTCCAAATACAGCTTGGCTAGCCAAGTGAATAATGCAGCATTGTGTGTGTTGAGTGGAGTATTATACCCAGTGTGCGCAGAGAAATTCCAGGAATAATCATAGGGTTCACAGTAATACTTTTATGCTGAAGCTCAGTTTATTGTGGTCCGATCATTTTTCTCTACCAAGTCTCATACAAGTGTAGTGCAGTACTAAGAATGACTTACTCTATTTCACCACTGCATCAGATTATTATGCATGTAAGTAGTTCTGTAGTTGAACTACAGTACTTAGAATCACCCAGTTCTTTTTCACCAGTTCAATAGATCATTATGCATTGTGAGGTGATTAGTTGTACTATAGAACTAAGAATCACTCTACTCTTTTTCACCAGTTCACCAAGTCATTATGCATTTAAGTCGTTGAAGTAGTTTTAACTAATATCAAATACATATTTCAGATACTACGAATAAGATGCAGAGTAATAGAACTGTCAAAAAACACAGTTATCCCAACAATCAAAATTGCTTTGCTCATTGTACTTCCGTTCTATTTCTTCTTCGTCACCGAACGCTGAGACAGCAACTATTCTTGTCTGTCATATGAGCAAAAATGCGTCACGCTGCCGTTAAGCGCCTGACAAGTCAGACCAAGCGCATCCGACTTCGGCGTGGAAGAGAATTGTTATCTTTTAAGCCTTTCCGGGGAAAAAGGCAGGAGAATGGACCAAGAAAGCAGAAAATAGACAAGAAGGAGGTGACAGGTAGAAAACAAACAAGGCAGAAAATTATGTGCTTGGAATTGCTTATTTATATCCCTCTTGTGTTTCCGCCTTGTTCCTTTTCTTCCTGTCACCTCCTTCTCGTCTTTTTTCTGCCGTCTTGGTTCATTCTCCTGCCTTTTCCCAAAAAAAAACTAATAAAAATTAACAATTTTCTTCCACGCCCGAAATCGGATGCGCTGGGCCGGACTCTTCAGGCATTTAGCTTAACGGCATGAGCGCAACGCCTGTTCACTCCTTTGACAGACGATTGTTGCTGTCTGAGCGTTCGACGAAGAAGAAGATGACAGTTTCATGACCAGCTTTAGAATTCAGAAATGTCAAGGCTCTGACACAAAGTGAAAGCCTTGGCAGACGACAGGAGCCGTTGTTCCGACACGTATGAGAAGAGAATGCAAATGGGAAAGTCTGGGTAGGACCAGACTGTATTGTTTGCCATCGTCTGAGACAGGGTGTTTACAAGGCTGAAGACAGGCTACTGAAGGGAGGTAAGGAGACAATCTAGCAGGACGGGGACAGAGTCACACCCTCCTGCCTCGGCCCAGGTTTGGCAAGTTAGGGGCTGAAGAGGTTTGTACAGGGAGACAAGATTGGAGCTGAGGAGGAGGAGGAGGAGGATGGTGGAGACGGCAGGAAAGACATCTTGGAAGTGTTTGGTTGGGGTGACTGTGAATGAGGATATTAGATTGGATTGATTTCTGCGTAGGGGGGAACAAGACTAAGATGGTAAGTGTTAGGACAAAGGGGAATCGTATGTTTGTGTGTGCGTGTGTGCGCGCGTATACGCACACACAGCCACTCACATTCAAAACGGGATAGCCTTGTGGTTAGAGTGGTGCCCTCGTGGTCCGCTGATCCGGTTTCGAATCTCGCTCAAGAGGATTTTTCCTCTGGAGTTAACATCAGTGCCGACTCCACTCTGCCCAAAAAAACCCTTCGGATGAGACTATAAACCGAAGTCCCGTGTGCGAACGCACGCAGAATATCTTGCGCACACGTTAAAACCCGTTCCATTTTTCGGAAGAGTAGACCATTTTGTGCCGGTGGGAACGGATGACACAATTTACACAACTACATACACACGGGGACTCAATGTAAAAAAAGCAGATGAGTGCTTATTCCATTATCCTCGAAATTAAAGATAAAAGAAATCAATAAAACACGCGCGCGCGCGCACGCACGCATTAATTTACATGCCTACCCCAAAGCTGCTCATACACTTCTATGTGTATACATGTGCATATTTTCATGTGTGTTTGTGTGTGTGAAATTGTGTATGTATGCACATGTGCGTGTGCGTTTGTGTGTGTGTGTGTGTGTGTGAGTGGAGAGAGAGAGAGAGAGAGAGAGAGAGAGAGAGAGAGAGAGAGAGAGAGAAGGGGGAAGAAAGAGGGAAAGAGAAAAAGAGAGAGAAAGTGTGTGCGCCTATCTGTCTGTGTGTTTCTGCTGGGCCTGGGCGATTCCAAACTCAGACTGGCATACACAAGTTCTCACCAATGCGCCTGCTGTGTAAGCATAGAGATGACCTGGATGAGGGGAAAGGAAAGAAACAGGGTGTGGATGTGGGAGGGAATAGAGAGAGAGGGGTGGGCTCAAGTCATTTCAGACGACATTCGGTCTGTACCCTCTGCCAGATGGAACCATTCTCGTTTTCGTTTCCAGCAAAAGGCAAACCACAGACTGTCACGAACAGGCTACTTTCTTTCTTCGTTTGGAGAAGAGGGGATATATACGTAGTTATACAGAGAGACGGACAGAGTGACAGACAAAGCAAGACATAACAAAAGCCGAGGGCGCCTAGAGAAAGACAGCATGGAGAGACCGAGTCACAGAGACAGCATGGCATCAGGAAAGGAGTGAGAGAGACACCGAGGAAGATACCACAGAGAGACAGGGACACAGACAGGGATAGCAAGACAAAGAAAAAAAGGGAGGTAGACACATAGACACACCACAGAAAGACAAGGACAAAATCACAAAGATAGTGTGACACAGACAAGGACGAAACAGAGAGATATGCCCTGGAGAGACCGATAGCAAAGACACTGAGCAAAGACAGACTGATACAGGAATAAAGAAAGTGACATCTAGACAGACTAATGGACAGAGATAGAGCCAGCATTTGACAAAGACACCCAGAATAGTGAAGCAGCTAAACACAGACAGTTAAATGGTTGATTACAATTAAAAACAGGCCAGAAGGGTGGCGCTGCTCTTGTGGCGACGCGCTCTCCCTGGGAAGAGCAGCACGAATTTCACGCAGAGAAATCTGCCGAGACTTACAGTGGTATAAAATAAAATTCAAAAATATAAAAGGGACACAGTACGCAAAGAAAAGAGCAAGCATGCTTACAGAGAACACAAGACAGATGAACGGGCATAAGAAGACAGACAGACTGACGATGAAATATGCAGGCAGGCAAAAGAGCAAATGAATAAAGCTGCAGACAGCCGTTTTGAAAGTTCGTTTTCTGTAGGGAGGGAAGGGTTGTCACGAGGTCCTGTATATTCCATTTACGCTTCTCTATATCTATTAGAAGATGCAGTAGTAGATACTTTGAAAACTGCCTTTGACCACAAAAAACTATTAATTGTAGGTGGCTGCATGTGAATGAGTAGGATGAATAAAAGCGCTTTGATATGTGTTTTGCAAGATGTAGCTCTGACACTGACACATGAGATGTCCAGATATCAATGGCACATCCTTGGGCTCTGCGAAGTCAGGTGGAAAAACATGGGAGAAACAACGACCCAGGAAGACCACAAATTATACTACAGTGGAAAACAGGATAAACATGAACACGGCGTGGGGTTTCTCGTTCACAAAGACACCGTGAACACCGTCATGAGCTGTCAGCCTGTGTCCAGCAGACTTATTACCATCCGCCTGAGAGCAACCCCCTTTAACATAACTATAGTACAGGCATACGCCCCCTACATCAGACTGCACAGATGAAGCCGAGAAGAATTTTATGACCAGCTACAAGAGGTTCTGAATCAAACACCCAAGAAAGACATCCTCGTTGTGCAAGTGACTGGAACGCCAAGTAGGAGAAGATGCATGGAAAGACTGGGAGGGCGTTTGTGGGCCACATTGTAATAACCAATCAAATGAAAGGCTTGAGACTCCTGGAGTTTGCCAGTAACAACCACCTCCAGCTAGTGAATACACTTGGCCCACACAAGAAATCCAGAAAATGGACATGGCATAGCCCAAATGGAGAACACCACAACCAAATAGATTACATCATGGTGAAAAGACGGTTTCAGTCTAGCGTTAACATCGCACAGACACGAAGTTTTCCAGGAGCAGACATAGGGAGTGATCATGATCTTGTGATGATGACTTTCCGACTACGTCTAAAGAAAATCCACAAGCGGAACAACATCAGGATCAAATTTGACCTCGAGAAACTGAAGGACCCAGAGGTATTAGAAATTTTTCAAGCAAGGATAGGTGGAAAGTTTGCAGCACTCGCTGTGATAGACTCAGACATAGATACACTGACAAATAGTTTCAATACAGCGGTGACTGAAACAGCAAACGAGCTTCTTGGCAAACGCCGACCAGTCAAAAAACCATGGGTCACACCTAACATCCTACAACTATGCGACAAGCGTAGAGAGTTGAAGAAAAAGAAAAAATGAAACAAAAGAAAGAGCAGAACAATATAGGGCAGTCAACAAAAGAATCAGGAAGTCCATGACGGAGGCAAAAGAGAAATGGATCGGTGAACAGTGCCAAGACATTGAAGAGAACATCAAGAAAAACAATAGCAAGAAAGCATATCAGCTGGTGAAAGACCTGACTAGCACGAAACAGAGAAAAGGTTTAACAATCCAAGACAAAAATGGAAGTGTCTCACTGACGACCAGGATATTCTGAACAGATGGACAGAATACTGCTCCGACCTGTATAACTATAGAAACCGCAGGAGATCCAGAAGTCCTTAATGTACCCGAAAGCAAAGACACAGACAGTCACCCTATCCTCCGAGAAGAAGTGGAAACAGCAGTCAGATCGCTGAAAAAGGGGAAGTCAGCAGGGGCTGACAACATTCCAGCTGAGTTGGTCCAAGCTGGAGGGAAGCCATGATCAGCGCCCTACTAAGAATCTGCAACAAGATCTGGCAGACAGGAAAATGGCCAACACCATGGACACAGTCCACTCATCATCACCCTCCCCAAGAAAGGAAATCTACAACAATGCCATAATTACCGCACAATCAGCCTCATATGTCACCCAAGCAAGGTCATGCTGCAGATAATATTGAATAGACTGAAGCCACAAGCAGAGACCATCATTGCTGAGGAACAAGCAGGTTTCAGAGCAGGGCGCAGCACAACAGAACAGATATTCAACCTCAGAATACTATGTGACGGTACCTTCAACATCAACAAGACCTTTACCACGTATTTATCGATTTTAAGAAGGCATTTGACAGGGTGTGGCATGCAGCTTTGTGGGCAACCATGAATTTGTACAGCATCAATGCAAACCTGATCAGAGTCATCAAACAGCTGTACAGCGAGCCACCAGTGCAGTGTACTACAACAACAACATGGAGAATGTTTCGAACAACAGTTGGAGTAAGGCAGGGCTGTCTACTCTCACCCACTCTTTTCAACATCTTCCTTGAGAGAATCATGGCTGATGCACTGAACATCATGAAGGATCAGTCAGCATTGGTGGCAGAACGATCACAAACCTCCGCTTCGCAGATGACATTGATGGAATAGCAGGATCAGAAAAAGAGCTTGCCAGCCTAACAGAACACTTGGATAAGGCCTCCAAAACATACGGCATGGAAATCAGTGCAGAGAAGACCAAACTGATGACTAATAACACCAACGGCATTAGCACTGATATCAGGGTTAATGACCAGAAGCTGGAAACAGTTCAAAGCTTCAAGTACCTGGGAGCCATTGTATCAGACCAGGGATCCAAGCCAGAAGTAGTATGCAGGACATGCACAGACAATAACAGCTTTGTCAAAACTAAAACACCATCTGGAGAGATAAGAATATCTCACTTATCTCCAAGATCAGACTAATGCGCTCCCTTGTCATATCCATATTTCTGTATGCCTGTGAATCATGGACCCTGACTGCAGATTTGGAGAAAGAGTACAGGCAGTGAGATGAGATGCTTTCGAGACTCCTTGGCATCTCCTACAAAGACCACATAAGCAACGAAAGCGTGCATAACAGAATCCAGCAAACCATTGGACCCTATGAGAACCTTCTAACGATCGTGAAAAAAGCGTAAACTTAAATGGTATGGTATGTCACAAGAATCCCAAGGAATTACAAAGACAGTTTTGCAAGGCACTGTCCAAGGAGGAAGAAGAAGAGGCAGACCAAGGAAGAGCTGGGAGGATAACATCAGCGAATGGACAGGCCTAGAACTCAACAAAACCCTGAGAAAGGCAGAACAGAGAGAGGAATGGAGGGAACTGGTGGTTGAGTCTTTGAGGGTGCCCCCACGGTCGTCAGACTACGGGACAGATAGATAGATAGATAGCTCTATATAAATTTCATTTATTATTATTTATTAGTATTACCTAACCCAATGTATTCTAGTAGCAGTGAATCACTGAATTCATTTTTCCTCTTTTCTATCATTCATTATTTTTTGCCTTGTTTCTTTTCTTCCTGTCACCTCCTCCTTGTCTATTTTCTGCATTCTTGGTCCGTTCTCCTGCCTTTTCATTCCAAGAAAGACTTAAAAGATAACGATTCTCTCTTATGCCGAAGTTGGATGTACTGGGCCTGACTTGTCAGGCGCTTAACGGCAGCGTGACGCATTTTCGCTCGTATAACAGACAACAGTAGTTGCTGTCTGAGTGTTCGACGAAGAAAAACACTGGGTTATCCATACCTCTGATACCCGAGTTCTACATCTGACATATATTATCGAGTATCTATCATATGCACTTCATCTTCTGCATGCTTGTTTCCAGAAGGAGAGTAAGGAACTGGCAGGTCTGCACATAGATTGACATGGAAAATCGTAATAAAACACGACTCGGGCTGATTCACCACCAGGAGCAGAAAAGAGTCAAACCTGCATTCTTCAACATTAGAGCCTTTCTATTCTTTATTCATTCATTTATTTACATATTTATTTATTAATTTATTTAGTTTGTTTGTTTCGTTCTTCTTTGATTTCGAGGATAATGGAATAGGCACTCATGTGCTTTTTTGACATCAAGTCCCCGTGTCATCTGTTCCCACCGGGACAATGGCCTACTCTTCCGAAAAGTAGAACAGGTTTTAACGTGTGCACGAGATGTTTTGCGTACTTTCACACACGGAACCTCGGTTTATTGTCTCATCCAAAAGACTTTTAGGGAGAGTGGAGTCGGCACTGATGTTAACTCCAGGGGGGAGAAAAACATCCCCTTTAATGAGATTCGAACCCAGGTCAGCAGATCATGAGCGCAATTCGCAACGCCCTAACCAACCATCGAGATAAGAACCCCAGTGACCTTAACCACTCGGCTGTAGACATCATTCTCGGCGGGGGGAAAAAACCGACAATACATCTATTACCACATGCACAGACAATAATCTATGATATACATTCTGCAGTTGGATATGATACACTGCTTATCAGCTTTCCTCTGAGGAATCTCCCACCTTCTTCCTTCCACCCAAAGCCCTTTCCTTGCTAGCATCCTTAGCCACGATTTCAGATTGAAAGGAGGTCGTGGGTGGGGGGTGGAGGGGGGAGGTAGTGGAGGAGGAGGAGGTGGGGAGAAGACTCAGAAATGGGGCAAGAGGGAAGGGTCAGGAGTCAGCCAGTTCTTCATGTTTGTCATTATCTAGGTCAGTTCTTCATGCTTGTCATTATCTAGGTTAATAGCCGCATGCATTTGTGGTGGCACAGAGAGAGAGAGACAGAGACAGAGAGACAGGCAGAAAGACAGACGAGACAGTGGGGAGTGCATGTGTGTGTGCGTGAGTAGGTGCGTGCGTGGGTACGTGTGTGTGCGTGCGCGCACGCGCACGCGTATCTGTGTGTCTCTATTTCTGCCTGTGTACGTCTGTCTGTCTGTCTGTATGACTGTCTGCCTGTCTATCTGTCTGCGTCTGTGTGTCTATGTGTCTGTTCATGTGTTTGAGCATGCACACTGTAGTTAAATGAAGAGACGAAGGACGCCACAACCGAGTGGTTAAGATCGTTTGATGCCCGGGTCGGTGAGGTCGTGGGTTCGAATCTCGGCGACATCTGGTGCATTAAGGGTTGTGATTTTTACTCTTCCCCAGGTCAACTTCAAGTGCAGAACTGCCAGTGCCTTCATTCCCGTTCTGTATATACACATTCAGAAGATCAAATATGCACGTTAAAGATCCCACGATTCATGTCAGCGTTCGGTGTGGGTTACAGAAACAGGAATATATCCGTTATAAGGGTAAAAAAATGGTAAAGGGGTCCCATAACCTATAAGGTCGTAGGGGAGCGAGGCGTCAGAGACATCACTTCTCTAGGGCCAGAATATTGAGGGCGGCGCCCATCTCCTCTCCCTCGCTGCTTTACCTTCCCTGGCCCTAAAGAGGACAGGTACCCATTTACAGCTGGGTGAACTGGGGCAACTGAACTGAAGCCAAGGCGCGCAAACGGTCACCCATCCAACTGGAAACCACGCTCGACGCCAGTATACATCCCCGAAATCGTAATGTGGCTACCTTCATATTGGACAAAAACATCGGCATACGCAAAATATCACCATTGGTGAACCTCAGAGCTCTAGCCGAGGAATGGAAAAAATGGGAAGAGACACGATATTAGGTGATGTATACTTGGTCCTCAGTGTACGCATCATGTCCAGAACATAGACAATTCTGATCTCAGACCGACAGAAGCACTGAATAATTTCACTGCCGATATATAAGCATGGAAAGTCTAAAACAGAATGGATAGAGACCTCTGTAGACTTGAACAGACCAACAGAAGCACAGTACAGTTCTACTGCTGTGTAAGCAAAGACAGCCCACAGCAAGAGAGAGAGAGAGAGAGAGAGAGAGAGAGAGAGAGAGAGAGAGAGAGATAGACAGAGAGAGGAGAGAGAGAGAGTTCTAAACACAGACAAACAGAACCACTGAGTAATTCCATTGTTGTATAGGCAAAGGCAGCCCACAGCAAAAGAGAGAGAGCGAGCGAGAGAGAGAGAGAGAGAGAGACAGAGAGAGACAGACACAGAGAGAGAGAGAGAGAGAGAGAGAGAGAGAGAGCTCTAAACACAGACAAACAGAACCACTGACTAATTCCCCTGCTGTATAGGCAAAGACTGCCCACAGCAGAAGGGTGGTGGGGGAGAGATAAAGAAAGAGGGAAGTGGAAACTGGACAAAGACTGGGGGGAGGGGGGGAGGGGGGAGGCAAAGTCATTTCAGACGACATTCAGCCTATACCCTGTGCTGGATGGAACCGTCCTCATTTTCCTTTCCAGCAGAAGACAAACCACAGACTGGCACGAACAGGCAGCTTTCTTCTGAGGAGAGACAAACAGGGGGGGAAAGGGGGGGGGGGGGAGGAAGGGAAACAGAGAGACAGACGAACATATAGATGAATTGACAGAAACAGAGATACGGTCAGAGAAAATAAGAGAGTTGTTTGTTTCTTCAAATAAAGGCCACTATTTGTAAAGTAGAAAATTATGCGATAAATGAATACGAAAAAATATAAAGGCAAAATTATAATACAGACAGAAAGAAGATAGATTTATATTCGGAGATGGAGAGTGACGAATATTTATATACAGAGGCAGACTGACGCTTAGAGATATAGATCACGACATAGACATGTAGGTAAGAGACATAGGCAAACTAGGAGATAGTTGAACAGAATTTTTATTTTTGTTGTAAGTTTTCAATGTTCCCAAGAAAATGGCGGAGCATGCCAAAAACTCCTCCAATCCTACACCACACAGACCAAACACTCTACACATCCTCCACTACACATGTCATTCTTTATGTCTTCCACCACACATGCCAAACCGTGTTCATATCATACTCTATACATGTGAGACATTCTCCATATCTGTCACACCTACAACCACACATGCCAAACATTGTTTTCATATCCTATAGCCACACATCTGCGTAGAAATCTGCTTTCTACTACTTCGCTACCACGTACCTTAATGCACATGTCAAACCATGACTGCAAGCTAAGTATTTTCGTCTCTCTGTCATCGATTGTAGCACTGACATGGATTATGGAATGCTTCACGTGCATACTTGATTTTCTGCCATGCATGCACACATGAAGGAAGCAAAGACCGTCTCAACAATTAAGAAATGTACACCCTATGTCAAAAACTTAGATAAATTCTGTTTAGAACAAACCAAGAAGGGAAGCGGTTAATAACCACAGAAAGCTCGCCTGGAAAATCTTACAGACAAAACTTCACCGCCCATCTACCAGAAACTGCAAAGATTCATTTTGTGAAGCCTGCCATCTCTGGACCATCAGGATCAGAAATCTACAGCCTTCTCTACTGTGCTGTCGTACCATGGTCTGCACAAAGTGGCCAACAAATCCATATCCCCATGTCCCAGCCAAATGTATGGTGTATTGTGGCTAGGTGCAAGGCTTACTACTAGCATTCCTCTGCAGAATCCCTGTCTCTCCTTCTACTCCATCTCTTCCTCCTACTATCATCAATCAGCGCTTCAAATTGGGAGGGGAAGGGGATTGGATCATACATGAAGAAGCAAGGGTTGTGGGCTGAGGTGGAGGGGTGGGCAGTGGAGGGCAGTGGGAGCCAGTGGGAAGGGGGGGGGTGTAAAGGGCGGTCGGTCAGCCAATTGTTGTCACTCAGGACTGACGTTTATATTTGAAGTTTGGGGGATGTGTGTGTGCACGAGCGCGCGCGCGCATGTATTATCTGTGTGTGTATCTGTCTGTCTGTCTGTCTTTGTCTATGTATGTGTCTGTATCTCTGTGTTTGTCTGTGTGTGTACGGTGTGTGTATGTATGTGTGTGTCTGTGTCTGTGTGTATTTGTCTATGTGCGTGTGTGTTTTTGTCTGTGTGTGCATGCGTGCGCGTGCGCACGTGTACTGTGTGTTTGTGTTCTCCTGCTGACCCCTGACCAAGTCCAAGTCCAAAGAGACGTACACATGACCTGAACAATTCCACAGCAGTGCCATGACAGACGACGTGGAAGAAATAGGAAAAGAGAAGGGCACAGAAGACATGAAGACTACGTGCAGAGGGCATCGTTACCAGAGTCATTGCAGAGCAGACGACATTCAGCCTGTGCCCTTTACCTTTGCCGGATAAAACCATTCTCCTTCTCTTTTCCAGCACAAGACAAACCACAGACTATCACGAACATGCAGCTGTCTTT
>CM054141.1:62714777-62724777 GCA_028751875.1 Rapana venosa
TGTGTTTGTTTCATTAGTAAAAATAAAAGAAATGAAGAAAAATAAGTAAATGTTCAGGAATGAGTTTAAAACAAAAATATATACCGCACTTAAACGACAAAAAATTATATAAAAGTGTGTGTGTGTGTGTTTTGTGTGTGTGTGTGTTGTGTGTGTGTGTGGTGTTGTGTGTGTGTGTGTGTGTGTGTCTGTGTGTCTGTGTGTCTGTGTGTCTGTATGCACGTGTGCCTCTGTATGTTTGCGTTATTAGTATTTTTTTAAATATATAAAATAATAATGAAATCAATTTAAATCTTTTTAGGAATTAGTTTAAAAGTATAATATACTGTACATAAAAAATTAAAAAATAAACACCTAAAACCAGACTAAACACACGAAGAAACAACATAAAAAGTAGGTGAAGATGACAAAAACATAAAATACCCAAATCTTTATCTATTTTTTCAATAAATTAATTCTTACAGCATCACCGTATTAATTTGGTATGGGCTTGCTTTAAAGATCATTCCATCGAATGTTATACTTCATAAGAGATATATCTTTCTTTTTCTTCTCTTTCTTTCCTTCCGTCTGTCCGTCAGTGCTTTTCCGTTCATTTTGTCTTTTTTCTGTCTTTCTTTCTCTCTCTCTTTCGCTCCTTCCTTCCTCTCTTCCGACCTTTGTTTCTTGAACTGTCTTTCCTTCTTTCCTTTTTTTCTTTCCTCTTTTTTCTTTCTTCTTTATGTGCACATTTTTGAGAACTTCTTTTTCATTCAGTAGATTCAAAAGCGTACCTAAAAGATCAATACAAATTAGGCAAACACGCCATGAAATAAGTATAGTTCTGACTCTGTCTCTGTTTCTGTCTGCTTCTATCTCGGCCTCTGTCTCTGCTTGTCTGTCTGTCTTTCTGTCTGTTTGTCTGTCTGTCTGTGTGTTGTTTGTCTCTGTCTCTTTCTTCCTCTCTGTCTCTCGTCTCTCTCTTCTCTGCCTATCTGTCTGTATGCTCTTCTCTCTCTCTCTCTCTCTCCGTCTCTCCTTCTTCTCTCTCTCTTCTTCTTCTTCTTCTCTCTTCTCTCCTCTCTCTCTCCTCTCTCTCTCTCTGATTGACCAAACTGCCAACAAAACAAAAAGTTATCCCCATGTTTTACTTACACAACTGTTCTTGTTCCCTTTGTCTATTCCAAACAAATAATAGCATCCAACTTGTAACATCTAAAGATTTATATCTGCATTCAGACTTTCTCGTAGCTTTTCTCTCCAGAATAAACAGACAGACTGCAAACAGAAAAACAAAAGAGAAATGCCAGAGACTAACATATACTAAAGCTACTTGTGTGGTTGTGGTTCCAAACATGTCATTCATTCTTCCTCCACACACACATATACATGTAATTCATTAACTTGCTTTGAAGCAATCCCCCTAAAAAGACCTAACTGACGTAGTGCGTGATGTGTGATGTGAGGTGTGTGTGTGTAAAGTTTGTGTGGTGTGTGTGCTGATGTGTTGTGTGTGTGTGTGTGATAGTGCAAGTGATGTGTGTGTGCTGTGTCGTTGTGTGTGTGTGCTGTGTGTGTGTGTGGTGTGTGTCGTGCTACCAGTCAAGGTGTCGTGTCTGACCGCTGTGTGTGTGTGCTCGTGATCCGTAAAAATGAGTGTAAGTGATGTGCTAGATGTGATGTGTTAGTTGTGGCCGCGCAATGTGTTTATTGTTTAATTTCTATTTTTATTCCCTTTTCTTCGATTAGATATGTAAAAGGAATGGACACATCCAAAATTTCTTGCACTGCGCACAATGCGTACTCTTTCCGAAAGTGGAAGGTATTTGGCATGATGGGCCGGAGTACGCGGACTCCCACACGGACTTCGCATATAGTCTCCTAAAGGATGCGTATGTGTATGAATTGTATGTGCATACTGCGTGATAAATTGTGCAATGCTTGCGAAATATAAACATAAGCGTGATATGTGCATGCGTGCGTATGCGCGTGTAGCACACACGTGAGTCTAGTTCATAAAAACACGTGTGCAGCTGAGATAGTGTGGTGTGCTACTAGTTGTGTTGAAATGTAAAATTAAATAAGTGTTGTATGTGATGGAACATAAACTAATGGACCTAATTGTCCCAGTAAAATTCCCCCCCCCCCCTATCTCTCTCTCTCTCTCTCTCTCTCTCTCTCTCTCTCTCTCTCTCTCTCTCTCTCTCTTCTCCTCTCTCTCTGAGTGACCAATCTGCCAACAACAAAACAAAAAAAGATTATCCCCATTATCTAACTTACACAACTGTTCTTGTTCCCTTTGTGCAGATTCCAAACAAAACATAATAGCATCCAACTTGTAACGACAAAAGGTTGAAATCTGCATTCAGACTTTCTCGTGAGCGCTTTCGCCAGAATAAAGGAGACAGACATGCAAACAGACAGACAGAGAGAGAAATGCAGAGAGATAGACATATACCTAAAGCTACTTGTGTGAGTGTGTTCCCATAATGTCCATTCTTCTTCCTCACACACACACACACACACACACACACATAAACACACGCACGCGCGCACGCACGCACACATACACACGTACACACACACATACACCAAACCAAACCAAAGCAACCCCACCCCACCCCCCCCTTCCCCCACCCCCCAAAAAAACAGAAATAAAAGCCATAACTCAGATAAAGTCGTAAGCTTTGGCACAAAGGTAGAATAGGTCTTAACTTATATTCTTTTGTGATTATTTTATATTCTTTTGTGATTATTTTTTTCTTCTAAAAGCAACAATGATAGCAACAATCCAAACAGATTTCCTAGATTCAAAATGAACAAGAAAAGTACACTTGTACATTTACAAAAAGATAATGGCATAATGAGTTATATTAAACTCTAGCACCACACACACACACACACACACACACACACACACACACACACACACACAGACACGCACGCACGCACGCACACTTGCACGCACACATGCGCACGCACACAAATAAAATGAAATTTAAAATATAAAAAATAAACAGAGACGCACACACGCACGCATGCACGCACGCTTGTACACACACGCACGTACGCACACACATACCACACACACACACACACACACACACACACACACACACACACACACACACACACATACCACTAAGATAAAAATAAAACAAAATAAAATAAAATAGATTATAAAATTAGAAGAGACAGTCGCGCGCTCTCTCTCTCTCTCTCTCTCTCTCTCTCTCTCTCTCTCTCTCTCTCTCTCTCTCTCTCTCTCTCTCTCTCTCTCTCTCTCTCTCTCTCTCTCTCTCTCTCTCTCTCTCTCTCTCGACGACGTGACGGGACGAGAACTGAACGGGTGTGCTGTTAGTAAGCTGCTGCAAATTTTTGCATTTTAGCTTCAAAATGTCAGTTACTGGCCTTCCAGCTACTGTAATAACAACTTTAAACGCCCTGCTGATCGACAACGTCGTATCGAGTTGGAAAGTCGCGGGGGAGAGCGGCAGTGTTGTGTTCGTCTTGCGAATGAAGCCAGCTGACAAGCCAGTGTCAACAGAAATGGCGGACCCGGTGCTGAACTGTAACTCCCGTGTTCAGTACTATCGCAAGAAACCCCCTTGTCAAAGACGTCGCGATGTTCAAAGAAGTAGACAACACCAAGAAAGACAGGCAAGTCGCCAATGTGACAATAACAGTGTCTTGGAAGAGCCGGTCTTGTGTAACATTGACTCCCTGCTCGATGTGGAAACAGAAGGAAAACAAACCAGTGTGTACACAGAACTATGTGTCAGCAGTGAATTGAATGCCTCAGCCACACCAGATTCACTTGTTCTACTGTGTGATCCAGCAACAGACAACAAGATCGGTGTGTCTTCTGAGGCGCCTGATGTGCAGGAAGAGCTGACAGTTGGCTGCACAGTGGATGACTCTGATACTGATACTGGTATTGTGAACAGTATGTGTCTACTCTAACTGACAAACGTGTTACAGCGTCCGATTAAGGGACAGCAATCGCGCTCTCGCTCTCTCTCTCTCTCTCTCTCTCTCTCTCTCTCTCTCTCCTCTCTCTCTCTCTCTCTCTCTCTCATCTCTCTCCCCTCTCTCTCTCTCTCTGGCACACACGCACACACACACACAACACACACACACAATACAACACAACACACACACACACACACACACACACACACACACAGAACAGTACAGCACAGCACACAAAACACAAGCACACACACACACACACACAGGTAGGTAAGTAAGTAGTAGCTGTACTATATTTGTTCAAGCTTCTTTCCCCAAGTCTGGCCCTTTAAAATCAGATAGTGGCCATGGTGGGTGTTTTTTCCCAAGCTGCTTCCAGCCAAAAGTTCTTAGGAGACAGAGATATAGTTCAGTCAATAAGATTATCTCAAAGCGAAACGAAAAAGAAATCGATTTGGAGGATAAGCAAGCATCCTACATTATAGTTTTTCCGCATCTATCTTGGTTTGGGCTTTAACTCAGGGTTTGGGGGGACTTTTTTGTTTGTTTATTGATTAGAAGAGGATGTAATGCATGATGTATGTAATCTGTTACCCTAGTTGTTACTTCATGTTATTGATTTAATCGTGTGTGTGTGTGTGTGTGTGTATGTGTGTGTGTGTGTGTGTTTTGTGTGTGTGTGTGTGTGTGTGTGTGTGTGTGTGTGTGTGTGTGTGTGTGTGTGTGTGTGTGGTGTTTGTGTGTGTTTGTGTGTGTATGTGTGTGTGTTTCTGTGTTTATTCGTTCATTTATTCTTCTTGTGTATGTTTGTTTCCGATTTTATGCTCGTTGGGGGAAGGGGGGATTTCTATGAAATATTTCAATTTTGATTTCATATCTTATGTCAACCTACATCATATTTTGGTTAACCAGTCTTAGACGTCTATTCCAAGTCACGCTTTGGGTCAATGGATGCAATCCATGTGTGCGTTACCTCTAGATCACCGATCCAATATATATATATATATATATATATATATATATATAGATATATATATATATATATATATAAATATCATCACTTTCAATAATCATCATAGACAATATTGAGGACAGTTCATCTACATTTCAGAAGGAAATCCAAAGTTAAGAGCTACAAACAACAGTCCTAGCTCCCATACCTCTACCCATCCACCAACCACCCAACCACCCAAACCAAACCAAACCAAGCAAAAACAAAAACAAAAACACGAATGCGTAAACTGAAAGTTACAGCTTGCTCATAAGATGATCATACAGAATAAATATCACATCCCTCTCTCTCTCTCTCTCTCCTCTCTTCTCTCTCTCTCTCTCTCTCTCTCTCTCTCTCTCTCTCTCTCTCTCTTCTCTCTCTCTCTCTCTCTCTCCTCTTCTTCTCTCTCTCTCTCTCTCCTCGACGACGTGACGGACGAGAACTGAAGGGTGTGCTGTTAGTAAGCTGCTGCAAATTTTTGCATTTTAGCTTCAAAATGTCAGTTACTGGCCTTCCAGTACTGTAATACAACTTTAAACGCCCTGCTGATCGACAACGTCGTATCGAGTTGGAAATCGCGGGGAGAGCGGCAGTGTTGTGTTCGTCTTGCGAATGAAGCCAGCTGACAAGCAGTGTCAACAGAAATGGCGGACCCGGTGCTGAACTGTAACTCCCGTGTTCAGTACTATCGCAAGAAACCCCTTGTCAAAGACGTCGCGATGTTCAAAGAGTAGACAACACAAGAAAGACAGGCAAGTCGCCAATGTGACAATAACAGTGTCTTGGAAGAGCCGGTCTTGTGTAACATTGACTCCCTGCTCGATGTGGAAACAGAAGGAAACAACCAGTGTGTACACAGAACTAGTGTCAGCAGTGAATTGAATGCCTCAGCCACACCAGATTCACTTGTTCTACTGTGTGATCCAGCAACAGACAACAAGATCGTGTGTCTTCTGAGGCGCTGATGTGCAGGAAGAGCTGACAGTTGGCTGCACAGTGGATGACTCTGATACTGATACTGGTATTGTGAACAGTATGTGTCTACTTAACTGACAAACGTGTACAGCGTCGATTAAGGGACAGCAAGAGAAACACACGGTTTCGAAAGGTGGTGGTACATAGTTCGGTTGATCAACATTGTGATGTGTGAATCAGATGACATCATCCTGGAATACTCTTGGAATGGAGATCTGGCGAGGAATCTAAGTGTGTGTTCTGGTACATCAAGCAAGAAAGAAAAACATGTTGCCAGAAGAACGTGTCAGCTTGCAGACTTCGTAAGGGAAACAGTGTACTAACAACAACACACAGAGACAGTGGTGGTGAGTGTGAGCAGAGTACATCATCTTCGGGACCTGATCCGGTCTTACATGGGCTGACTTCGTGGCTGTAGACTGAAAAGGAAAGGCTGGTTTGAATTGGACACTGGACACAGACAATAATGTATCGAATCTTGATGTACATACACCACTGCCATGGTTTCCATGTCATTGTAATCGCGTCGCGTTCGATATCGTTGTTACCGCGCCACAGTGCTATATGGCTTGATCGCTAAATAGCAATAAAATTGTGTCAATTGTGTCAATTGTGTCTCTCTCTCTCTCTCTCTCTCTCCTCTCTCTCTCTCTCTCTCTCTCTCTCTCTCTCTCTCTCTCTCTCTCTCTCTCTCTCCTCTCTCTCTCTCTCTCTCTCTCTGACACACACACACACATACACACTCACTCACACACACGCACACACACAATACAACACAACACACACAGAACAATACAGCACAGCACACAACACACATACAAGCACACACACACACACCACACACACACACACACACAGAACGGTACAGCACAGCAACCACAAACACACCACAAGCACACAACACACACACACACACACACACACACACACACACACCCACACAGAACAGTACAGCACAGCACACAACACACAGACACACACACACACACACAGAGAATTAGTACAGCACAGCACACAAGCACACAAGCACACACACACACAACACACACACACACACACACACACACACACAGGTAGGTAGGTAGGTAGGTAGGTAAGTAGTAGCTGTACTATATTTGTTCAAGCTTCTTTCCCCAAGTCTGGCCCTTTAAAATCAGATAGTGGCCCTGGTGGGTGTTGTTTTTTTATCCAAGCTGCTTCCAGCCAAAAGTTCTTAGGAGACAGATATACAGTTCAGTCAATAAGATTATCTCCAAGCGAAACGAGTAAGAAATCGATTTGGAGGATAAGCAAGCATCCTACATTATAGTTTTTCCTCATCTATTTTGGTTTGGGCTTTAACTTGGGGATTGGGGGGACTTTTTTGTGGGTTTTTTGATTGATTAGAAGAGGATGTAATGCATGATGTATGTAATCTGTTACCCTAGTTGTTACTCCATGTTATTGATTTAATCGCGGTGTGTGTGTGTGTGTGTGTGTGTGTGTGTGTGTGTGTGTGTGTGTTGTGTGTGTGTGTGTGTGTGTGTGTGTGTGTGTGTGTGTGTGTGTTTGTGTGTGTGTGTGTTGTGTTTCTGTGTTTATTCTTTCATTTATTCTTCTTGTGTATGTTTGTTCCCGATTTCATACTCGTTGGGGGGTAGGGGATTTCTATGAAATATTTCTATTTTGATTTCATATCTTATGTCAACCTACATCATATTTTGGTTAAACAGTTTTAGACGTCTATTCCAAGTCCCGTTTTAGGTCAATGGATGCAATTCATGCGTGCGTTACCTCTAGATCACCGATCCAATATATATATATATATCACTTTCAATATTCATCATAGATAATATTGAGGACAGCTCATCTACATTTCAGAAGGAAATCCAAAATTAAGAGCTACAAAACAAAGTCCTAGCTACATACCTCAACCCATCCACCCATCCATCCAACCACCCAAACCAAACCAAAACAAAACACAAAAACAAAAAGCAGTCGAATGCGTTGAAACTGAAGAGGATACAGCTTGTTCATCTAAGGATGACTCATACAAGAAATAATATTATCACACATCTCTCTCTCTCTCTCTCTCTCTCCTCTCTCTCTCTCTCTCTCTCTCTCTCTCTCTCTCTCTCTCTCCCTCTCTCTCTCTCTCTCTCTCTCTCTCTTCTATCTATCTATCTATCTATCTATCTATCTACTCTATCTCCTATATACTTTGATATATATTTTTAAGTGATTGCCATATTCAACTGGTTATTTCTTCTTGTTGTTTTGTTTACTTTTACAGGGTGTTTTTTTTAAAAAACTTTTCATGGATATTACTCCAATACTGATTCTCTTACAGCTCTTATTCATTTCTTTGTTTGATTTTTTTATCATCGATTTTGTTTAACTGGGGGCTGGATGTAGAAAAGCCATGATGAGTGCTTATTCTTTTTTCTTCAATAAAAGACTCCTCCCTCTCCCTCCATCCCTCCCTCCCTCCCTCCCTCCCTCTCTCTCTCTCTCTCTCTCTCTCTCTCCTCTCTCTCTCTCTCTCTCTCTCTCTCTCTCTCTCTCTCTCTCTCTCTCTCTCTCTCTCTCGATCTTCATCAGAAGAAGAAGGTAGCGTGTTCGTGACAGTCTGTGGTTTGTCTTCTGCTGCTGGAAACGAAAACGAGGATAGTTCCGACCGGCAGAGGGCACAGGCTGAATGTCGTCTGAAATGACTTTAACCCAACCACCCACCCCATCCCCACCCCACATCCCCTACCACCACCCCCTCCCCCTCCCCCTGCATTACATCATCTCACCTCCACCCCTGCTTCTTTCGCCTCTCCCTTTTCCTTTCGGGTCACATGTACTTGACAACGCTACAACTGTTTTCAGTTTTGTCATCGTAACATTTTCTCTTTCAGCCACAAAATAACTTATTCTGTTTATGTGATACAAGCATGCAGACTGTACTGGGGTTAAGAGGAATGTAGTGACGATTTGTAGGCGGTGGTGTTGTTTTTATTAGAACTGATGATATGATTTTTTGTTTTTCCTCGGCTTTGAGCTCCACGGTTCACCAGTGGCGAGATGTTTGCGTATACGGCTGTTAAAGCATCTGCATTCCGACTTCGGGGATGTTGTCTTAACACGACACCAGTGTGCATGTCGGGTGTTGGGTTTTTTTACACATTTTTTGTCATCCGTTCTTACTGGCACAAACGGCCTACTTTTCCGAAAGGCGGAACGGATTTTACCGTGCATGCAAGATAGATTCTCTTGCGTGCGTTTGCACACAGTGCCTCGGTTAATAGTCTCATCCAAAGGAATTTGGGGGGAGTAGTAATAATAATGTATGGGATTTATACAGCGCTGAATCTTGTAAAGTAAACAAATCAAAGCGCTTGTATTCAAATCATTCATACGCATGCAACCGTCTACAAATATCAAGATAAACAAATATCAAATTTATAAACACAACACACTTAGGTGGGGGTGGTGGAGGTGAAGGCAGCTATTGACAAGTAGGAACAGATGACGGGGGAAGATCTCGTGTAGAAAATAAGTGCGTTTTGAGGCTAGATTTGAAAGAATCAAATGAAGGCTTTTGGCGAAGTGGGAGAGGGAGGTCGTTCCAGGTGGATGGACAAGAAACAGAGAAAAGCGACGGCCAACAGTGGTTTGTTTGAATCTGGGTGTTCGAAAGCACAACGTATCTGCAGCTGGACGAAGGGAACGGGATGGAGTGTACAGGTGAAGACAGTTACAGAGATAAGAGGATGCAGATTTGTGGAGACATTTGAAACAGAGGGTATTAATTAGTAGAGTCAGTACTGACGTTAACTCCAGGGGAAGAAATCCCTTAGACAGGCTTCTAGTACTGACGTTAACTCCAGGGGAAGAAAATCCCTTACACAGGCTTCTTGGCAGGGCTTCGATCCCAGGCCGTCAAGTTGCCAGCACAAGACTCTAACCACTACGCTATTGCGGCCCCTGATTTGAGAATAATTCCTGCTTTTGTTTGGGGGAGGTGGGGGTGTTTATAATTATCAGTTTTGTATTATCCCGTGAATATACATTGACGCAAGCACACACTCTCACGTGTATATTACACACATGCGC
>CM054141.1:62732277-62769777 GCA_028751875.1 Rapana venosa
TCAGATAAGCTGCTAAGATCTGAACTCGTGATAAAAAGTCCTGCTAGGACATGAAGTCTTCCTGACTGACTGACTGACTGACTGACTGACTGACTTACTGACTTACTGGACTGACTGACTGACTGACTGACTGGCTGACTGACTGACTGACTGGCTGACTGACTGACTGGCTGGCTGACTGACTGACTGGCTGGTTGACTGACTGACTGACTGACTGGCTGGCTGACTGACTGACTGAATTGATTGATTGATTGATTGATTGATTGATTGATTGATTGATTGATTGATTGATTGATTGATTGATTGATAGTACGCTTACCCGTACATATTTATGTATGCACATGCTTCTTGCGCTGTAGTTACAAAAGAGGCTGTAAATTGGCTGTAGGGTGGAATGACTTGGGATTGAATGGATTGGAACCGACAGTGCGAGTAAGACTGACCAGACATGAACGTAGCGACCCAGAAAGGAATGGATATCTACAAAGTGACGTTGAAACTAACCCACACTCTGTATCAACAGCATTTCTAGAGCAAGGCATGCTGGTGGTGGTCCCGGCCAAGATGCGGAAGAACTACATGAAGAACCGGGTCTTCTACTCCGATGTCTTCAGCGTGCTGCCCACAGACCTGCTCTACCTGGTCCTGGACATGCACAAGCCCTTCGTCCGCTTCAACCGCCTGCTGAGGATCCGCCGACTGTTCGAGTTCTTCAACAGGACAGAGACCAGGACCAGCTTCACGGGGCTGTGGAGAATCATGACGCTGATCCTCTACATCCTCATCATCATCCACTGGAACGCCTGCATCTACTTCGCCATCAGCGGAGCTATCGGCTTCGGCACGGACAAGTGGGTGTACCCCAACGTCACCTTGCCCAAGCACCAGCCGCTCACAAGGAAGTACATCTACAGCTTCTACTGGTCCACGCTGACGTTGACCACTATCGGGGAGACCCCTCAGCCGGAGACGGACGTGGAGTACCTGTTCGTGGTGGTGGATTTCCTCATCGGGGTGCTCATCTTCGCCACCATCGTGGGTAACGTGGGCAGCATGATCACCAACATGAACGCCGCGCGTGCCGAGTTCCAGCAGAAGATGGACGGCGTCAAGCAGTACATGGAGTTCCGCAAGGTCTCCAAAGAGCTGGAGGAGCGAGTCATCAAGTGGTTTGACTACCTCTGGACCAACAAGCAATCCTTGAACGAAGAGGAAGTGTTGTCGGCGCTTCCTGACAAGCTCAAGGCCGAGATGGCCATCCAGGTGCACTTAGACACGCTGAAGAGAGTCACCATCTTCCAGGACTGTGAGCCAGGACTCCTGGTGGAGCTGGTGCTGAAGCTTCGCCTGCAGATCTTCTCTCCCGGGGACTACATCTGCAGGAAGGGGGACATCGGGCGGGAGATGTACATCGTCAAGCGGGGCAAGCTGAGCGTGGTGGCGGATGACGGCCACACCATCTTCGCCACCCTCAGCGACGGCTCCGTCTTCGGGGAGGTCAGCATCCTCAACATCGCCGGCAACAAGACCGGCAACCGCCGCACGGCCAACGTCAGGTCCATCGGCTACAGTGACCTCTTCTGCCTGTCCAAGGACGCCCTGTGGGACGCCCTGACGGAGTACCCTGAGCCAAGAACAAGCTGATGGAGGTCGGCAGGCAGATCCTCAAGAAGGACAACCTCCTGGATGAGGTATGCTTTCATCTCCAGTCTTAACTGTGATAGATCAAGCTCGCTTGCATCGACAGGGAGAAGAATCAGAGCTATTTCAATATAAGTGGTAGAAATATCATTCTATTCGTGACATTCAATTTTTTTAATTGTACTAACAAAATAAAGGTTGATTTGAAGGCAACTGCACATCATGGGTAGATGGTCTGGCGGTAGTGCATTATTTTTATATTAAAAAAAAGCAAGAGATTTTAGGTTCAAAATCCTGTGAAGTCAATTTTTTCTTAATCCATTGAACCATGCGTGTTGGGTGATCTGCCAGTCTTTCGATGACACGAGTAACAACGGTTCATGCAAATCCCACCACATATATTTCACGCACGAAACTAAACCAGTGGCATTGAGAGCTGTTCCTGGCAAAATTCTGTAAAAAGAAAACCACTCTTATATACTCCGGGAAAAAATCTTAATGGCGGCGCTGTATTTACTTGTAGCGGTGCGCTATAGCGCCATTTATTTCTTAATCGTAAATGCGTGTGTCTGGTAATTCAACTGATTTAGTTACTCATTCCTGCATTGTATATTTTCGGTTTTACATAACAAGGTACAACGAAAAGTAGGCTACTTACTTGAGTATAATTTACCATTCGTTGTCATCAGCTAACAGTGGTTGTTGCTACAAAAAAAAACATAATGAGATAATAAAAAGTAAAAAATAAAATCACTACTGAGGAAACAGTAATGGAGGAAAACAGTGCAGATAACCACTTAAAACTTCTGAACTCAGTCATTTTGAAAATGGTTGATCACAGCTTCCAGTTAAATAAAGAACAACTCTAGTAGAAAATATCTTTCAATGTCAGCACTTCAGGCATTTGCCTTTAGTAAGAACCATGCCTTTTATCTGACCTGACTCGAGTTTCGGCTCCTGGATGAGCCTTCCTCAGAGGTTCCTGTGGTGATTGAAGCTTCACCCTTGGTGAAAATAAATCACATGTTTTTTTCAGTATATCTGGCCCCTAATACAAAAAGCATCTGTAGAGAAATACATCACAGTGCTGGATTACATTGTACTACTGAAACAGTAAAAGTAGTAGTGACATTTATATCAGAAAGTAATTTATTTCCATATCTATTTTATTGACGAGTGTTGTTTCCAGATACCTAAACCGGCCATGATAAATAATGTGCGTGTGTGTCATTTTCCTTGTTTGTAGACATTCATAGCAATAGAACATGTTGTCAATACCTTTGCCTCTCTGTCTCTGTCTCTGTCTGTCTCTTTCTCTCTGTGTCTCTGTTTCTGTTTTTATCTCTCTCTGCCACCTCTCTCTGTCTCTGTCTCTCTACGCCAACCATGTATTATGGCCTAAGGCCGAGATACATTAAATTTCTGAGTTCTGAGAGTTCTACACACACACCACACACACACACACACACACACACACACACACACACTCTCTCTCTCTCTCTCACTCTCTCTCTCTCTATCTCTCTCTCTCTCTCTCTCTCTCTCTCTCTCTCTCTCTCTCACACCACACACACACACACACACACACACACACACACATTCCCCTTGGTACTACTACTACCAGTCAAGCGGATTCTGGCATGAGCTTGTCCGACACTCCTGCAGGCCCGCTCAGGCCAGTGACCGATGCAGAGCTCTGGAATTAACACCTCTCCCTCACCGCCGCCAGGCTGAGGTCTTAGATCACGGCACAGTGCAGGCTGAAGACAGCCTCCCTGGGGGAAGGGGGGAAGGGGACAGGGGATGGTGGGGGTGGAGGTCCAGAGTAGCGTGCTCTCAAAGCAGAGGACATCCTCCCCTCCCCTGTTTCTGTAGCACTGTACGCCAGTGACAGGCGATAGGATTGGCACTTTATTTTAGGAAGCAGTGATGGGAGTGTTGTGTGGTGAACAACGTGGCAAAATCACTCTCCTGGTGGATTAGCTTCTCTCTTTATGTCTCCTTTTCCTCCTCTTCTTTCTTTCCTTTCTCTGTTCTCTCGCCTCTCCAGAGTCGTCGATGTTGTGATGAGGATGATGGTCACCACTTCAGAGTGACCATGCACGGGGTCAGTGTCTGCATGAGGGTTTTGCCCTGCACTGGCTAAAAAGGTTTCGGTCAGTAAGTGATGTAAGCTACGTGCCAAGACCTAGGTGAAAAGGCTGTCTTATGCTTTTGGAAGGTTATGCTGAGATGGTTTTGTTCTTCATCTATGACAAGCTCTTTATAGTTATAAACAATCTGGAAAGTAATGGTACAGGTGTCGCATAACCTTTAAGGTCGTAGGGGAGCGAGGCGTCAAAGACCTCAAATCTCTAAGGGCCAGCATATTGAGAGCGGCGCCCATCTCCTCTCCCTCGCTGCTTTACCTTCCCTGACCCTAAAGAGGGCAGGTACCCATTTACAGCTGGGTGAAATGGGGGAACTGTACTGAAGCCAAGGCGCGCAAACGGTCACCCATCCAACTGGTAACCACGCTCGATGCTGTTTAACATTGGCTGGGGTAAAAGCGAGTGCTCCGACCACTGAGCTATCCCTCTTAAAGAAGTAAACAAGACAGAACAATTTGAAAAGAAATATGACAGACTTTAAAAGTGTTTTTAGAACACTCTTATTTAATTGTTCGAACTGGACATTCTCAAATTCTCTTCCTCTCCTTTTTGTTTTTCTCATCTGGTTTTTAAATGAAAAAGACTTGTTAAAAACCTTTGAAGTTGAAGTGTGGCTACCTATATGGCGAGGCCCTTTAAACCAGTCGTATACGCGAACATCTCATCCAGAGTGTGCTTACGGTTTCATAGTCATCCCGCGGTGTGGGGAGTAGTGATACAGGGTGCATGTCCTCAGGCTGCCTAGTCCAGTGAACGTCATACTCCAGAAACTGGCTCCATGCCTTAGTTATCGCTGTCGCTAGCAAGGACGCATCATAGATTCTGCTCTGTATTTTTATAATAAACAGAGAGTACTGAAATGGCTACAGACCATTGCGGGGTCTGTCTCTTTGTTTGGTGACCCCATGATACTGACGTACTCATAGCTGTCTTTGGCCCACGTTGTCTCTGGGAAGGCAAATAACACTTAGACTGTACTGGGGCATCATTTGTACTGCCTCACAAGAAGCAGCAGCAGAGGAGAGAGATGGTCAGAAATGCTCAAGGGGTTGATTGATCCATTCATTCGTTGGTTCCTTCATCCATTGGCACAAATGGAGAGTAACCCGTATCGGCATAGAATAAGAAGAACGATAACTTTACCCCCCCCCCCCCAACACCTCTTATCTGATGTCATTAATTCCATTATCCTCTTATTTCGTTTTCATTGGTGATTTTTTTATGTTACCTTGCCTGTGATGTGGTTTTCGCTTGGTGTATATGTGGGACTTTTTAATTATTATCATTACTCAAAATCTTATTTCGAGGTTAATGTATAAGCATCCATGTGGGTCTTTTTCTACATTCATTCCCCGTGTACATGCTGTTTTGTAAATTATGTCATCTGCTCCCATGCCCCACTCTTCCAAAGCGCTGAACGGGTTTTAACGTGCGCAAGATGTTCTGCGTGAATTTTCATACAAGGTCTCGGTTTACAGTCTCATTCATCCAAAGAAGTTTCGGACAAAGGGACTCGTGTTAACTCGAGGGGAAAAGTCTTGAGCGGGAGTCTGCGTGGTGGCTTGATCCTGGGGTCGAACCTTGGCCATCAGATGGCAAGCACAAAGCTCTAACCACCAGGCTTTAATGTCCTCCCTGTGTGTGTATGTGTGTGTTTGTCTGTGTGCGAATGTATGTGTATGCGTGCGTGCGAATGCATGTATGTGTGTATGTGTTTTTGCGAGCGTGTGTGTGTATGTGTTTTTGCGTGTTTATACATGCGTGTGCGCGTGCATGTGAATGTGTGTGTGTCTGTATGTCTGTGTGTCTGTGCGCCTGTGCGTACATATATGTGCCTGCATGCATATTATGTCCATCTGAATAACTGTGTTCGTGTTTCGCGGATACCTTTTATATTCTTATATATAACCATTTCTGTCAAGTTTATGACCAGGGGGCGAAACAGACGTGAAACGAGCAGTCAGTTTTTCACCACCGGGTATTATGTCAGTGTGGTTGGCTGAGTCTGTGAGAGAGAGAGAGCGCGGGAAGGTGTTGACACGGAGCATGGACAGCATCAGCACTGCTAAAGCCTCACATGAGATAGCCCCCATGGTGCCACAGAGCAGGACTGCCACAATGACTCTGGCTGTTAGACTGTACTGGAATGTATCGTGACTGTTCGTCTGGGTGGGTGGGTGGGTGGGTGAATGGATGGGTGGGTGGGTGGGTGGGTGGATGGATGGATGGATGGGTGGATGGATGGGTGGGTGGGTGGATGGATGGATGGATGGATGGATGGATGGATGGATGGAGATGGATGGATGGATGGATGGATGGATGGATGGAGATGGATGGATGGATGGATGGATGGATGGATGGATGGGGAGTGGTGATGGATGTTGGATGATGGATGGTGGTGGGTGGGGGATGGTGGATGGATGGATGGATGGATGGATGGATGGATGGATGGACGGACGGAGGGGGAGGGAAGGATGTATGCGTGCGCTCTGTGTGTCTGTCTAACTAGATGGATGGATGGATGGTCGGCTGGCCAGTTTTATCACTCCGTCTCTCTCTCTCTCTTCTCTCTCTCTCTCTCTTCTCTCTTCTCTCTCTCTCTCTCTCTCTCTCTCTCTCCTCTCTCTCTCTCTCTCTTCTGTCTTTGTCTCTGTCTTTGTCTCTGTCTGTCACTGTATCTGTCTCTCTCAAAATTTAAAAAGCTCTCACTCTCTCTCTAACTAGCTAGCTAGCTTAGCTAACTAGCTGCCTTTCTATCTGTTTGTCTAACTAGCTAGCAACCTCTCTGTCTTTCTGTCTGTCTGCCTGTCTCAATCTCTGTCTCTGTCTGTCTGTGGCTGTCTGTCTGTCTGTCTGTCTCTCTCTCTCTCTCTCTCTCTCTCTCTCTCTCTCTCTCTCTCTCTCTCTCTCTCTCGCTCGCTCGCTCTCTCTCTGTGCTGTGGCGGGCACAATCTCCAGAGGGAGATCTGAGCTGTGTGTGTGAAGAAGACTTTGAAGGTCTGTCACCTCAGCCCTCCATCTTGCAGAGGATGCAGTAGGGAAGCTGTATAATGACCACCCCCTCCCCCTTCTCGTCATATCCTCTCCCTTCCCCCTCATCCCTGTCCTTTCTCCGCTCCCCTCCTCCTCCTCTCCTCTCTTGCCTCTCCTCCTCTAATCCCTCTTCTCACACTAAACCTTTGTGGCGAAGGGGTTAGTGTCATGATTTCGCGGCTGAAAAGTCCTGGGTTTGTGTCTTGGTCAAGGAAAACGTGTTTGCGGATATTTTTGAAGTTGTAGTTGCTGTATCCAGGGTTTGAGTATGTTGTGAGGTAAAAGGGGTAGGTTGAGACCATGTTGTTGAATGTTATCGATTTGCACAGGCAGCAGGTTGGGATTCTTCTTCCTATTTCTGACTTGCACTGCAGGTGTCTGTTTCTCTCAGGCCTGGGTGATGCCGGAGTATATTTACAGAGTAAAACTGTGTCTGGATTCGTAGTAGAGATTGTATTTCTGTTAAGTAGTTTCGATTTTTGTTAGACCATGGTGTAATAAAAGAAGCTGGCTCTAATTCATTCACGTTGTGATTGTGCCCCGGTCTCGTTTTCGTTGTTGCTGTCGTTGTGTGTTCCCCAGCTTAACACTCACGGGTCATCCAAAACGTACACTTCGCTTTAGCCATCCTACCTGTGAATCACTGGGATGCCATAAGTACACACTGGATGAGAAGTTTACGTTGATGTTTCGTTTCACGCCCCTAACTATGCCAGTAGCCCTTCTCCGACTTCAGATGCCTTATTTCTCGTTTAAAAGAAAAGTATCAACTGCTATACCACGGACTTCAGGTGGCTGAAGATTATTTCTACATTTAACAGCATATCTATATTTTAATATATTTACTTTAATAATAAATATATCAATTATTGTGATCTTGAACCCATGTCTGGATTCATGGTGACTTCAGAGTCGACCTTGTCCTTTGTATGTCTGTGCTGGCTGGGGTTTAGTATAGTCAATGTCTGCAGACAAAACTGGGTGGGAGGGGGCAGAAGGGGGGATAGGGACAGGAGTGAGATAGCGAGGAAATTAAAACGTCGCTTTTGGTTGGAGAGTATGCAATGACAACAACACTCCAGGGCCTTTTTGGTTGGAGGTTATTTAATGATGGTCACACTCCAGGGTCTTTTGGCTGGAGGGTATACAATGACGATCACAGTCCAGGGTCTTTTGGTTGGAGGGTATACAATGACGACAACACCCCAGAGTCTTTTGGTTGGGGGTATACAATGGCGATCACACTCCAGGGTGAGCATCTTGCTCAGTCTGGTTGCGATGCTAAGATCTGTTCATCATCAACAGTTAGAGTTTAAGTAGACGTGTTCCTGCGTGGGGTGGTTCACAGCAGGCATTACTGGGTACTTGTGACTGAGGTTGCAAAGATACCATGACGATCCAATTATCGGCTGAGCAGATCACTCAGTCTGGTTCCCCACAACTAAGCTCATATCCTATTTTGCAGTGACAGTAGAAGACTCAGTAGACGGTCCTGTAAGTGTTCTTTTACAGATCAGCACAACAGCACGCCAGGAAGTGAACCAGTGGCACGGTAGAGCATCGCCTGGCTGGTGGCTTGATGGCGACGTAACTTTGGAAGACGGACTTTTGGTTCTTGAAGCGCACTCAGAACATCTTGTTCACACGTTAAAACACGTGCCGCCTTATTGAAGAGTAGGCAATTGTGTTCCCGTAGGAATTTTGACAAATTTACAAAATCGTTGCACATGGGAACTGGTTACAAAGAAGCACACCAGTGCTATTCATTCTCTTTGAAATAAAAGTGTTGTTTCTATTTTTATCTATAGGAGTGTGTTCTTGGAATTGTGTGGTAAAACTGAGATGAGTGGTGTAATTAAAGTGGTACATAAGCATCACACACAAAAACAAAGCAGTACGATCTAAGATGGAGAGAGATTTGAAGATAGAGATATAGATTCGGAAAGAGAGAGAGAGAGAGAGAGAGAGAGAGAGAGAGAAAGAGAGAGAGAGTAGAGAGAAGAGAGAGACGAAGAAGAGAAGAAACCTTTGACGCTTGACGCTTGACAATTATTGTCATGCCCAAAGTGCCTATTGACAAGGGGTTTAAAGACTTCTTGTAAGTCAAAAAATACAGAAAATCACACGATGCATTTAACGAATGAAAACCAAAAAAACAAATGAGCTTCTATGACGATACGACTAACTCTGAGTAAATATTTCAATGAACACAATTTTACAAGGATGAACAATAGACCATAAGCAATACAAAATTGAAAGACATCTAGATGATATTAGACCACTTGACATGTATGTGAAATTTCAAAATATTCTGTGACTAGCTATTATAAGTTTGTTTCACAAATGCGAGTTATATTAATTACTTAGTTTAGTACAAATGTAAGTAATTGGAACTTACTGAATTGTCTTACTTCAGTGCTCGCAATAAACTTGAACCGATTGATCACAATATCATCATCGGACGAAAGATAGATAGATAGATAGATAGGAGGAGAGAAGAGAGAGATGAGAGGAGAGAGAGAAGAGAGGAGAGAGAGAGGAGAGAGAGAGAGAAGAGAGAGAGAGATGAGAGAGGAATAGGCAACTGAAACAAAGAACACCAAACATTGTCAGTACCACACACTATTACAGGATACAACTGACGAAGCATTGCAACAGCACGCATAAAACTACAAACACAGCAGGCACAAAATAATGCCACCTGAAACACTCGCTTGAGGCTGAAACTGCACAAGATCGAAAAGAGGGCAGAACTTATATCGACATGAACAAAGTTTGAAAAGTTGTGCACAAAAAGATTATTTTACCCTAGGTGCTTCTCCGATGTCCGAATTGATAAAGATGGATAGAGAGGGACGGGGGAATAGGATGGGAGGGGAGGGAAGGGGAGAGGAGGGAAGAGGACGATAAGAGTTCACTTGAGAAGGGGTTTGCAAAGAGGGTGACTCATTTTTCTGCTGTCACGTATAGTACGTTTCTCTTCACAGTGGAAAATGGATTTCAGCTTTTTTCAAATAAAAATTCCTTATACAGTTCGAATCACTAGATTTTCACGCCTAAAAGTTAAAGGATTTATGGTCCATGTATAGTATGGCGCCGACTTTTTTCTGTATCCGGTTTACAAGTCCATTCCCTTTCCTCTCACAGAAGTTTTTTTTTACTTGAGAGGGGTTTTTTTTTTTTTGGGGGGGGGGGGGGGGTATTTGGTTTTTTAATTGCTCTGTTATGACATGTTCTAAACAATGTTATTTGTTTACTTGAGAGTTTTGTCATAGATAACTTTCACTGACCTATGATATTTTTCATGCGCTAAATATGTGCTTTACAGACATGACCTGCTTTATTGGTTCATCTGAAAATCTGGTAACCAGACCACCACTCTAGGTTATGCAGATAGGGGAAAGGTCAGGTTTTAGACAGAATTTGAATTTAGAAAAAAAATCTAGCTTTTGAGATGAATGTGTTACTTCAAGACACTACTAACCCCCGATGGAGATTCCGGGGGCTTTGCAGTATGAATAGCATCCCTACCTTCTGGAAACTCTGAGCTAGATGTTTCCTTCTTTCCATCACTCTCTTTGTTGATATCTTTTCTCTTAACTTTCTATTATCTCTCTTGCCTATTTCCTACCTTCTTCATCCATTGTTCTGCCTATTTCTTTTTAGAACAAATAGATTTTTTTCTTACGTGTTATGATATTTTGTTTGTATTGTTTTGTCTGGCGACCGAGAAGTTATGTTATGACACTGGGATAGACACAGGATGTCCATTCTGCAATGCTATTTCTTTTTCTTCGTCGTACGCTCAGACAGCAACTATTGTTGTCTGTTATATGAGCGAAAATGCGTCACGCTGCCGTTAAGCGCCTGAAAAGCCAGGCCCATCGTATCCGACTTTGGCATCAGAGAGAATTGTAATATTTTAAGTCTTTCTGGGGGGAAAAGGCAGGAGAATGGACTAAGAAGACAGAAAATAGACAGGAAGGAGGTGACTGGAAGAAGAGGTATAAAGCAGAAACAAAGAGAGTGATAGAATAAAGGAAATTTCCATCACAGTATTTCCAGAATGTGGGGGTGCTATTTATACTGACAGGCCCCGGTATCCGCACGAGGGACGGGACCGTGTTACTTGCACATTATGGTTTTTTTCGTATGTAGATATTATTTGTACATCGAAATGCTCATTATTCTTCTTTACGCTTTTGTAACCTAGGGATGATAATTTACACAGAAAGGCTGGCGTCTTCAAGAAGGCTGGGTTTGGGGGCTTAAATGATAAGATAACTAAGGTACTTTGTCATTTAATGGGGTGGGTTTTTTCTCTTTTCTGGGATTGACAGTGTTCGATTTTTGAAGGGATTAAATGGTGGAGATGGAGAACTTGAGGTGAATGTGACTAGAGTTGCTGGTACTGGTATAAGGTGACAGCCCTGATACGACCTTTGTGCGTGGTATATAAACAGCTCGAAATAAAATGAGATTAAAGCTATCGCGCTCTGTTCCTGCATGATCTTAGATATCTTTTTTTTTTTTTTTGCTGCCTCATCTTCTGTGACGTCCCCCGTCCTGCTGTTCCCACGCCGCTCATTTCAATCTCCCTGCCACAGCCATACCCAGATTTGTTATGTCTCATCCTCAGGGTCGGAGGCCCACAGGGAGCCCATCACTATCAGGCCGCCGTGGGGCCACCAGCCAGAGGGGCCCTGCACTGCTGCTGGGTCACTTTGGCGGTGTTCAGTGGTGCCTGTTCTGAGCTAACATATGCAGGACACCACCTACTAAGCCCCCTACTAACGACAGTATTAGCTCAGTCGCGGAGCCAGACTGAGTGAGTTGCCCACCCGAGGTGGCAACCACCACAACGTCCCTCCAACGACCGTCCCCCGCGAACCTCCAACCTCAAAGGCTTTGACACAAACCCACCACAGGCACAGAAGTGTATGGGTAAACCGAATCTGAGGTCACCATGAGACCAGAGAAACTGGGACCACCGAATCAGAGGCAATTTTTTTAATTGCATGATGATCAATGACAATGAGGATGTCGTAATGATGCTGCTGTGGAAGTGCATATGCTTTGAGACTACTTGACAGGGTTGTACT
Organism: Rapana venosa; assembly: GCA_028751875.1. NCBI lineage: Eukaryota > Metazoa > Mollusca > Gastropoda > Neogastropoda > Muricidae > Rapana > Rapana venosa. The sequence continues at coordinate 62,744,204 of CM054141.1, forward strand.
CTACGCTTACTATCATAATATATCCCGGCGTCAACCGGGCCCGAGAGATAGACACCTGCAGTGTTGGTCAGGTAATTTGAGCAACACTCTCAAACTCGCATCCGTTAAGTGGATGAAGCTCGACTGTGTGGTCCCAGTCTTCCCACTGAGCCCACAGCACACTCACTCTGGGTAGGAGCCGGCCGGAGTCCGAAAAATCCCTATGACTCTTATGGGATTCGAACCCGCGACCTTCCAGTCCGTAACCCAAGGCGCTAACCACTGCGCCATGGCGGCTGGTTGATCTTAGATATCTAACTTCACCTCATCTGCCCTGGTTTGACCTTAAAGAATGTGAAATGACATGACTTGACCGACCCTGACTTAACATGACCTGGCTCCGGCATGACCTCACTGACCTGACTTGACCTGATGTTGTGACCCGGTCTTCCAGCCCTGACCTCAAGGTACCCGTGTGTTTCAGGACGCGGTGCGGAAGGAGATGGAGGACCAGGTCACCATGGAGCAGAAGCTGGACCGGGTGGAGGGCTCCCTGGACAACCTCTCCACCCGCTTCGCCAGGCTCCTCTCCGACTTCAACTCCACGCAGCTCAAGCTGAAGCAGCGCATCACCAAGATGGAGAAGGTCTTGTCCAGGGACGGGGACGCCGTGTCCAACCTCTCCGCGCTGGAACTGGACAGTAAATAGACTTCCACACCTCCAGACAGGTTGGTAACTGACTGGACAACCGTTTGTAGGTCTCCCAAACGTGTGTGGTTCGCTTCCACGGGTGGCTAGGGACGAAACGCAGCAAGCAGACGGGTCATCTGAGGGATTTGAAAGTCATGCTCACGGGCAAGGGGCTGAAGACTCAGCCAGAAGGGAGTGCCGCTCCAGTCTTTGGGCTTTTTCCAGGGTCCGGGAGTTCAAACCTCTACAGGGCAAGGATTAAAGACAGCCGCTGTGCTGGTAGAATGTACGTGTATGTGTGGCTGTGCGGAGGTGGTCAGTTCTCTGCTGGAGGTCAGAAACAAAGACCATGTTTTAGCTTCAGGGTTTTGTTGTGAAGACTCATTGTGGCGCCGAAATTTCTTCCCAGACTACAAACATTCCTGAAATCGTCTGGAAAACGTTCCAGTTTCTTCTTTTTCTTCTCTCTCCTCTTCCCTTTGTTTTCTGTTGTATCCTTTCAGTGGTCACTTCCAGCCCTGAGGATGCTGATGCTAGTGTAATACAAGAAATGTGCCTGAACATGAACCAGATGCTGACTCTATCTGTTGCTGAGGTGATGAGTGAAAACAAAAGTAACATTCCACGGTTCTGGTCTTGTTGTGAAAGTGAATGTTGTTGATGCAAGCATCTGCAGAATTTACTACGAAAAAGACGCATTATGTTTGTGTGTATCTCTATGTAAATTATGTGAATCTACTATAAGCAGAACTTCCAGTGAATCGTTGTTTGCAGAAGGAAAAAAACCTTGTCAAGTGAGAATTTGGTGACCATCACTGGATAAGAGAGAATGTATTCAGACGGTCAGCCAGTTTAACAGCCGAAAGCTTCAGTGCAAAACTGTGTCGTGGCGTGTTCAAACCGATGATGTTCCTCACAGCTCGAAAGAAGAGTCAGCAATTGTGATACTGAAGATCGGTCAATGCATCTCGAGGACAGACATATTTTTTTGCCGTTCAGTTCCATAGAAATAATGCACATTCCAGTAAATATACATACACTCAGTAGCCTAATGTGATGTGTGTACTCACTGTGAATGGACATGGGTGTGTGTGTGTGTTGTGTGTGTGTGTGTGTGTGTGTGTGTGTGTGTGTGTGTGTGTGTGTGTGTGGTGTGTGTGTGTGTGTGTGTGTGTGGTGTGTGTGTGTGTGTGCGTGTTTGTGCGTGTGTGCGCGTGTGTGTGTGTTTGTGTGTGTGTGTGTGTGTGTGTGTGTGTGTGTGTGTGTGTGTGTGTGTGTGTGTGTGTGTGTGTGTGTGTGTGTGTGTGTGTGTGTGTGTGTGTGTGTGTGTGGCTTTAGCATTTTACAATGTAGTGTGTTAGTTCAGCCCGTGAAATACAATCTCATTGTTGGACGGTGATCTCAGTATAACTATGTCACGACGTGAGTCGTATCAAACTTCCATGACAAGTTGTAGTGTTCGCAATATTATGTGAAACTATGTGACTGTTAGATACGCTGCTTTGAATTCAAGCTTTGTCATCTGACTGCTTTGTTGCAGAATAGTAGCACGTTACTAGTGGGCTCTATATTCATTTGCAAGATTCACACACACACACACACACACACACGCACACACGCACACACAATACACACTGTGTGTGTGTAATTTTCCCGTGCCTACACTGTTAGAAAGAAAATTGGAGTTCAGCGATGAAACTTGAAACGCAGAATACTCTTAGTATCAGAGATGCTTCCAATGATTTCTAACGCACCACATCCCTCTCTCCAAATTGAGGTCAAGCAATCAACTGGACATAAGAATGCAGGTCACATTTTGTCTGTATTTTTTCTTATTATGAAATAGCCATTTTATAAACAATCAAAAAAACGATACAAGTAAGTCGCCATAATGTAATTTATTTTGCAATATTCTACTAAGTTTGCTAAAAAAAATATTTTTTTTTTAAAAATCACAGAAAACTGGAAGTACCAAAAAAAAAATCGCACTCATTGTTTATCTATTTATGGCGGTCTTACATATTGTTTTAAATACTGTAAGTATAGGAATAAATGAGAAATTCCGGAGGGGGGGGGTTACACACACGCACGCAAGCGCGCTCGTACACGCGCGCGCGCACGCGCACACACACACACACACACATACACACACGGAGAAAGAGACAGCAACAGACAACAGACAGACAGAAATATAAAGACTTCTCATTCATAAATTTTATGGGGATGTACGAGCGCTTAGCAATGTGTTTTCTATATGCAAATCAGTATAGCAACCGAACAGGGGAGAAATGAAAAAAAAAGTCAGAAAAAAATCACATTTCCATTTTCATGTGAACAACCAAAAAAAAAAAGAAGAAAACAAACAGACAATTAAATAGATAAACAAAAAGAAAGAGATAGAGAGATAGAAAGAAGAATAGATAGATAGATAGATAGATAGATAGATAGATAGATAGATAATAGATAATAGATAGATACATAGATAGATAGATAGCATAATACATAAATAGATAGATAGATAGATAGATAGATAGATAGATAGATAGATAGATAGATAGATAGATAGATAGATAGATAGATAGATAGATAGATAGATAGATAGATAGATAGAAAGAAAGAAAAGAATAGACCTACAGACAGAAAGTAAACAAGACATAAAGACATAACGAGAAAGGAAAAGCTATAAAGAAGGCAAAAATTAAAAAGAGGGGTTTGAGAGGGTGTGAAGATGAAGAGAAAGGAAAAATAGATAAAGAACGAAGAAAGAAAAAGAGGTGGCAGGCAAAATAGAAGAAGAAGAAGAAGAAGAAGAAGAAAGAAGAAGAAGAAGAAGAAGAAGAAGAAGAAGAAGAAGAAGAAGAAGAAGAAAGAAGAAGAAGAAGAAGAAGAAGAAGAAGAGAGAGAGGAGAGAACAAGAACAAGAACAAGAAGAACCAGAAGACAAGAACAAGAATAACAAAAAGAACAAGAACAAGAAAAACAAACAGACAAACAAACAAGCAGACACACACACAAACATAAATGTTTCACGCTTTTATCCCACACTGACGTAAAGCAATGTTATCTTTATAAAAATCAGAGTTTGCTCCTGAAGAGAAAGCAGGTTTGGTTGTCTTTGGCACCCAAATTCTGAACGTTTAGTGTTACAGCAAGAAGAAACATTCCTTTTCTGTTATACCTGAGTTTGGTGAAACCGGTTAGTGTCATTAACAGCTAAGAAAACAGTTGTACACATGAGTATTGCTAAACTAGGTGATATGAATGAATAAATCTTGCTTTAGAATTTCAATCCTAAGAGCTCTGAAGCGGCTATTTTCAATTTTGGCAGCTCGTAATAATGAAACAGTGTTGAATTTTACGTTCTAAGCTGGAAAAAAAGTTAAAGCCAACATAAAAAGACATCTTGCAGTTCTGTTACACATATGTATATATCTTTTACGGGATTTTGATCTGATTTAACAATTCAATGACCACAATACACATATATTATCATTATTGGTTTTTTTTCAAATGTACTTTGTTGACGTATATTCTTCTTTATAGTAGATTCTACCAGAGAATATGTAACACAATAGGATTGCTATCATGTCAAAGTGCTGACTTGATTTTTTTTTATGTCAAGGTGCAATGTAATGCATTCACGGTGACTAGATTATCTCCAGCTTTTTTATATTTTTAATGTGCACAGGTAGTAGACAAATAGTGCATGAAACTACTTAGTACAATTTGTTTTCATTGTTGATGCTTGCTTGCAATGTTTTGATCAGCTGCCTTCTATCGTTTGCATTCCTGATACTGGTATGATGTTTTTGGCATGGTTCTGGGGTTTTTTCTGTGGGAGCAAATTTTGTATGAAATTGTGTGTTCTATTTGTCAAAAAAAAATCCATTTCAAGGAGGATAGTAGCGGGGGGTGTGTGTGTGTGTGTGTGTGTGTGTGTGTGTGTGTGTGTGTGTGTGTGTGTGTGTGTGTGTGTGTGTGTGTAAGATAAATATATTATGTCTTGCATTCAGCTAGCTTACAGTTTTCTTTCTGTGAATGATTGATCTTGTTTAGCGAAAATATAACGTGATTTTGTTTCTTTCTAAGGTATCATTTTTTTCTATACACAATCTCATGGCAATAGCAGTAGAAGTGATTTTGTATATGCGTAAATACTTTGCACATATGTAGAGTTTTCTGTACGAAGCATTTGTTGGTATGTTGAATTCCCGTGAACGTGTTCCAGAAAATTCACACACACACACACACACACACACACACACACACACAAACATATATATACAGCCTTGTAAATGTTTTTGTCTGCTCTAAAAAAGGAAATACTTGCACTTTTGTCGGGTTCTTTTTGGTTTGTTTCAGGGGTTTTTTGTTGATTTTCGGTGTGTCTGATAACATGCAATTCCATATTTTGATTTGTAGTTTTTCCTGTTGTCACTTTGTCCAAGAAAATCCTTAGTTATGCAACTTGGTGTTGAGCTCACATCGCAAAATGTTATTTTCTAAAAGTTGGCTTTAGACAAATGACAGTTTGTTTAGAGTTTTTGTGTTAATGAAATGTTACATACTGATTAATGTTTAGCTGTTAAAGAAGCTGATTAGCTCAAAAAGTCAAGGTTGTGCGTTTCTGTTTCATCATGTTCTGTTGTTATTTGGTTTGTGTGGAGCTTTTTGTTTATCCAACTAGGATAATAAGATTTTTATGTTCATCTCTCAGAAGGTTTCGCAAGTTAACTTGAGAAATGGTGCGACTAGTTCTTTTTTTTTTATATTATTATCGCTTGAAGATAATTTATTGCCGGTTTTAAGGAAGTATATTTGGTTTCATATTCCTGTGTCTAAATTTTATTTTCAAGAAGCTGACTTGTACCAACTAAGACCTTGTTTTCATTTGATTACTTTTGACATTTTTACTTCAGCATGTTATTTTAAGGCTGATTTGGGAATTTATTGAACTAGTTCTTTGTCTCAAAATATTAGTGTCAATAAAATTGTTTTGGGACAGATGACAACTAATGCTGATTGGGAACAAATGAGAATCGAAGCTGATTTGAAAGTTTTTTATCCTTCTCAAAAACTAGTTTCCCAAAGCTAATTTCGAACAAGTCAGACCAAATTGTTGTCGTTGTTATTCAGTTTCAAAATGTTTTAGGCCAACGTTTCCCTTTGATATCTTGTTGATCGTTTGGTTTGAATGCGAGCTTCAATATAACTGATTTGGAACGGGTGAGAACCGAGCATGATTACGGATAATTGAGAAATCGACCTAATTTGAAACAAGGGAACTTTTTTTCGTTTTTTAAGCTGAATTTGCCGCGTTCTGCTAAAATTTAAGAGTACATTTCTCCCTGTTTTTGATTTTTTTCACCAAAGCCCCATGTCAGCTGGTGATATAGTGTATGTTATGTACAGTTTTCAACTGAAGTGAAGTTCACAACCGTCCAATGATTTCCATGCTGCTGTATGTCAATAACTGTTCTATATGCTGAGTCTACATCTACATCCAGATGCTTTCTAACGATATTACAGTTAGCACCGGATTCCTCTGTCTGATTTTTCTGTTTGTGTTTTGTTTGTTTACATTTGTCTTTCATTTATTTACACAATCTCCCGTAGCCCTTGTTTCTATTTAGCATATTTTATTACTGTTCATTCCGTATGAGTTTTCATACCCCATAAAAGGGCCATGGGCCCTTTGTACAAAGGCGCTAACGGCAGGGATGTTGTCTTTGGTCTGCTGGGGAACAGTGATCTTTTACCTCGTGTTAAGTCGTCAGAAAAGGTATACCACAAGGTACAGTGCTTAGCCCAAGGCAGTATACTGATTTTGTTAGGTCATATTCAAAGTTCTAGGAGCTGGAGAGAGAGAGAGAGAGAGAGAGAGAGAGCACATGTGTATGTCTGTGTATGCGTGTGTCTTTGAGAGTTTGCATGTAGGATGGGTGAGTTTGCCTATGATTGTGTGCATGTATGTGTGTGTATGTGTCATTCTGTGTGTCATTTGTCTGGTTGTGCAAGTGCCTTTGCGTATAACTATACTCAATTGTGTGTGTATTTGTGTGTGTGTGTGTGTGTGTGCGTGCGCGCGCGTGCGTGCGCGTAGGTGTGTGTGTGCGTTTGAGTGTCCGTGTCTGTAAGAAGGTGTATGTTTGCATTAATAGAATTTGCTTATTAATCAGCATAAAGGCAGTATGCAACAAGAAATTTGATCACACAAAATAAACACACACACACATACACACACGCACGCGGGTGCACACACACACACACACACACACACACACACACACACACACACACACACACACACACAAGACATTGAAAAAGTAAAGAATTTCCGACTTTTTGTATTTTTCACACTATACTACCACACGTATTTTTTTTTCTTTAACTGCCTCTTCTTTTCGGTACCAGCACCATGTTGTAGTAGCTGTAAACTTTTAAATACTTATTCTTTTGATGCTGGTAATATTTTGCTATATTTGGATATCTATATAACGTCTCCTTTTTAAAAAAAAAATAATAATAATACCCCGCCCACAGAAATTGAATTAACCTATCCCTGTTCAGGATTTTGATATCCTAAAATGTCTAGGATTTGAACTCTGACTTTTTTAAACAGACGTGGAAAAAAATCTTCGATTTTGCCCGACTGCCTGCGTTCTAATCCTGACATGATCCTCCACGACTTTGAGATCTCAAGAGATTTTTAGAGACCTTATCCCAGTCAATCTTTTTTCTGAACCTCAAAGCAGTAAAGAAGCTTGTTAATCATTTCTGAACTTTCAGACATTTCTACAAGTTTCATTTCAATCAATGGACAAGATATTTCTGTTCATGCTTAATTCTTAAGTAACATTATCTGTTCGAATATCTCTCCTTCATATTTTCCCATGCACGAGTGTTGACTGCATGTTTTGTTTTCAACAGCGAGAAAATGCATTGCATTATGGGGGAAAATGGACGACTTCCGTTTTGAAAAGTTGTGCATTGTACTGTTTTGTTCCTTCTCCATGTAAAGTTTATCATGAATTTGCATACAAAATGTACATAATATCAAATTTTGTTTTGATGCTATCTGTTTAAAAAAATCACTGTAGTTGAAAAGTGGGGTAGTTGATCGAAAGTTTTGTGTCTTAAGAAATGCAAGTGAAGAAAATACCGAACTCTGCCATTGTAAATATCTTTTCATTTTTCAAAAATACTTCCCAGTAGACTGTTTGGTAATTTCACCCTGCTGTTTACTCCTCCATATTGTCTTCTTAGCTAGCGACGATTAGGGAGTGAAGCAAAAATAGATATGTCGAGCTGTCTCCCTTGTGGGGTACCAAAACTGTAGCTGATTACCAGATTTCAGTTTAAGGTGTACTCCTACTCTATCGAGCTTATTAGACATATGACAAAGTAGATAGCTGATAAGAAACCCCCGCACTCTACTGGGAAGTATTTTGCCCAGTTTTGTCTTGGTTTGTTGTTGTTTTTTAATATTCCTGTGAATAATGATAGCGATGTATGTATTGATGCTCATATTTGCACTCTTGGCAACTCTGTTTGCCAACACGGATGGAATGACCTAACCTGACATAGACAGAGATGACAAGATACCAAATGTAACTGACAGTGAAGAAAAAGAGGTAGCCTGGCCCATTGAAATAACACCTTTCCTTTTCTTTCATTTTTCTCTTTAAAGCTGAAAATGCAAATGGTATATATTCCAGCAGAGGAATATGTGAAATCATCGGTGATAATTCAAAAATCGGATCATGGATGTATGAGCTTGAGGGCAAGCATATTTTATATTTTTATCTTTTGTTTTATTCTTTTATATCGAGGATAATGGAATAAGCACTTTGTGCTTTTTTACATCCAGTCCTCGTGTGTATGCGGTTTTGTAAATTCTGTCATCTGTTCCCACCGGCACACAATGGCCTACTTTTACTAAAAGCGGGACAGGATTTAACGTGTGCGCAAGATGTTCTGCGTGCGTTCGCACACGGGACCTCGGTTTATAGCCTCATCCAAAGGACTTTTGGGGAGAGTGGAGTCTGCACTGATGTTAACTCAAGGGGAAAATATCCCCTTGAACGGGAATCGAACACGGGTCTTCAGATTGCGAGCGCAATGTTCTATGACACAGAGGCAAGTACAACCATACAAGAACAAGTACAAGCGTGCATAGGTTAGCATTAGTGTACAAGAGCAGGCACAGGTGTGCATTAGCAAGCAGAAAGGCATGTAGACAAGCACACGGGTACAATGGCAAGGACAAGCGTACCTGGGCAAGTGTAAAGGTATAAAGGAACATCCTGGCAAGGACGAAAGCAAAGATAGTGCATGAGCAAGGATAAGAAGAAGGATAAAGACAAAGTTAAAGAAAGGGGGTAAAGATAATGACTTTGACAACGCCACAAACAAGGGCAAGGATGTAGACAAGCAGATGGGCATGAGTGAGGACATGAGCAAAAGGTATTTTTAGAAGGGTAAGAACAACGCCAAGTGCAAAGACTACGACTTGGGTATGAATCAAGGACCAGAATAAAGCCAAGAACAAGACTAAGGACGAAGATAAGGACAAGGACAGAAGCAACAGCGAGGATAGAGCAGGGTAAGCCATAGAGACTACGATGATTGTGATGGTATAGAGAGAGACAGACAGACTATGATGACAATGACACTGAGACCATCAAGCTGGCCACAACTTCGCGGCCATGGTTCTTGGCCATCAACGTCTTTCCTCAGGTCAGGTCACCAGTGTCATTACGGGTTTTCCATGCACTCTACATGTCAGCTGTTCTGCAGTGTACATAGTTTGTCGTGTTTTACTCTTGCGCACGTGATATACATTTCTTCTCTGTATTGTACATATTTCTTCATGTCATAATCATGTCCGCGTGGTCTTTCTTGTGTCAAATATTTTTTGGCTTGAATGCAAGAATATGCAGTCTGTATAAGGTCGCTCTGAAGCCATTATAGGTCAAGGACAGGAATAATGGGAAAATTTTTAGGTGGGACGAAAACATGTTTCTGCGTGATGACTGTTACGGCCGTTTTTTGAATGTTATTGTCTGTGAAAGGTTTCATGTTTGGTAGGGGTAGGAAAACTACTTTTGCAGAGTTACAGGCTCTCTTTTTTCTGTTTTGACGAAGTATTGTTAGTTAGAAATTGCAATAATATTCACTTCTTTGTATGACTAATGCGTAATTTTATGGCACTTACATTTTTCTCGATATGCTTTTATGTGTTGTGTGTGTGTGTGTGTTGTGTGTGTGGGAGAGAGAGAGAGAGATGAAGAGAGAGAGAGAGAGATAAGAGGGTGTGTGTGCGTCTGTGTGTGTGTGTGTTACCGGGCGTGTGCACGTGCGTGCGTGTGTGCTATCTATTTGCAATTGACGGACTAGCAATAAGCGCTGACTTTCCTCAAGCTCTGGGAAACTTCCAACTGAATTTGCCAAAAAACAGCTATGAATTTTGCACATAGCCTGTTGGAGAACAGTCAGTTTGACTGGCTTCAGAGACAAGAAGTCATGCATGATCTGTGTGTACCAGTAGCACCTGAAGCACGCCTGTTTTTGAGGAGGACTAAGTAACAATCCGTTTTAGGATACAAACAAAATAGGATAAACATTGTTCCCCTTGGGGATGCCGGGGACCTGACAGCATAAATAGTATCCCCACCTTCAGAAAATTCGGTACTAGGAATTCCCTCTTTTCTATCCCTCTATTTCTTTCTTCCTTGTTCCTTTTCTTCTTGCCACCTCATTTTTGTCTATTTTCTGCCTTCTTGGTCCATTTTGCTGACTTTTTTCCAGGAAGACTTAAAAAATAATTCTCTCCCACGTCGAAGTCGGATGCACTGGGCTTGACTTGTCAAGCGATCAAGGCAGAGCAATGCATTTTCGCTCATCAGGTAGACAACAATGGTTGCTGTCTGAACGTTCGAAGGAGAAGAAGAAGGATAAACGATGTCGAATAGCATCCTCATCAAAGGGTTCAAAGCTTTAAAATTCACTTTTTTCATTATCAAAATCAATATTGTTGTGGATCCTCGTCTAGAGCACTGAGATTCATCAATGGGGAGATTGTGTGTATGTGACTGATGTTTCCTACCATGAAGATAGCCACATTCGACTTCGGGGATTTATGCTGGATATGTTCGTGTTTCCGTAACTCACAAAACGCCGACATGAATTACGGAATCTTTTAGGTGCACATTTGATCTCTGCATGTGTATATACACGAAAGGAATTAAGGCACTGGCAAATCTGTACTTGAAGTTGGCCTGGGAAATTTTAAAAAATCCCCATCCTTAATTTACGAGATGCAGCCGAGATTTGAACCCACGACTTCATGGACCCATGGGATTGAAGTGGAACGGTCTCAACCACTCGGCTACAGCGTCTGTCAAAGACACTATTCAAAGAAGAAGAAAGCCTGTTTAGCGCTTACATGGTTAACATGCTGAGGAGTAGAGAGGCAGAGACAGGCACATGGTCTCTGTGATTGACTGGCTGAGCAGGCCTTTGGGGATTGGATACAAGTTTTCCTGGACATGAAACCATCTCTCTCTCTCTCTCTCTCTCTCGCTCGCTCGCTCGCTCGCTCGTATTAATTTTGTGACGCGGCCATTTATCATTTCCAGTTTTTAATCAACGTTATGAAACAGCACTTTGACATAATTTCATTATTTCAGATTGATCTCTCCAAAAGCATGCTGCAGGTTTAATTTGTTCGTTTTGTTTTCTTGCTTTTCTTTCCATGAAAGTGAAAAATGATTCTTAAAGGGAACAGGTACCAAAATTACAATGGAGTAACTATGGTTCAGCCTTCAGCGCCTGGGTTTTATCACAGTTCTTGATTAAACCATTGATGCTGGGGGCAACAGCAAAGTGAGAGGCTGTATGATCAGTGGCTTTCTTTCCCACTCATGGAATTCCATTTTACAGCTTAGTCTTTAGGGATTGACTATGACTCTCTGACTAGGAGGCTTGACTTACACAGTCCTTATGTTCGGCAGACCTGGGGGCCATTTGACCTTTGGAGAACATCAACGCTGTCTGTATTCCCTTTTGGTCGAGAGAGTGGGGATGTGCTGTGGGCAGGCATCTCCACTATAATCAAATTTCTGCCCAATTTTCGAAAGAGCAGCTGCCTCCTCTGCTGTTTTGGAGGTCGCCGTCGAACACGACGCACAAACATATGATCTAGGAATAGCTAGGCAAACGTTCAAGTCGGTTTATGTTTTCGAAATCATCACTGAATAATTATATGAGTTCGTTTTCCCGAAAATGATATTATACCAAAATCCTATTTTTCTGTAAATTGATTTTTCGAATTTGGGAATCGAAAGTGTTCAGAGGTACAGTATTCATGACGTCAATCCCTCTAACCGACTGTATAGAAACGTGATTTTGCCTTTCTTTTCAATTTGGACTTAGAATCTCCCATTTCATTTCAATTCAATTCATACCACTTAAAAGTCATGCAGATTTCTCTGCCGTGAAATTCGGGCTGCTATTCCCGGGGAGAGCGCGTCGCCACAAGAGTAGCGCCACTCATACATCACTTCATCATTGTGTGTACAGAAATAGAGATGCGGAAATTTCAAATCAGGAAACCAGATGGACACTGTAGAAAGATCAAAACCTGTTCTCAGCCTGAATCTTACCGCTGATGTCTTTGACTTTGGCAGTTGCAGCGTTGTCCATTTCTCAAGGTATCAGACAACACATGACGAGGCTCGGGCTATTCTAAAGACTTCTACCGATTTGTCAACCAAAAAAAATGAAGTTTTTGTTGACATGCAACGACTTTCTTTGCTGTTGTAGGCAGAAGAAAACTGTACACTGAAACATGTACCAAAGTGAGTCTGTGACGTCATTTTTTGCGTTCGTTTTGAATCCTCTACCGAAAATTCCACGCACTTGCCTCCCTTTCCACCCATCTAAACTGCTTTCTCTAAATACACTTTTTTTGATATAGACAATTATTAAAGAAAAAATAATCTTATTAAGCTTGATTTAACAAAAATGTCAGTCATTTTGAGATCAACTTCATATTGGACTATGAAACTCCTTTGATACCAATTTTCTATGACAGTAATTTTGTATGGGAAGACGAAGGTGAAAATAGAGCTAACGAGTTATGAAGCGATAGACCGAAAAGTCCCTGCATAGACTACAGGAGATGACCCTTCTAAGTGAGTGAGTTGTGTGTCCTGTGTCTGGCTGTCTATCTGGCTGGTTGACTGGCTGGGTGACTGGCGGGCTGGCTGTCTATGTTTGAAATAAACGCCAGGAGCAAACCGATAGTGTGATTGTCTTGGCAATAAGGAATGTGAATGATTGAATAAATGAACAAATGAATAAATGAATGAATGAATGAACGAACAAACGAACGAAGGACTGAATGAATGAATGAATTATTTTTTTCATTGATTAATTAATCAATTAATTAATCAAAGAAACGCTGATTGATAAAGACAAACGTGGTGATAATACGAGTTATGATTGTATGACAAGAGGAGTTTTTTGCCAAAACAAATTTGTCAAATACTATCCAAATATCTACTAATATGTTGAAGTTGTGTTAACTTCAGCTCAAAATCTTCCTAATATCAATCACTTTTTTTCATTTGAAACTTTTACATTGTTTGACATTCACATTTTGAAATGTACGTGTGTATGTTCTACGTGGATGATTACGTTGTTTTGTGTATATAACTCAATCATGTAATAATGATAATGACGATACTCTTGCTTCATGTTTAATAATAGACTCATCTTTATTTCCGATATAATTGCTAGCAAGTGTGATAAGGTTGTTATTGTTTTCTTCTTTGTGTTTATTACTTAATTGTATATAGCAATTGACGGATAACTTTTCTAATTAGTTTTTCAGTAAAAAAAACTTCTAAATATGTAAGTGGTTATCGGAAAAAGAGCATGCAATTTTGTGTATTTATAGGTATTGATCTTGACACTATATTTATTTTTGGTAATTGGTAACACGATTGAATGAATATGAATATGAGTTCATCTTGATCAATTTAGTAATCTCCAGTAAGTGTTGATGCTCTCTCTCTCTCTCTCTCTCTCTCTCTCTCTCTCTCTCTCTCTCTCTCTCTCTCTCTCTCTCTCTCTCTCTCTCTCTCTCTCTTCTCGTGTTTGTGTATAAGTGTGTGTGGGCGCATAAGGAGAATGTGTGTGCATATGTCTTTGTGTAAGTATGTATGCACGCTCGCGCGCGTACGTACGTGTGTGTGTGTGTATGTGCACTGACATGCTGATACATACAATCTCGTGCACGATTTATTTTTTACCGTTTAGAATCTGGATCAAAGACTATTATGATTTACATGATGTTCTGTCATAGCTTTAGTCTCTTACTTTGGTCTTCTGAAAAAGATCTCTTTAAAAACAAACAGAAAACAGATATCATCGTGGACAATGCATTGACATATATAGTGGCTTAGGGGGCTTCAAAATCATTCCAGTGTACTCTCTCTCTCTCTCTCTCTCTCTCTCTCTCTCTCTTCTCTCTCTCCTCGTGTTTTATTTTCGATTGAAAAATGGGTTTTTTCCTATCGGAAGAAACTAAGATGGTTGGGGGTGGGGGAAGTGGGGGGGGGCGGGGGGGGGGGGGGGGGCAGTGACGATAGTGACATATTTTTCATCCTTTAGCTAGAGCTCTAAGGTGTGCCAACAGTGAGATTTTTGCGTATGCGACCGTCTTTTGGGCCCACCATGAGGTAGCCGCATTCCGACTTCGGGGATGTTTCTTTTCAAAATATGCATGAAACAGAATATTATGATTATTATTTATTATTGTTGTTGTTGCTGTTTTTGTTGTTGTCGTTATTGTTGTTGTCATTCTTATTCTTATTATATTATTATCATCGCGATTATGATGATGATTATTGTTATTATGTTTTTTACTACTACTACTACTACTACTACTACTACTACTACTACTACTACTACTACTACAACTACTACTTCGAGCGCTATTATCACTATCATTATCAACGTCATTGTTGTTGCTGCTATTCAACTTGATGCTGCCTTCTAGTGAAAGCTCTCTCATGGCTATTTCGGTTGTTCAATTTATATTTTAAAAAAATAACCTGGACAATATCCAATCAGTAATGAGTATACAAAACTGTGCAATAAACAGAGTGTAACGTGTGTGGGGGGGAGGGGGGGGGTTGCGCCTATGATTCAATGATCGTATCTATTGTGTGATGTTTGTTAGCATCATGGTGATGAAAACTGTGCTGACGATGTTTACTGTTATGTTGTTAGACTTGTTGGGGTTTGTTTTGTTCATGTTGTTTAGAAACTCTTTGCTTTGTATTATGTTCTATGGCCTTTGTCACGTTTGACTTTGCATTTTGTTTTCTGGTCTTGAAAATCAGAGGATTTTGAAGTTGTGTTACTTTTACTTGTCTATTTTTTTGTCTTTTTTTTCTTCTCCATGATGTTTCCTCTTCATGCTCTCTCTCTCTCTCTCTCTCCTCTCTCTCTCTCTCTCTCCTCTCTCTCTCTCTCTCTCTCTCTCTCTCTCTCTCTCTCTCTCTCTCTCCGTGTAGTTAGGGGTGCGTGTGTGTATCGTGCGTGTGTGCGGATGCTTTTTTGGGTTTTATGATATTGAAATACTACGCACAAGTAGCTCACAAAAAGTGTACTTTTGATACAATACAATAGCTTCCTGGACTCACTGACATCATGATACATTTCTCTGCTGGGTTCAGTTTTTGAGGATGGTGGTGGTGGTATTTTCAATTTCAAATTCGCTTTTTTTTGTTATTCAGTACCCGACATGCAATGGCTGTATAGCATGGTCACTCACATGTTTGCATTGTGTAACCTAGTGTAGAGTTCTAGTGACCTAAGCTGTTCTGAGTCAAACTTTGCCAAAACTGACACGTTTGTTGATGTTAACTGCATTAGATTTTTTCCTTGTGGATAACAGGACTCCTGCACACTTTTCAATGTTTGTAAGTCCTCACATACGCAAGCTATGAGTACGAATGTCTGCACATAAGTCTGGTGTTTCGTTTGTTATTTGTGCTGTTTTCTGAATTACGTAAAGAAAGTTCAAAATGGCAGTCTGTCAAGTTTATAGCAAACAGAACAAGGTAGTGAATTCCATGTCTAAATTGTACGGAAACTGAAATCTCTTCCACCCTGCTTTTCTTTGTAAAATATATAAACTTGTAAAGAAAAAATCGTTTTCTGATATATGAACAGAAGAATTCTGATAGAACTCGTCGACAAATTTATAAGAATATTTGACATGGAATTCGGGAAACGACCAGAGAATGAAAGCAATAAGTTTTTATTCAACGTTTTGTTCAAGAAGCCTGTGCTATTCTATAAGAAGTTGCATTTATTTCTGAAATTTGCATTGTTTTTTAAAGGAATTAGTTTGGCAACTGAAATTTGAATATCAACGTATGTGTAAATTCTGGAAAGGTCTGGGTTTGTGGGAAACCACATGAAAAAGCTGTAACAGTCCATTCTAAAAGTGGGTTTTTTTAATCCTAGTTCAGTGACATGTCTTGGTTAAATGATTTATTAGCACGATCGCGCTCGATTAGGAAATAATATGGACATTTTTGGAGAGCAGGAAAGAAAAATTAATGTTAGAATGTTGAACATTTTCAAACTCCAATAAGCTGTAAGACAGAACTATCGTCCCTTCCGTTCTCTTAATTAAGCATGGGGTTTGGGATTATCTGCTGTTTTGGAACAATAGGCCAGTGCAGCAAGGGTGATGTCATCATTCTCTCCTACACAATCTACATACTAGAGGAGGCTTTAATGATCTAAACAAAAATATGTCTGGCTTTGTGTTTCTGAAATCCGAAGATCGTGCCAAAAGAAATAGTTTATGATATACAATCTCCGATCTCACACACTTTCTATAGCAGTAATAAAGAACAGCCATGTTGTGTGATTCTACTTGTGGCTAATTCTTGTCTTTTTTTAAATCAAGGACGAAATTATCTTCATTTATAATTATGTCTTTTTAATAATAGAAAATGTGGCTTTTTCCTATCACACACACACACATTCTCTCTCTCTGTCTTTGTCTCTCTGTCTTTGTCTCTCGCTCTCTCTCTCTCTCTCTTCTCTCTCTCTCTCTCTCTCTCTCTCTCTCTCTCTCTCTCTCTCTCTCTCTCTCCTCTCTCTCTATGTCTGTCTGTCTGTCTGTCTTTGACACGTCTTTCTACATAGAAAAACAAAAAAGTACATATTTAAATTTGTAACAGAATCGGCAAAGAGAAGTATACTCCTGCTTTGTGAGAGATATGTAGACGAAGAAGACACAAGCAACAACGTTTTCTTGACATAAACCCCATGATTAAATATAAAAAAAGGCGCCAGCACATTATCAAATTACGATGATTCAGCCTAGATATTGCACAGAAAAACTGGTTGATCCCTAAGACATTAAAAACATCTTCCCCCCGTGCCAATTTCCTCATGCTAATTCTCCATGCCAATATTCCCATGTCAGTTTCCCCTCTGCCAATTCCCCCAATACTAATCCCCCATACCATTTCCCCCGTATTTATCCCCCTCCATACTAATCCCCCATGCCAATTCCCACCCTACTCCTTCCCCATACCAATAATTCCCCATGCAAGCTCCCCAATGCCAATGTCAATCCCCATGCCACCCTTACCTCTTAATGTCAGTTCCACCTAGCTTTTAACATGGATTATAGATCCCTTTGTTTTTCAAAACTCGCTGTCAGATATGTGTGTTCACGTCTCTAGCACACGATTTAGATAGACTGATGCAAAGGAAAACAAAAATCCTACGTTTCACCCTAGTCTTATCCTTCGTGAATAAACTGAAGGTTCGTGCTACACAATAGAGTTGGTCGGAGTGTTTGGGGGGGGTTTCCTTTTTTTTCTTCCTACACTCTGGGTCAAGCAGTTTGCTTCTCAGTGGCTTTTTTGAGAGAGATATGGCGTAGCGAGAATGGGCTCTTCCGCACACGGTGACAAGATTTTTTTAATTGTTTTTTTAATTATTATTTTTAGAAAATGAAGAAGTGACGATGATACACAGACTGTCTGTGGGGTCTATTTCTGGCACTGTACAATGCAGTTCTTGTTGTTCTTTTCCTGGTTTTTTTCTGGCATCTTTGTTTTTGTTGTTGGAACATCTAATAAAGTCTGGAAATAATCGAAGAAGTCTGTGTTAATTTGATGCATGAGTGGGAGTTGATTGGGGGTAATCTGAGTAAGTGTGTGTTGTTTTTTGGGTTTTTTTTTATTCTTGTATAATCGAGGATAATGGAATAAGCACTTGTGTGCTTTTTTACATCTAGTCCTCGTGTGCATGCGGTTTTGTAAATTCTGTCATCTGTTCCCACCGACACACAATGGCCTAGTCTTACGAAAAGTGGAACCGGATTTAACGTGTGTGGTGTGGTGTTGTGTGTGTGTGTGTTGTGTGTGTGTGTGTGGTGTGTGTGTGTGTGTGTGTGTGTGTGTGTGTGTGTGTGTGTGTGTGTGTGTGTGTGTGTGTGTCGTGTCGTGTCGTTGTCGTGTGTGTTGTGTGTGTGTGTGTGTGTGTGTGTGGTGTCGTTTCGTGTCGTGTTTGTGTTTTGTGTGTTGTGTGTCGTGTTGTCTCTGTTGTTCTGTCTGTCTGTCTGTCTGTCTGTCTGTCTGTCTCTGTCTGGCTGTCTGTCTTTCTTTCTGTCTCTGTCTGTCTGTCTGTCTTTCTTTCTGTCTCTCTGTCTGGTTTTCTGGCTGGCTGGCTGGCTGGCTGGATGCCCGTCTGTATTCATGACTGCGAGCACAGGCGCATGTATGTGACCCTCAGTGTGTTCACTACGTCAACCATGTGAAAGACATGCCCCGTGTCTTAACACACACTCAGATGGATCCTATGTATGACAGCTGACAATCCACTCCAATCCAATCAGCTTGCTTACAGCCATGCTGGACTACAGACGCCATATTGAAGCTGTCACCACAACACCGATTACAGCTCAGATGAAAACTGTGTGGCGGACGCTATAGCCGAGTGGTTAAAACCATTCCATTTCAATCCTATGGATCCATGCCGTCATGGATTAAAATCTTGGAGGCATCTGGAGAATAAAGGGTGGGGATTTTTACGATCTCACAGGTCAACGTTAAGTGCAGACCTGCCAGTGCCTTAATTCCCTTTGTGTGTGTGTGTATATATATATATATATATATATATATATATTATATATATATATATATATATATATATATATATATATATATATATATGCAGAAAATCAACTGTGCACGTTAAAGATCCCACGATTCATGTCAGCGTTCGGTGGGTTACAGAAACACGAACATACCCCAGCAAAACATTCCCGAAGTTGGAATGTGGGTACCTACCTTCGTGGTGGGGTGAAAACGGTCGCATACGCAAAACCTGACCATTGGTCAACCTCGGAGCTCTAACCGAGAAATGGGTGTTTAAAAAACTGTACAACTATATACATATTTTGAAAAAAAAATGTATATATTAAAGTCAATTCTTCTATCATCCCTCGTTCACTTCACCTTCACCTATCCTGTAGTCCAGTGGACCGTGGGGGCATCACTGAAGATTTTGCAACCAGCTTCCTCCACACCACCACCCCCCACCCTCCCCCCCCCCCCCCCCCCTTCCTCCATCGTCTCTGCTTTCCCCCTAATCAAGCCTAATGGGTCAATCCAGGACGGTCATCGTGGTGTGAGAGAACGACACACAAAGGCAACTGACCATTAGCGGCTGTAGTTTAAACTCCATCAATGTCGTGTCAGGCGTCGAGACTTAACATTGAAATTATCCCCGAAGTCGGAATGTGGCTACCTAAATTGTGTCGGGAGGGGGGAAACGGTCGCATACGCAAAAAAACTCTCACCATTTGTGAACCTCAGAGCTCTAGCCGAGGAACACAACACCAAAAAAAGAAACATTTGTTTAATGCACTGTTCCCTTCACAGGAAATTGTTTCAATTAGCCTTTCAGGAATGGAAAAGCTAGTCAGTTTTTGTTGTTTGTTTTCTGAATGGATCCGAGAACAGATGGACAGACCGAGAAAGACAGACAGACACACACACAGACGAATGGACAGACAGACTGAGTCCAAAAAAAAAGATGGGGGAGTGGAGAGAGAGAGAGAGAGGAATGAAGGGAGGGAGGGAGGTAGGAGAGGGAAAGGAGAGAAAAAAGAGAGTCAGAGACACACAGAGTGAGTGCCAGAGAGAGAGGGGGGAGGGAGGGTAGAGAAGAAACAGATACACAGAGAGATAGTCAGATAGACAGAGACAGACAGACAGAGAGAGACACAGAGAGAGAGACAGAGAGAGGGGGGGACGTGCAATGGTTTATTGCAATCAGGTAACTTTAATCCCATACGCAAAGGGGGTGGGAGGGAGAGTATCAAACAAACATGCAAAGAAAACATCCCTACCTTTGATAGAAGGAAAAGAACGTCATAAGAGAGATACAAAGAGATGGAGAGGAGGATGGGGGAGAAAGAGACATAAAGAAAAGAGAGAGGGGGAGTGAGACAGGGGGGAGAGAGGGAGAGATAGAGAAAATAACTGACTGACTGACTGACTGACTGAATGAATGAATGAATGAACGAATGAATGAATGAATGAATGAATGAATGAATGAATGAATGAATGAATGAATGAATGAATGATCGTCATTTCCAAGTTTTAAAATATTCGCATACTTTTTTCATCCATCCCGAGAGAGAGAGAGAGTGACAGACAGACAGACAAACACAGACAGACAGACAAACAGGCCCACAGACAAACACAGACAGACAGAAAGACTCATCACATACAGAGATAAAACCATACACAGACACTCAGAGGGTGCAAACAGTATACAGAGACGTATGGATATGAGGAGACTTAGCGACCACCGAACACAGACAGACAGACAGACAATGATACAAAGTATGGTTTGATAATTACCTCCTCATTCAAACCTTCATCGGAACGTCTGCAATGGACAAGGCTGCGGCCTGATGGAAAACTAACAGTGACCGTTGACACAGAGAGTGGACGCTGCCAGTGTCCAGTCAAAATGAGTGGTCATTTGGGGGATATAGACACCGGGCCATCAGCAGAGCACACACAAACGAGCGCGCACGCGCGCGTGGAAGGCACGCGTGTGCGCACTCCACACATATATATACGTACATACATTTATACACGCATACACAAACACAAACGCACGCACGCACACACGCGCGATCACACACACACACACACACACACACACACACACAGACTTACATACGACGCGCGCGCGCACATGCACACACACAAACACACATTTTTCCTCTGGAGTTAATATCAGTGCCGATTCCACTCCCCTCAAAAGTCCTTCGGATGAGACTATAAATCGAGGTCTCGTGCGCGAACGCACGCAGAATATCTTGCGCACACGTTAAAAACCCGTTCTGCCTTTCGAAAGAGTAGGCCATAGCGTAAAGGTGGGAACGGATGACAAAATTTACTAAACTGCATACACACGGGGACTAGACGCAAAAAAGCACATGAATGTTTATTCCATTCTCCTCGAAAGAAAAGTATAAAATAAAGTGGGTAAATACAAAATAAATAACACACACACAAACATGCACAACGTACCCACATATACACAAGGCACCAAACCCACACAAAACACACCCCAAACCACCCCAACACACACTAAAAAACAATTACAATCGCTTTACGCGCAGGCAAGGGCCCAAAAAAGAAAACTTTAACTCCCTTCAAACTTCTTTTCCAATAAAGTCAATTCAGAATTTTTTAAAATATTTTATCTTTTTATTTTTTTATTATTTTTTAATTTTGGGTAATAGAAAAGCATCATCTGCTTTTTAACATCTAGTCCCTGCGCAGGCGTTTTTTTTAATTTGTCTTTTCTTCTCGAGAAAATTTTAGCCGGGAAAAATCAATACCCCACACTTTTAATTCTTTTTCTTTTGTTCTTTTATCGTGATTTGGAATAAGACTCGTGTGCTTTTTTTTCATCCATTTTCCCCGGTCTGCGGTTTTTTTTTGATTTTGTGTTTGTTCCCCCCGGCACCAATGGGGCCCATCTTTCGAAAAGCGGGAAAAGGATTTTAAAGTGTGCGCAAGATGGGGTTCTGCCGCGTTTTGCACACGGGGGCCCCCGTTTTATAGTCTCATCCGAAGGATTTTGAGGAAGTGGAATTGCACAGTGGGGATATAGTGCGGGGGGATCAGCAGAGTACACATAACGACGCGCGTGCGCACATGTGGTCGCCCCCGCACCATTATACATACATTATTTAAAATGCATACACACAAAACACACCCACACACCCCCACACACACACAAACCCACAAAGCACTCCCGGGGGATATTTGAAGAAAGAAACCTTCCGCCCTTGACGGGCCGTGGGAAATAAGGCGTGACCCCTGACCCCGGGGCTGGCTGGTGGCTGGAGATTGTGGGGAAGGTGTCCCTTCCTCCGCTACACAGGGCCCCGCTGGGCTAGTCGTGGGGAAGCTGGCGCTTGTGCATTTCACACTGAGAGTAAAATTTCCTGTAGCTAACAACCACCCCCCCCCACCCCCCCCCCACCCCCGGTCTTTCCCCCATGTAGGGCCCCCCCCCACTCCCTCTACCCCAGCCCCATAATCTTTCCTCCCCCCTAGCCCCCCCCCTCCCACACCACCCCCCAACACCGCCCTTTCCCCCCCTCCCCCACCCTAGCTTCCCTAATCTTTCCTCCCCCAGCCCACCCCCCCCCCCCCACACCATACACCTTCCCCTTTTCACCCGCAGATTTACTTTGTGCTTTGAACACCCGTTCAACCCAAACCCCTGTTGGCCGCGCTCCCCTTTTCTGCTGGTCCATCCCCCTGGAATGACCTCCCCCTTTACTCGCCAAAAGCCTTCACTTGTACCCCTTTAAACCCGCCTCAAAATCACTTATTTCCACCTGAAACCCTTTCCCCCCCCAAAAAAACTGTCCCTAATTTTAACACAACTCAGAATACTATGTGGCGGGGCCTTCAACATCAAAAAAGACCTTTACCACGTATTTATCGATTTTAAAAGGCTTTTACAGGGGGTTTTCATCAGCTTTTTTGGGAACCCTGAATTTTTTTTACAGCATCAATGCAAACCGATCAGAGTCACAAACGCTGTCGGAGGCCACCCGTGAGTGTACTACAACAACAATATTTTCACAAACCCCTACCCTTCTCCCCCTTCCCCCCCACCTACCCCTCCCCCCCTTCCCCCTCCACCCCAGCCCCCTCCCCCCCCTCTCCCCCCCCACCCCCTCCCCCCCCACTCCCCCCCTCCACCCTGCCCCCTCCCCCCTTCCCCTCCACCCTCTCCCTCCCCCACTCTCCCTTTACCCTCTCCCTCCTCCACTCTCCCTCCACCCTAGTCCCCCCCCCACTCTCCCCTCCACCCTACCCTCCCCCACTCTCCCCTCCCCCCTAGCCCTCCCCCACTTCCCCCCCCCCACTCTCCCCCTCCCCCCCCACTCCCCCTCCACCCTAGCCCCTCCCCCACCCCTCCCCCCCCCCCACTCTCCCCTCCCCCCACTCTCCCCTCCACCCTTTGCCCCTCCCCACTCCCCCCCCCCACTCCCCTCCCCCCCACTTCCACCCCCCCCTCCCCCCACTCTCCCCCCCACCCTGCCCTCCCCCACTCCCCCCCCCCCTCCCCCCCCCACTCTCCCTCCACCCTACCCTCCCCCCTTTCCCCCCACCTTCTCCTCCCCTCCCCCTCCACCCCTCCCCCCCACTCTCCCCCCCACCCTAGCCCCCTCCCCCACTCTCCCCTCCACCCTCTCCCTCCCCCACCTCCCCCTCCACCCCAGCCTTCCCCCACTCTCCCCTCCCCCCCACTCTCCCCTCCACCCTCCCTCAATACCTAGTTTCCATCATCGTCTCCTACCCTAGCATTTCCTAACTCTTGTCGGTATTCTTCGGGTTGTGAACTGTCTGAAGAATCGAACACGGATGGGAACGATTGACAAAATTTACAAAACTGCATACACACGGGAACTGGATGTAAAAAAAAAAAAGATCTCGAGTACTTATTCCATTATCCTCGAAATAAAAGAAAAGATAAATAAATAAAAAAATAAACACAGAGTGTGCGATTTGAAAAAGCGATATCAGCTGAACAGTCAATGTTCACTGGCTCTCCTCAAGGCACTGTACTGTCCCCTATTCTTTTTCACTCTATATACTGGTTCTGATATCATACCATTGATTCTGATGATTCTGCCTTTCAAGATTTGTCCAACTCACGTCTTGTGTATTCTGAAAAAGTAGAAGTATTTTCTTCCTGGTGTGAACGAAACTATCTTGATAATGCTGAAAAAGGCTAAAGAAATTCTGATCGACTTTTGCAAGAACCCAGAACCTGTACCAGCTCTCTACATCGATGGCATAACAGTCGAACACGTTCATGAATATAATTATCACCCCCCCCACACACACACACACACACACACACACACACTATCTCATCACCACAAACAAACATTTTTGGAATGTTCCAATCAAAGCAACATGTTCTTCACAAACAAATCGCTGAAACTCAAAAGTTGGAGTCTGAGATTCCCCCGGGGGCCTGTCAGTATAAATAGCATCCCCACCTTCTGATAATTCTGTGCTTGGAATTCCCTCTCTTCTATCCTTCTCTTTGTTTCTGCCTTATTCCTCTTCAAACCGTCACCTCCTTCCTGTCCATTTTCTGCCTGCTTGGTCCATTGCTTTTTTCCCCAGAAAGACTTAAAAGATAACAATTCTCTCCCATGCCAAATTCAGATGTCCTAGGCCTGACTTGTCCTGGGCTTAAGGCAGCGCAACGCATTTTAGCTCATATAACAGACAACAATAGTTGCTGTCTGAGCGTTCGACGAAAAAGCAGTCTAAGATGTGAGACATGATGGTTTAATTGCAGAATCGCTCTTTTCTCGCTGTCATTGGCACACTAACTAATGTAACTTGATACTTCTGCAATTAACAGTCTGCACACGTAACCTTCACAGACAACAACCCCCCACCCCCGTCCTCCCTCCGTCCTCCCCCTGCCCCCAAAACCTACTTTTCATCCTAGTTTTCCACTGCTCCAGTTCCCTACACCCCCTATTCCGTTATGGGAGAAACACCCTGCCTTGCCGATGAAGCGTGACCCCTGACCCTGTCTTTGTGACCTACTTCTATGAATCTAAGAATCTGCATCTTTCAGGACTGTTGAACACGTTTATGTTTGGTGTCAAATAAGTCTCGTTCTGACTTAATGGCAATAAAGTTTTCTGATTCTGATTCTGATTTCGGTCCCCCCACTTATGCTTAGAATTATTGCTTTTTCTATGCGTTCTCTATTCCACCATTTCCATTATCATAACATCTACCACCACCATCTCCAACGCTGTCTGTCCTTATGCCCTCTTGGCCGAGAGAGTGGGGATGTGCTGGGGTCAAGGCACTTCCACTATAATCAAATTTCTGCCCAATTTTCGAAACAGCAGCTGCCTCCTCTGCTACTTTGGAGGTCATCGTCGAACACGACGGACAAACATATTATAAGAAAAATCACAACCACTACATCACCATCCACGTTTATGGAATGTACCAAGCACAGCAAACATGTCCTTTACAAATAACAGCTGAACCTTAAAAAATCAAACGTTTGGGATAATATGCATGACCAGTGAGGATCAGAACAGTTTTTCCTGCTAGCAACCAAGAACACTTCCGACCTAACTGATGCCAGGTAATACTTCTACCATTATCAGTCTGTGCATGTAAGCTCTGCAGGTAGCACTTCCAACTCACCCTCCTTCCCTCCCTCCTCTGCCTTCCCGCCCCCCCCCCCCCCCCCCTCTTCC
>CM054141.1:62774777-62777277 GCA_028751875.1 Rapana venosa
AATCCCTGTGAGATAGGAAGTACACCGGAAGTTTAATTGTATGACTGTTTTAAGTACCTTGCCATACAGGCAGCCATACTCCGACTTCATAGGATTTTTCTCCTTAACCGGAGAACGCAGGTTATGTAAAGAGCTTGCCATGACTGAAGGCAATCTCAACACGGCATTTTACAACATAACAACATTTTAATGCAGATCTTGACACTTAGCTGATATCGAGAACTGACACAGATTGTGGCCTGGGCCAGACAAACGGTAAGTCATGATAGAGAATGTGAATAGCCGGGGGTCTTTGTGTTGATGCAGTGTGAATGTGTCAGAGGGCAGACAGAGGAGTCCAGAGAAAACTCTCTTCATTGCAGTGGGATCAGGCGAGGCTGGGAGATTTGGGCACCGTCGAATATTTGTAATTAGTGGACTTGGCATCCTTTCCTTCACCCTCACCTATCCCGTAGTCCTGTGGACCGTGGGGGCACCTATGAAGATTTGCAACCAGCTTCCTCCACTCCTCGCGCTCCTCTGCCTTCCGTAGCAATTTGTTCCACTCAAGGCCAGTTCACTCTCTGATGTTGTCTTCCCTCAGAAAATAAAATTTCGTTATCGTTATCGTTCCCATCGTTTTCTCTGTCTGCCTCTTCTTCGTCTCCCTCCTTGTACTGTTCCCTGTAGGACAGTCTTGGCCAGCGCAGATGTTGGTGTGACGTGCACGTACCACTGTCATCCTTTGACAGACGGCAAAAGGCCAGTGCTGTGTTTACAGCAAACCAAACAAGACATGGTTTAGTTGACTATGTCTGTTATGTTGTTGTTGATGATTATGCAGTTGCTATTCTTGCTGCTACTGTTGTGACTGGTTTGTATGTTCAGTAACCGTGTTTTATTTTTCGAAACATTGTGGTTAAACCATGAATCCAGTCGTTGCTTTTGAAATGGGGCTCCCAAAACATAACAACTCATGAAGAAAATGGAATGTTACTGCCCTCAAGACATACTTAATAAAGTGCTTTGATTTGTTTTGTGCAAGGTATAGCGCTATATAAATTCCATTTATTATTATTATTATTATTATTATTATTATCATTATTATTATTAAAGCACATTTTTCTTTTTATCAGTCAAAAGAAAACATAAAATAACACATCAATAGTTTTTTTTAAAACAGCCATATCCGACTAAGCTGATTGCAGTTGTAATTTTAAAAAAACACACACACGCGCGCGCGCGTGCGCGAGCAGGGCTGTGATCATTTGCATGAAATTGATGGTGTTGTCCATCTCATAATTCCTCCCTCGTGCAGTCTGGCTCTACTTTGGCAAGGTGCCAGTGAGCGCCAACATTTACAGATGAAACCCGCGGTACCCCTGAGCTGGCATGGATCCCTCTGTGATGACCAGATACACTGTGTGATGTATGGCCTCCAGGGGTAGGAGGAAATCGAAGCTGTTCAGAAATGGAGGAATAACGCCCCGTAACCCCCCCCCCCCCCCAAAAAAAAAAAATCCCAGCATCGTGAAATGGGACTGTGCTATTTTAGGATGTGGCTTAACGACCAGCTGAGCAATATTAGAGTCTGGACATAAACCCAGTGCATTTTATACTAAGATGTAGCTCAGTGCATTGTATACTAGGGTAAAGATCAGTGTATTGTATACTAGGGTAAAGCTCAGTGCATTTCATACTAGGGTAAATC
This sequence comes from Rapana venosa, assembly GCA_028751875.1. Taxonomy (NCBI): domain Eukaryota; kingdom Metazoa; phylum Mollusca; class Gastropoda; order Neogastropoda; family Muricidae; genus Rapana; species Rapana venosa. The sequence goes on from CM054141.1 coordinate 62,776,468, forward strand.
TCAGTGCATTGTATACTAGGATATAGCTCAGTGCATTGTATACTAAGATATAGCTCAGTGCATTTTATACTAGGATAAAGCTCAGTGCATTGTATACTTGGATAAAGATCAGCGCATTTTATACTCAGATGTAGCTCAGTGCATTGTATACTAGGGTAAAGATTAGCGCATTTTATACTAAGATATAGCCAGTGCATTGTATACTAGGGTAAAGATTAGCGCATTTTATACTAAGATATAGCTCAGTGCATTGTATACTAGGGTAAAGCCCAGTGCATTTTATACTAAGGTAAAGCTCAGTGCATTGTATACTAGGGTAAAGCTCAGTGCATTTTATACTAAGATGTAGCTTAGTGCATTGTATACTAGGGTAAAGCTCAGTGCATTGTATACTAGGCTAAAGCTCAGTGCATTGTATACTAGGGTAAAGATTAGCGCATTTTATACTAAGATATAGCTCAGTGCATTGTATACTAGGGTAAAGATTAGCGCATTTTATACTAAGATATAGCCAGTGCATTGTATACTAGGGTAAAGATTAGCGCATTTTATACTAAGATATAGCTCAGTGCATTGTATACTAGGGTAAAGCTCAGTGCATTTTATACTAAGATGTAGCTCAGTACATTGTATACTAGGGTAAAGCCCAGTGCATTTTATACTAGGGTAAAGCTCAGTGCATTGTATACTAGGGTAAAACTCAGTGCATTTTATACTAGGGTAAAACTCAATGCACTTTATACTGAGGTATAGCTCAGTGCATTTTGTACTAGGGTAAATTTCAGTGCATTTTATACTAGGGTAAAGCTC
>CM054141.1:62779777-62782277 GCA_028751875.1 Rapana venosa
GCTGCTGCTGCTCCGCTTCCTGCTACTAAAACAGCAACAACATACTACACTACTACTACTATTACTACTAACTACTCGCTGCTGCGCTGCTGCTGCTGCGCTGCTGCTGCTACTGTTGCTGCTGCTGCTGCACTACTGCTGCTGCTGCTGCTAAAGTTGCTGCTGCGCTGCTGCTGCTACTGTTTTCTCCCGCGCTGCTGCTGCGCTGCCTGCTGCTGCTGCTGCCTGCTGATGCTGCGCTGCGCTGCTTGGGGTGCAAAAATTTTGTCGTCCTGAGAGGTTTTCAAAACGCTGACCTTTAATCCCAGGGAAAATGCCCAGACGCAAGAAAGCACCTCAAAGCCCCAACAGAAAAAAAAGCGAACTGAAAATACACAAAAAAGAGCAAATAAGCAATGAGATGAAAAGCTCATTTTGGGAACGGAGGAAAGATAAAATAGATAGATAGATAATAGATGATAGATAGAAGATATATAGATAGATAGAAATAGTGGGTGGGTAGGAAAGGAAGGTAGGTAGTAGAGTAGATAGATAATAGATAATAGATAGATAGATAGATAGATAGATAGATAGATAGATAGATAGATAGATAGATAGATAGATAGATAGATAGATAGATAGATAGATAGATAGATAGATAGATAGATAGATAGATAGATAGATAGATAGATAGATAGATGTGTGGGGGAGTGGAGAGAGAGAGAGTCACTACACAGGGCAAGGGCCGATGAAGAAAAATATGTCAGTATTTTTCTGTAACCCTTGAAAATATAGACACACTCTCTCTCTCTCTCTCTCTCTCTCTCTCTCTCTCTCTCTCTCTCTCTCTCTCTCTCTCTCTCTCTCTCTCTCTCTCTCTCTTCTCTCTCTCTCTCTCTCTCTCTCTCTCTCTCTCTCTCTCTCTCTCTTCTCTCTCTCGAGAAATTTGGGGCTTGGATGCAGCTGCAATACAATGTGAATCAGTTCACTTCTTTGCTTTAAAGCAGTTTTTAGGCTTAGATAGACGTACGCCTAATGGTCTTGTTTATAGTGAAACTAATAGATATCCCCTCTCTGTTAATGCTGCTGTAAGATGCGTTAGATATTGGATTAAGGTTCTGCATATTAAAAAAAATAATAATAATGTATGGAATTTGTATAGCGCTGAATCTTGTAAAGCAACAAATCAAAGCGCTTTTACATGTGCTGAATGTGTGTGGGTTTTTTGTTTTGATAAGATTTTCAGTTTTTCCATTGTGCAACTACGAATTGATAGAATTACATCCGTAGACTAAGGAACACTGAAGTGGGAATATATATATATATATATATATATATATATATATATATATATATATATATATATATATATATATATATATATATATCTTCAGTTTAACGTCTATTCACATTTAGTGATTTTAGACGGTGAAGTGGGAATTTTTGCTTTCTTATTGCTTATTGTGAGCTGAATGTGTGTTACACACAAGACCTCAGTTTAACATCTCACTCAAAAACTAGCACCCAGACCACCATTCAGTCTTGTGAATGGGGTAAAAATTTCTGGCACAAACGGGGATCGAGCCTGCAGTTCTCGCTTACTACACAGGTACGTTACCTCTAGACCACCAATCTCCGAATCTGCAACATTCTGATATATATATATATGAAGAAAGAGCGACAACAATCTCACATGAATATCACACAGTGCAATACCGTTTTATTCCAGCATCTGACATACACGTACATGTTTCCAAGCACATCAACACAAGCAAGCATCTTTCACACACAGGCATTTTCCTCAACCGTCGTTCCACCAGGACACCATGCCAAGTCCAGGATCCGTCATGCAACCCATAACAGTGTAGGGTGTTCTCTTGGAATCCGTGTCTGCATCAGTCGACTCTTGGGTCATGCCATCAAGGCCAGTGGGCGACATTTCCACAAACTTCTCGTCTATCACACGGAACCTGCCTTCCTCCCCGATGTCTATGTACAGGTCGTGGTTGCCATCCTCCCCCTGGTACTCCCACGCCCACAGCTGTTCCTTTTCGTTGAATTTTGATGGAAATGTCAAAAATTCTCCAGGAATAAAAATGTCATCAAAAAACCCTATGGAAACATGGATTCCCTCTTTTGTGCAGCTCTTCACTTTGCCAGTGAGGATTTCATCCAAAAAGGGACGAAACACAACATATCGGAAGTGAACAACTGTGTGTGTTGCTCCATCTCCAGGATAAATGAAGCTTTCTTCGTACTTTTCAATGTCCCACAAGGTAATGCACAGACCCACATTGTGAACCACCTTGTTAGCAAATTTCTTTTTCAATATATGTACTATAACGTGTGTTGTGTCTGAATTGAGAAAATGTGGAGCGATCCGGACAGTGTCTTTCATTGACGCTAAGACGAACATGTTGATCGTGGATGAAGCTTTGACCACGCACGTTTCGTGCTTACTCCGGAGTTCAGTCTAGCAAAGACTGAGAGCAGGCTACCTTCTAAATCCTACAAGATGCTT
>CM054141.1:62787277-62792277 GCA_028751875.1 Rapana venosa
CCTCTTAAACGAGATTCGAACCCGGGTCAGCAGATTACGAGCGCATTACTCTAACCACCAGGCTATCCCGTCCCCGAGTGAGGACGGAAGCAATGTCGATTCAAAGAGGGGTGGGGGTGTGGTGTGTGGGGGGGGGGGGGGGGGGGGAGTGTCACCTCAAACAGACACCTGAGAAACCAGAGATTTCAGTCTGCGCTCTCAGCGAAGTCACATCACGAGCTAGACATTCTAACAATGAAGTTATCCTGTCTCCCTTTCCCCCTCCCCCTCCCCCACCCCCACCCGCCTTCCTTCCCCTATATTGAATCAAAACGTTCTCAAGACTAAAAGAGAATGTCGTTGAGTTAATTCATTCCGTTTAGTCATATCAACTTTGCAAAGTTTTCTTAATTTTTATCAGCTTAGAAAAATGGTTGTAATTTAATATAACCAAAACACATTCTCGCATTAGAAACAGGTATGGGACTTACAACAATTTTTTTACATAGGAATCAGTGCACACTGACAATCATCTAAGGGAAATAAACGTTGCCAGACCCAATTCAACACGAGTATATCACCTTATACCGATCCTTTTATTTTGTTTTATTTTTCTTACGATTTTTCTCTGTCAAGTCAAGTCAAAAGTCAAGTCAAACTGATCTTTATTGAGAGTAAAAGCTTATACAACTTTTTTCATTCTGTGCGCGCGCGCGCGCGCGCGCGCGCGCGTGCGTGTGTGTGTGTGTGTGTGTGTGTGTGTGTGTGTGTGTGTGTGTGTGTGTGTGTGTGTGTGTGTGTGTGTGTGTGTGTGTGTGTGTCTGTCTGTCTGTCTGTCTGTCTGTCTGTCTGTCTGTATCTCTGTTTCTGTCTGTCTGTGTCTGTCTGTGTCTGTCTGTCTGTCTGTCTGTCTGTGTCTCTGTGTGTGTCTGTCTGTCTGTCTGACTGTGTCTGTGTGTGTGTCTGTCTGTCTGTCTGACTGTGTCTGTGTGTGTGTGAATGACAAGGTGTTTGCATCTCTTCTATGGGGGGGGGAAAAGTTAATAGACTAAAGAAAAGTCTACTTGGGGTTAACAGCTAATAATGGATGGTTTTAGTTTGTTCTTTTCTGTTTCTCGGCTAGAGCTCTGAGGTTTACCACTGGTGAGACTTTGGGTATGCCCACCTTTTAGGTAGCCGCATTCCGACTTTAGGTGATATAATAATAATAATAATAATAATAATAATAATAATAATAATAATAATAATAATAATAATAATAATAATAATAATAATAATAATAATAAATGGAACTTATATAGCGCTATATCTTGAAAAGACAAATCAAAGCGCATGCATTCAACCTAATCTTACACAGTCATGCAATCAATGATAAATGATCAATAGTTTAAACAAAAAGATATTTACAAACATAGTGCGCTGCAGACAAAATCTATGAAATAAAATTTCAATAGTCAAATGTTTTACAAAAGCACACACACACTCACACAGGTCGTATACTTTAGCAGGGTGATGGGACATGGGTTAGTGAAGGGTTGGATAGTTCTGATATGAGACAGGAGGGGGAAATCTTAGGTTTGAAATGAATATGTCTTGAGGCTGGATTTAAAAGTGTCATAACTAGGTTTCTGGCGAAGAGAGAGAGGGAGCTCATTCCAGGTCGATGGACCCGAAATAGAGAAAGAGCGGCGGCCAACAGTGGATTGGTTGAATCTAGGTATTCGTAGGCACACGGTATCTGCGGTAGAGCGGAGGGAACGTGAAGGAGTGTAGCCTACAGGTTAAGACATTCGCAGAGGTAGGAGGGTGCAGTTTTGTGGAGACATTTGTAACAGAGGGTACTGATCTTATAATTTACTCTCTGTGGCACAGGCAGCCAGTGGAGAGATCGCAAGAGAGGGGTAATGTGCTCAGATTTTTTTCTTTCAGAGAACTAGTCGAGCTGCGGAGTTTTGTATTCGTTGAAGGGAGTGGATAGATGATATATGGTTGTATGAAGCCTTGGTTATACGCACGATCTCCTGGACCTCTTGTGGCAGAGAAGCTGTCGTATGGAAACATTTAGTCGTCAAAAATATGAAGTGTATGACATGATGACAATTATAATGGTAGGAATGAAGGTGTCAAATGTGTGTTCCACGTAAAACCCTTTGTCATTCATGTATTTTTGTGTAAAGTGTACAAGAAATTTGAAACAAATCGGACAGTAGTAGTAGTAGTAGTAGTAGTAGTATATATATATATATATATATATATATATATATATATATATATATATATATATATATATATATATATATATATATATATATATATATATGTGTGTGTGTGTGTGTGTGTGTGTGTGTGTGTGTGTGTGCGCGCGCGTGTGTGTGTGTGTGTGTGTGTGTGTGTGTGTGTGTGTGTGTGTGTGTGTGTGTGTGTGGTGTGTGTGTGTGTGTGCGCGCGCGCGCGCGCATTTTTATCTATTCTTTTATTTCGAGGATAATGGAATAAACACTCATGTGCCTTTTTACATCAAGTCCCCGGGTGTATGCAGGCGTGTAAATTTTGTCAGCCGGTCCCACCGGCACACAATGACCTACTCTTCCGAAAAGGGGAACGGGTTTTAACGTAAGCGCAAGATGTTCCGCGTGCGTTCGCACACGGGACCTCGGTTTATAGTCTCATCCGAAGGACTTTTGGGGGTAGTGGAGTCGGCACTGATGTTAACTCCAGAGGAAAAAATCCTCTTGAACGGGAATCGAACTCGGGTCAGCAGATCACAAGCGCATCACGCTAACCACCAGGCTATCCCTGGTGCCCTGGTGTGTGTGTGTGTGTGTGTGTGTGTGTGTGTGTGTGTGTGTGTGTGTGTGTGTGTGTGTGTGTGTGTGTGTGTGTGTGTGTGCGCGCGCGCGCGCGTGTGTGTGTGTGTGTGTGTGTGTGTGTGTGTGTGTGTAAGAGAGAGAGATGAACCAAGATATAAGATGAATACCCCAGTATGGTTCACAACTGGGTGTACACTCGATCACAGTCATCGCGCGACGAATCTTTTGTTAGAATAGCATCATTAATTTAAATGATGCCACAGTGATGACGGGATAGCTCAGTGGTCGGAGCACTCGCTTTCCCCCAGCCAAGTTAAGCAGCGTCGAGCAAGGTTACCAGTTGGATGGGTGACCGTTTGCGCGCCTTGGCTTCAGTACAGTTCCCCCAGTTCACCTAGCTGTAAATGGGTACCTGTCCTCTTTAGGGTCAGGGAAGGTAAAGCAGCGAGGGAGAGGAGATGGGCGCCGCCCTCAATATGTTGGCCCTAGAGAAGTGAGGTCTCTGACACCTCGCTCCCCTACGACCTTATAGGTTATGGGACTCCTTTACCTTTTTACCTTTTACAGTGATGAACTGTCCGGCCTGGTCACTTGTTCACCCTGTTCTCCGCTCCACGGTGACTCACAGGATCAGGACTCGTATACAAAGAACGCTAATCACTTTCATCGCAGAGACTCTTCACGTATACAACAAATAAGTACAAACGCGTATAGTATCAAAGAGAAAGAGGCAGACCATCAACATGCTCCGTTGCCAACATCACTGAGATTTGTGGTCTGGGAGTGAGGGCTACAGGAGATCGTAGAACTCAGCAGGGACACAGAGAGAGATGGTGAACTCTGGTGGTATTGCATGGAGCTCCTACCGTCGACAGCGGTGATTGAGGCAGCTGAGTTTGGAGTTTTGTTGCTGTTGTTGTTGTTTTGGGGGGAGAGTTAAGTATTAAGGGATATGTTTCATTACACTAGAAACTACTCTTTAGCCTCGCTTTGACGTGAATCAGATTAAATTATTTTTTTTAATTCAATGGAAAAAACAACAACAATAATACCAACAACAACAACAACCAAAAAAGAATAAAAAGGGGAAAAAAACACTTATTTTATACATGACAAACTATTCTGGATCAGAAACTGATCCCACCGGGTGCCATGATTAAAGGGAGGTAGTTATTCCAAGTAAGAATGAAGAGTAAAGAATGCTTGCTTCCCTTTGACTAACTGTACATGGAAGGGAAAAATGCAAACATAATAAACATCGACCAATCGTAATAAGTAATACACAACAGAACAAACATACAACAACAGCTGGTACATATATATTAGCGCGTGGCCATGTGTAAACATTTGCGAATACATCCGAGTCCTTCAAGTGATAAAAAAGGACAGGGGTCTTAATCATAAAAATGGGAGTGGGAAGGGGATCAGGGAAAAAGAGGGAGTGGTTAAGGATAGAGGGGTTTGGAGGCTGAAGTTTGTGAAGAAGGGAAAGGGAGTGGTTGGATAAAGGGGGAGGGGTTGAGTAGGAGGTATATTGGGTCGGGAAAAGAGGGGAGGACTTGGGTCAGAAGGTGTGAATTTTGCTAAACCTTCGGGGATGGAGGTTCACGGGAGGAGTTCGTTAGAGGGACGTTGTGGTGTTAGCATCTCACTCAGTCTGGCTCCGCGACTAGGCTAATATTGTCGTCAGTAGGGGGCTTTGTAGGTGGTGTCCCGCGTATGTTAGCTCAGAACAGGCACCAATGAACACCACCAAAGTGATCCAGCAACAGGGCAGGGCTCCTTTGGCTAGTGACCTGGCGACGGCCTGACATCGATGGGTTTCCTGTGGATTTCTGAGCCTGAGAATACGGCTGGGGTGAAGAGACTGAAATGAGCGGTGTGGGAACAGCAGGACAGGGTTGTAACAGAAGATGAGCCGGCAGTAGATAGATAGATAGATAGATAGATAGATAGATAGATAGATAGATAGATAGATAGATAGATAGATAGATAGATAGATAGATAGATAGATAGATAGATAGATAGATAGATAGATAGAATGCATTGATTTACTGAGCTTAACGAACTTCTCAACAGGCACACCTATTTACCAACAATTTGGTAGACTGATCGATTCTCGAGTACTTGTCACTAGAAACATTTAGGTATGCGATCAAGGCTGATAGGGATATTGCTTTTTCAGCCAGCTTGCGTGTGTGTGTGTGTGTG
>CM054141.1:62797277-62809777 GCA_028751875.1 Rapana venosa
CCTGCTCTGTGGAGGGGCTAACACTGATTGGCCTTCTGTAACGACCAACTGTAGCACCGCAACTGACGATAACTCTACCTAGGTGCAATTATGGTTCTGCCTGCCACTCTGGCCAGCCAAGGCCGGTGGTCAGTGGCCGTGATGTGCAATGAGGTGGACCTCCTCCCCCTCCCCTACACTCACCCCCAACCTCCCATCCCCCAACCTCGCCCCCCCCCCCCCCCTCCTACACTCACCCCCAACCTCCCATCCCCCAACCTCACCTCACCCTGGGATGTATATGTGCAGTATGTGTTGTGGGAAGTGGCGGATGGTTTGCTAGGGTTTTGCTTGCACTTATCCTTTTTGTCTGTGTGTCTGTGTGGCTTCTGCTGGGTATATATGCTGTTCTTCCGTTGTTGTTCTTTTAATTATTCTTATTCTTACTCTTATTCCTATTCTTCTTCTTCTTCCTCTTCCTCTTCTTCTTCTTTTTCTTCTTTTTATTATTATTATTATTATTAATCATGATATAATATATGCACTTTATATAGCGCTGAATCACGTAAAGCAACAAACCAAAACATTCAAATCATCTACACGCCCCATAAATAATTAATATTCATGTGTCCTGTTCTGTCTGTCTATCTGGCTGGCTGGCTGGCTGGCTGGATGGATGGATGACTGACTGGCTGTCTCTCTCTCTCTCTCTCTCTCTCTCTCTCTCTCTCGCTCGCTCTCCCCTCTCTCTCTCTCTCTCTCTCTCTCTCTCTCTCTCTCTCTCTCTCTCTCTCTCTCTCTCTCTCTCTCTGTCTCCCTTTCTGTGTGAGTACGTATAAGAGGGAGAAAGTGCAAAACAGACGTCATAGAGGTCACGACAACTTAGATATAGTGTACTGCATTGTGTTGTGTTGTGTTGTGTTGTATTGTATTATGTAGTGCCCTGTCGTGTCCTGCCGAAGTGTAGTGTAGTGTAGTGTAGTGTAGTGTAGTGTAGTGTAGTGTAGTGTAGTGTAGTGTAGCGTATAATAGCGTAGTGAGGTTTTTTATGTTATCCTTTTATTTCGAGGTTAATGGAATAACCACCCATGTCCTTTTTTACATCTTGTCCCCGTGCGTATGCGGTTTTGTAAATTCTGTCATTTGTTCCCACCGGCACACAATGGCCTACACTTCCGAAAAGTGGTATTGTTTTAAAGTGTGCGCGAGAGGTTAGTAATAATGATAATAAATGGAATTTATATAGCGCTGTATCTTGCACAGACAAATCAAAGCGCTTGCACTCAACTCATTCTTACACAGTCATGCAACCAATAGCAAGTAATAGTTCTAACAAGTCCAAATGCACACACACACACACACACACACAAACACACACGTTATACACTTTGGCAGGGTGATTGAATTTTTGGCTGTTGAAAAGTAGGGATAGCTATGAAATGAAACAGGAGAGGAAATTCTTAGGTTTGAAACAAATATGTCTTGAGGCCAGATTTAAAAGAGTCACAAGAAGGCCTTTGGCGAAGAAAGATAGGGAGGTCATTCCAAATCGATGGACCATAAACAAAGAAAGAGCGACGGCCAACAGTGGACTGGTTGAATCTAGGTGTTTGTAAGCACAAGGAATCTGCAGCAGAGCGAAGGGAACGAGAAGGGGTGTACAGGTGGAGACATTCACAGAGGCAGGAGGGTGCTGTTTTGTGGAGACATTTGTAACAGAGAGTACTGATCTTATAGTTTATTCTTTGTGGCACAGGCAGCCAGTGGAGAGATCGCAAGAGAGGGGTAATGTGCTCCGATTTTTTCTTTCTGAGGACTAGTCGAGCTGCAGAGTTTTGAATACGTTGAAGGGAGTAGATAGATGATGCTGGTAGACCAGCCAAAAGAGAATTGCAATAGTCCAGATGTGAAAGAATGAGAGATGCCACGAGTTTTGATGTTGTGTCTGTGGACAGGTACTTTCGAATTGCACTAATACGCCGTAATTGATAGTAGCAGGACTGGCAGGTCTGGGTGATGAATCTTTTCATAGAGAGTGTGTTGTCAATAATGACCCCTAGATACTTTACAGCAGTGGATAGAGGGACTGATGCATTGCCGAATTCTATTGAAGCTGTTGTAATGGAAGAGAGTTTGTTTTTGGTCCCTACAAGCATGGCTTCAGTGTTATCAGCAGGTTATAGTCTCATCCGAAAGACTTTTGGGGGGGGGGGGGGGGGGGGGGGAGTGGAGTCGGCACTGATGTTAACTCCAGGGGAAAGATTTCCTTGATCGGGATTTGAATTCGGGTGAGCAGTTCACGAGCGCAATGCACAAAGATGTAACCACTAACCTAGGCTATCCTGTAGTGTAGTGCAGTGTGTCCAGCATAAGAGCCAGGAGACTTGTCAGAGAAGAAGGTGAGCGGCTCTCCCTGTGTGGGGCCTATGACGACAGTTCAGAGTAACCTGCTGTTTTCCTGTCAGCCATGTCCATCTGCTTCAGTATAATTATATGGGTTGCTTCTTTTCAGAGGGCTTTGTGAGAGGAACAACTCTTGTTTAGGTGTGGGTTCTTTTACATGCGCTAAATGTATGTTGCACTCGTACTGCAAGCTCAATTTATAATGTCATTTAGAACACAAACGTCACCGGCGGTCTTGTAGATAGAAAAGCTGGCCGGATCAATCCCGATTTTTGTTGGGGGGGGGGGGGGGCAGTGTTTGTTTGGGGGGGGGTTGCTTTCAAGGTAGGTGTCTTACCACTTGACACTATCAGGCCACATGTCTGTACTAATCAAAATCTATCTCCAGTGCAAGGCTCTCATTTCTGTATAGTGACTTAGCCACATCAGCTTCAAACGCAGTCTTCTACTTGAAGATGCTGTGTTACCAAAAATTTTGTGGTCGGTGCTTTATCTTTTAAGGCTGATTCCCATAGCTCACTCAAAACAAGTATTTCAAAACAAACTAACTGTGTAACATTAATAAAACCAGATTAAAATACAATACGTCTTATGGTCCACACAGATGTCTCTTTCTCGCAAAAAATCTGCAATCTTCGTACACAGCTCTGGCTATCGATTGATAACAGAATCAAATCCAAAATCGGTGTCCTTACTTTTCGAACTCTGTTTGACTTAAGTCTTTCCTAAGCTGCTTATTGTGATAGGGTTAAATCCAGATTCATCTGGGAACGGTTACAAGAGGAGAGAAGGTTGTTGAAGTTGACTTACCTCCTTGAAAAATCCTTGGGGGTATTGCATTAAATTTGTCAGTGTCGATTCAATTCAAATCGATTCAAATACTTTATTATCTCACAAATGAATTGAATTGAGCTGAATTGAAATAATTGAAAAGTCGTTAGTGCATTGCACTGCATTCTTCAAGCAGTGTGTCGTGTCCAGATAGAGCCCATCCCTGTCCGGGCTGCATGATGCATGCTGGGCTTTGTCATCCATCCCACTTGGCCATAGCTGGCCTACTCCTCTACAAAAGAGACTGATGGGATTGTAACGTGCACGACAAATGAACCAGAGTACAAAGCTGGACAATGGGAACAGAATGGAAAGCACGGCGTGTCAGATTCGTGCATGTTACTAACAATATCACTGGCCTGGTCTACCACAAAAAACTCGCAACACTTATAGAACGGCAGCACAGATAGTCTTTCGGATCAAGTTCCTTCGGATGAGACTATAAACCGAGGCACGCAGAACATCTTGCGCACACATTAAAATCCTGTTTCGCTTTTCGTAAGAGTAGGCCATTGTGTGCCGGTGGGAACAGATGACAATTTACAAAGCCACATACACACGGGGACTGGATGTAAAAAAAGCACATAAGTGCTTATTCCATGATCCTCGATATAAAAGAATAAGATGACACGATAACCCGAGAGATCCGGTGTGTCACATATAATTATTCAACGCACGTAAAAGAACCCACGGCAACAATGGAGTTGTCCCTGGGGAAATTTGATAGAAAAAAGCCACTCTGATTGGGAAACAAAAACAGTTGCAAACAGAAAAAGAAAAAAAAAACATTGTATATGGTGCTGCTCTTGAGGCGACACACTCTCCCTGGGGAGAGCAGCCCGAATTTCACGCAGAGAAATTTGCCGTGGCTTAAAGTGGTATACAATTCAAGACAATACAATACAGATCATCTTCATCCTCAGCGTAGTCAATATCTGGTGATACACAACATCAACAGTATCAGAAGACAAAAAGACACGCACAGCAAGTAACCAAACATAGAGTGCAATGATCAGCTTCCGGTTTGTTAGTGACAGATGCAGGGAATGACAGAAGGTCTTCAACATTAGGCTGTCTTGCACACACACACACACACGCACGACACACACACACACACACACACACACACACACACACACACAACACACACACACACACACAACCACACACACAAGTAACCAAACATAGAGTGCAATGATGAAAAAAGCAAATGCACTGCTTATTCGATGTACCATATGAAAATAAAAGTTTGACTTTGACTTTGACTTTGACACAGAGAGACAGAGAGAGAGAGAGAGAGAGAGAGAGAGAGAGAGAGAGAGAGAGAGAGAGAGAGAGAGAGAGGAGAGAGAGAGAGAGAGAGAGAGAGAGAGAATTTCTCTAGACTATCTGGGAAAAACCCACCATCTGTTCTCAATTCCATACAGACAGAAACAAAGACACCCACCACTGGTGAGGCGCTGTAAGGGGCTTCATCATTATTGACAATAACAACCACAAGCCTATGAGGCCTTCTAAGGGAGTTCTTCCATGTGTAACGCCAGGCTGAGATCTCTGGGTCTATACATCTGCGCATATGCTTACCTGCCTGTCCATGTTAGGGCCATGGGTGGACAGGGAGAGCAGACCACGGCGGTAATGAGCTCAACTATTCACAGACTGACTCGGAAAGATAAGGTGGATAATTAGGTCTCAGGGTGATGGAAGAGGGGAGGGGGAAGGAGGAGATGGAAGCAGGTTGGGGGCAGGGGGGTGGGGATGTTGTGTCATAAAGTAGGTTGTTGTCATAAAATAGACAGGATCAACTGACGAGAACTTTTCCCTGGGTCTGGAAACTTCCTGTAAAAACTGACCTTCTTCTTTCTTTCATCAGTTCAGTTCAGTTCAGCACAATCACCTTATTCATTATCTCACAAATGGAGAAACACGTGTGGGCTACAAGCCATACATAAAAACAGCAAACAGGAAAACATTACAGCAAGTAGTAAAGCATTAGAGAAAAACACCATAACACGGTATCCGTGTCTTATCCGCAGGTGGGCTGCCAATGCACAGACTGCAAATCGCAGGACAAACGATTCCAAAAACTCATTATCCCTATTGTCTTTGTGAGCTTGCGACTCAGGCAAAACTACAGATTTTCCCAGGGAAAGTTAGGGAGTAACACGTTTTACCTTCCCATTCTCGATCGAATTCTTATTCATGTGATATCTTTTTATTGCCATTATTTCGGGTCGTGTTTAAATGTGTGTTGATTACATAAAACGATGCGCTAAGCAGTTTAACGACAAAATCCAGTTACGTTTGGACCAGGTTCGCGCAGTTGAAGACTTAAATCCAGTTAACGACAAGACAAGCAGTTAACGACAGCACAGGCAGCTAGTGACAGGGAGCGGTGGTTGTGAAATAACAGTGGAGTGCAGCCTCTCTGGAAGGCAGTCAAGCAGGGGCCATTCACTCTGGAGACTGTCCTTAAGGCTACACACCGGTATTAATTTGGGGGTCACGTAGTATCTTCTATAGAGTGCCAGTGGAAAAAAGTGTTGGTGATTTTCACAGATTTTTTTTAAGCATGAAAAAATGGACTGTGCACTTGTTTTTTGGATTGAGGACATAGAGCAATACCAGGTAGTCACGAGAACGTTGGAAATAACCATCAAATGAGGTTTGCCTGTATTCCTACAGCGTTGACCCTGCGCATGCATATTGCGGTAAGGAAGCTAGCAGACAACAAAGGACTGAGAGGGGTACAGTACAGTGTTTGCTGAAAAATATAAAAAAAACTTCAAACCTACCAAATTTGTTCAAAATCACATGAGTTTTGAGTCAGAGGCTAGTTTTTCACAAAAAGTGGTTTTTATTTCTGTGGATGCCTTAGTACGTGCGGTATGAATATAAGAGTTACATAGAAAAACAGAAGCAAAAGAGTAATTTTTTTAATACCGGTGTGCAGCCTAATGAACAGAAAGACTGTGGCTGAGCAGGGCGTGGTGTGGTTTGGCGTTACATCGTCAGCTTTCGGCCTAGAGGTCTGCCTACCTACCTCTACTGTGAGAGCCTCCTAGTTTGACTACCATCCTTCCCCCGTGAGGATGCCGGAAGGGGGGGGGGGGGGGGACCTGTCAGTATAAATAGCATCCCCACCTTCTGGAAATCCTGTGCTAGGAATTTCCTCTGTTCTATCACTCTCTCTGTTTCTTCCTTGTTCTTTTTCTTCCTGTCTGGATTTGGGGGATTTTTTTTTAATATTGTCATCCGTTCACACCAGTATGATATGGCCTACTTTTTCTGAAAGGAAGCACGGGTTTTTAAAGTGTATACAAGATGATCTGCGTGTGTTCGCACAAGGGTTCTCTGTTTATAGCTAGTCTCATCAGAAGGACTTGAGGACGAATGGAGTCAGTGCTGATGTTAGTTAAGTCCAGGAGGAAATCCCCTAAAATGAATGTCTCCTTGGTGGTTCCATCCCGGGCCGTCAGTTCACGAGCACTACGCTCTAACCACTGGGCTACCCCGCCCCTGTCATAACACTTAAAAGTTTGTTTGTCTTAAAAAAAAAAAAAATTTTTTTTAAAATATATATATATATATAAAGAAAAAGATTATGGCTGCATGTAGCCCAGTTACAATCCTTAAACATAATAGATGTCATGGAAGCATAGGAAAGTTAGGCTTGCTCTTAAGTCCTTAACGACAAGACGTCTTTAAAACGTTTTCTCCTTCTTCTTTTCTTATGATTGTCTCCAAAATCTATTCATTATTGTATACAAATGTTACAAATGTCTCCACAAAACAGCACCCGCCTACCTCTGTGAATGTCTTCACCTGTACACTCCTTCACGTTCTCTGCGCTCTGCTGCAGATACCTTGTCCTTATGAATACCTAGATTCAACCAATCCACCATCGGCCGTCGCTCTTTCTCTATATCTGGTCCATCGATCTGGAATGACCTCCCTCTCTCTCTCTGCCAAAAGCCCTCTTGTGACACTTTTAAATCCAGTCTCAAGACATATTTATTTCAAACCTAAGATTTTCCTCTCCTGCTTCATCTCATAGTTTTTCCCTGCCTTCAACAGCCAAGATTCTATTGCCCTGCCAGGGTGTGTGACTCTGTGTGTGTGTGTGTGTGTGTGTGTGTGTTGTGGTGTGTGTGTGTGTGTGTGTGTGTGTGTGTGTGTGTGTGTGTGTGTGTGTGTGTGTGTGTGTGTGTCGCGCGCGCGCGTGCATGCACATTTGGACTTGATGGAACTATTAGTTGTTACTGGTTGTATGACTGTGTAAGAATGAGTTGAGTGCAAGCGCTTTGATTTGTCTCTGCAAGATATTGTGCGATATAAATTCCATTTATTATTTATTAGTATTATTATTATTAATTATGAAACTCATTAACGATGGATTATTGCTGAATCTGTTAAGGATGAAGAAAAGGTCATAATTATATGC
The DNA here is from genome assembly GCA_028751875.1 of Rapana venosa. Lineage (NCBI taxonomy): Eukaryota > Metazoa > Mollusca > Gastropoda > Neogastropoda > Muricidae > Rapana > Rapana venosa. The sequence goes on from CM054141.1 coordinate 62,804,935, forward strand.
ACAAAATCTGTTCATCCGAGTTCGAATTCGTTCAAGAGGATTTTTCCTCTTGAGTTGACATCAGTGCTGACTCCACTCCCCCAAAAAGTCCTTCGGATAACACTATAAACCGAGGTACCGTGTGCGAATGCATGCAGAACATCTTGCGCACACTTTAAACCTGTTCCGCTTTTCGGAAGAGTAGGCTGTTGTGTGCCGGTGGGAACGGATGACAGAATTTACAAAAGTGAATACACACAGGGACTCGATGGAAAAAAGCACAGAGTTGCTTATTCCATTATCCTCGAAATAAAAGAATAAAAGAAAAAAAAGAAAAGAATTTTCTAAAATCTGTTCCCATATATTATGGCTTTTTCTGAGTTTATGTGTGCAGACAGGCGGTGCTGGTCGGAGCTGAAACTCCTTTAAAGAAGAAAAAGAACCGCAAAGAAGAATAAGCCCATAGCTAAACATCCCACACGCCATATTGGCTTTCAAGGAACAGAAAACGGAAGCGGAAACATGAGAAAGGAAGGAACGGTTACTCTCCCCATATGATGATCCTTTTACAGGCATATTCCCTTCCCTTCCGTTTATCTCAAATACGCCTGTTGAAAGCACGGTGACTGGTCAATACAATGGAAATGAGGTCAGCCAATGCTATCACACAATCCTAATCGATAAGACTAAGCTATCCTGAAATGCCTGAACATGCAATACCATTTACTAACTGGCCAGCAAATCAGAAGGTATGGTCGGCATTCATAGACCGTAACGTTGTTTGTGTTCCGATCTCTTCTGTTGCAAATGATGCAAACAACTGAATAAAATCTATCTAGATTTTCAATTGTGATAAGGATGGGGTGACAGAGGAAGTTGGGTGGAAGGATGGGAAGAAGAAGAAAAAGAACCAGTACCAGAACCAGAACAACCAGAACAACCAGAACAAGAACAACAACAAGAACAAGAAGAACAAGAGATCATTGATGGCGATGATTCTGATAATCATTATGACGACGACGACGACGACGACGACGACGATGATGATGATGATGATGATGATGATGATCATGACGACGACGACGATGACGATGATGATGATGATGATGACGACGATGATGATGATGATGATCAACAAGAGTTAAAACAACAACAACTTCAGGCAATGGTACGCCACACAACAAGACCATGGATGTGGGTACTTAGATCAGAATAAGCGACGTGAGAGTAACAGTACTGAGGTGTTACAGAAAAGGTGACTTGTAGCGTCGTTGAGAGAGAGAGAGAGAGAAGAGAGAGAGAGAGAGAGAGAGAGAGAGAGGAGAGAGAGAGAGAGAGAAGAGAGAATCAAATCAAATCAAATCAATCAAATCAAATCAATCAAATCAAATTCTTTTATTTCGAGAATAATAAATAAGCACCATGTGCTTTTTTTACATCCAGTCCCCACCCTTAGGGGTACACCATGACAGTAAAATAAGCCCACTATCCCCAAACTCACACAGAAAAAAAACCCAAAAAAGACAGAGAGGGACACAGAGAGAGAGACAGAGAGGGCGAGACAATAACAATGACAAATTCTTTTATTTCAAGGATAATGAATAATCACCCATGTGCTTTTTTACATCCAGTCCCCGCCCTTAGGGATACATCATATGATAATAAAATAAACCCAATACCCATACACTTACACAGTAAAAAGAAGAAGAAAATGCACACACAAAAACCACAAGAAACCACCAAAAAAAGAAGAAACAACAACAACAAATACAATAAAACAAAACGAAAACAAAAACCACAAATCATGTAAATAGTATCATTTTTGCAAACGGAGAGAGAAGAGAAAGAGGAGAGGGAGGGAGGGAGGAGAGAGAGAGAGAGAGAGAGAGAGAGAGAGAGAGAGAGAGAGAGAGAAGAGAGAGAGAGAGAGAGAGAGAGAGAAGAGAGAGAGAAGGGGGTAGGGAGGGAGGGGAAAGGGGAGAGAGGGGGAGGGGAGAGAAAGAGAAGAGGGGAGAGAGGGGAGAGAGAGGGGGCATATGGAGGTAGGGAGAGAGAGGGGGGAGGAGGAGAAGAAGAGAGAGAGAGAAGAGGGGAGGGAGGGAGAGAGAGAGAGGAGGGGGAGGGAGGGAGAGAGAGAGAGAAGAGGGGAGGGAGGAGAGAGAGAGAGAGGGAGGGAGGAGGGGAGGAGGAGAGAGAGAGAGAGAGAAGAGGGGAGGGAGGGAGAGAGAGGAGAGAGAGGGAGAGAGAGAGAGAAGGGGGGAGGGAGGGAGGAAGAGAGAGAGGAAGTGAGGGAGGGAGAGAGACAGACAGAGACAGAGACAGAGAATCATATATTCTATGGGTACCTGGTTAAACATAGCATGCTTTTTCTTGTACACCAAAAAGCAATGTCTCTCTCTCCCCCAGTCAGTCAGTCTGAGTTCATAAGTGGTGTGTGAGTAATTATGTTATAACAAAGGGCAGTCGTGGGGGGATGGGGTGGGGGGCGCGAGGGGGAGGAAGAGAGGAGGAGATGGCTTTGGTACAAGCACGCGCGCGTGCTTGGTGTGTGTGTGTGGGTGTGTGTGTGTGTGTGTGTGTGTGTGTGAGTGTGTGTGTGGAGTGTGTGTGTGTGTGTGTGTGTGTGTGCGTGCGTGCGTAGTGTGTGTGTGTGTCTGTCTGTCCGCGCGCACGCGCGTGCGTGCGTGCGTGTGTGAGTGGAAAGGGTGAAGTGTGTGTGCAAAACGTGTGTGTGTGAGAGAGAGGGAGAAAGAGCGAGTGTGTGTGCGCGCGTGTGCGTGTATGTACATGCACGTGCGCACGCATTTGCGTGTGTCTGTGTGTGTGCGCTTGTGTGTGTGTGTGTATGTATGTGTGTACGTGAATGCGTGCATGGAAAATCGTGCGTGTATGTGTCCAAGTCAAAGTCAAAGTCAAACTTTTATTTCCAGATGATACATTGAATAAGCAGTGCATTTGCTTTTTTCTCATCAAGCCATCTATCTAAAGTGTGTTTGTGTGTGTGAAAAAGGGGAGGAGGGGGGAAGTTTTCTGCGTGAACGTTTACTTTGTGTGAGTGCTCAAGGTACCACCACAGATGTGTATGAATATATAAATAATATATTCCTAATTTGATTGATAGATAGATAGATAGATAGATAGATAGACAGACAGACAGACAGACAGACAGATAGATAGATAGATAGATAGATAGATAGATAGATAGATAGATAGATAGATAGATAGATAGATAGATAGATAGATAGATAGATAGATAGATAGATAGATAGATAGATAGATAGATAGATAGATAGATAGATAGATAGATAGATATTCTCAATGTTTTATATATATATATATATATATTATATATATATATATTATCAAGAGCTACTACGACAACTTCAGATGCTCTGTGGGCCATAGCAACACTGTCTTCGAAGTCAAGACTGGAGTAAGACAAGGATGTGTGATGTGGGCAGTTCTCTTCAATCTGGCCATTGTTTGGGTGATGAGGAAGACGACAGAAGACACCCCAAGAGGGACTCGCTGGAGCCTGTTCTCAACACTAGACAACCTTGACTTTGCGGATGACCTGGCGCTGCTGTCACACACACACCAAGATATCCAGGAGAAGACCAGCAGACTCCAAACATTCGGACAGCAAGTGGGGCTTCGTATTAGCACCAAGAAAACAGAGACAATGTCGCTCAGTGAACACACCAGCCCCTGTGAAAGTGAATGGAACTGACCTGCAACAGACAGACAAGTTCACATACCTTGGCAGCAGCATCAAACTAGAGGGCGGCACAAAAGAAGACAACCACAACAGACTGGGCAAGGCCAGGAGTGTGTTTAGGGAGATGAACAATATCTGGAGATCAACTCAGTACAGCACCAACACCAAGCTGAAATATACCAGAGCTGTGTTGTATCTACGCTCCTGTACGGTTCTGAGTGCTGGAGGATGACGGAAGTGGACCTTACCAAAATTCGATCCTTTCACACCATATGCCTCCGAAGAATTCTCCGGATCTTTTGGCCAGAGAAGATCTCCAATGAAGACCTACTACGGAGATGCAGGCAGGAAGACATAGGAACCATCATCACCAGACGACGATGGAAGTGGCTTGGGCACATCCTCCGAAGAGACCCACAGTCAATCACAAGAACAGCATTGCACTGGACCCAGAAGGAAGGAGAAAGAAAGGAAGACCAAAAGCAACGTGGAGGAGGACTGTAGAAAGTGAGATGAAGGCCATGCAGCACTCTTGGGGATCAGTGACTAGGTTGGCCCAGGATAGGCAGGAGTGGAAGCGCTTTGTTGCTTTCGCTTCTCTGGCTGTCTCTGTACTGTCTCTGTCTTTGTCTCTGTCTCTGTTTCTGTCTGTCTCTGTCTCTCTTATCCTCGAAATAAAAGAATTTGACTCCACTTGACTTGACTCTCTCTCTCTCTCTTTTTGAAGGGGGGGGGGGTGAGGGGAGGGTAGGTATTTCTCTATCTGTCTCTGTCCTTCTTTTATTTCTTTTTCTTCTTTCTTTCTTTCTTTCTTCCTTCCTTCCTTCTCCTTATATATATTAATATTATATATATATATATATATATATATATATATATATATATATATATATATTATATAATATATATATATATATATATATATTATATATACGCGCGTGTCTAAGGCGCACGCACATGCAGGTAAAGACATCTGCGCAAAAAATAATGCCAAAGTCATCTTGCTGTCTGATCGATAATCTCTGCAATATTGATTCAAATATCCTGCACAGAAAGAAAGAAAGAAAAAAGAAACAAAGAAAGAAAATAACAAAGAAACAAACAAACAAATAAACAAGGAAGGAGGGAAGGAAGGAAGGAAACAAA
>CM054141.1:62814777-62817277 GCA_028751875.1 Rapana venosa
GATAGATAGATAAATAGATAGATAGATAGATAGATAGATAGATAGATAGATAGATAGATAGATAGATCAGATAGACTAGATAGACAGACAGAAGATAGACAGATAGAAGATAGATAGATAGATAGATAGATAGATAGATAGATAGATAGATAGATAGATAGATAGATAGATAGATAGATAGATAGATAGATAGATAGATTGATAGATTGAAGTAGGTAGGTAGGTAGGTAGGTAGGTAGGTATGTAGGTAGGTAAGTAGAAATATAGACAGATAGATAGATAGATAGAGAGAGAGAGAGATAGATAGATAGATAGATAGATAGATAGATAGATAGATAGATAGATAGATAGATAGATAGATAGATAGATAGATAGATAGATAGAGAGAGAGAGATAGACAGACAGACAGACAGATAGATAGATAGATATAGATAGATAGATAGATAGATAGAAGAAGAAGATAGATAGATAGATAGATAGATAGAGAAGACAGATAGATAGATAGATAGATAGATAGATAGATAGATAGATAGATAGATAGATAGATAGATAGATAGATAGATAGATAGTAGATAGATTAGATTGATTGATAGATTGATAGGTAGGTAGGTAGGTAGGAGGTAGGTAAATAGAAATAGAAGATAGATAATAGATAGATAGATAATAGATAGATAGATAGATAGATAGATAGATAGATAGATAGATAGATAGATAGATAGATAGATAAGAGAGAGATAGAGAGAGAGATAGACAGACAGACAGACAGATAGATAGATAGACAGACAGACAGACAGACAGGCAGATAGATAGTGATAGATGATAGATGATAGAGAGATAGAGAAAATAGATAGATAGATAGATAGAGTAGAATAGATAGATAGATAGATAGATAGATAGATAGGATATAGATAGATAGATAATAGATAGATAGATAGATAAGATAGATAGATAGATAGACACAATACCACACACACACTTCCACAATGCTCATGAATCCCACTACCACATAGCACCCAGGCGCCATCCACCCGCTTACGAAGCCTGCAAGCCTCCACCATCCATCCCACCCCACATACCCACCCCACACCACCACCACCACCACTACCACCATCACCATGCCACCAGCACCACACCACACTACCATGCATGCTTCCAATCTGTTCGTCTCGCTTCTTGTATGCTCCGTAGACTTCCAAGACTGATTCTTAAAGGAAAAGCTTTACGGCAGTTAGAAGCTGAGGGTGTATGTGTGTATATGTGTGTGGTTGATACTGTTCAGGTATCAGAGACTCAAACTTGTTCGTTGGGTGATGTGATTGATTGTTTTCATACTGTTTAAAAGCTCGTTGACCACAGAGGCCATTCTTTGTGTTGAAAAGGGATTTTCTTTTTTGGTCTCTGTCTGTTCGGGGTAAGTCGTTTGCTGTGTGTCTGTACAAGCGTGAATGTTGTCTTTTTTTGTCTTGTTTTTTTTTTTCCTCTGGGGGTAGGATTTCAAATGAGTGTCGCGAAACAAAAAAAGTGATGACATGATAACAGTAGTTCCGCCTTGTTTTTTCTGTCTTCTTTTTGGCTATGAGACCAAATCAACTGCTACTTTGATTAATTATAATGATGATAACATGGTGATGGTGATGATGATGATGAGGAGGAGGAGGAGGAGGAAGAGGAGGAGGAAGATGAAGAGGAGGAGAATGTGATGATGATGAGGAGGAGGGGGAGGGGGATAGAAATGATAAGTACAATATATATTTATTGCCTAATATTATCATTATCATCATCATCATCATCATCAATAGCTCAACTCTCTAACCACGAGGCTATGCCCCCCCCCCCCCCCCTCCCTTTCTCATTTTTTCAGATGATATTTCCTTATAAAGGAAAAGAAAGAAAACAAAAAAGGCTTAAAGTCCATCTCACACCCTGTATGGTTTGTCAGCAGCTCTGCCTTCTGCAACATCGCTCGGATCGATTTTTAAACCATCATCTTTCCTGTCTGTTTTTTCCAGGTCTGTGAATCTCTGTATGTCATATGTCTGATTACCTAGATCTCTCTCTCTCTCTCTCTCTCTCTCTCTCTCTCTCTCTCTCTATCTCTCTCTATCTATCTCTCTCTCTCTCTTGCTCTCTCTTTCTCTCTCTTTCTCTTTCTCTCTCTCTATGTTTGTGTGTGTCTGTCTGTTATTGTAAAAAAGAATTTTTGTAACTGGCACATATCCCTTCAAGCGAGATTTAGAACACGAACTCTTGGACTGTGTTATAGCAAAGAAATTTGTTAATACCGATGTTGACATTAATCATCTATGTAAATTGTAGTGTGAAAGAGTAGAAGATGAAGTTGATTTCGTTTTCCAGTACATAGAATATGGCACAATTCTTAAAATAAAATTTTAAAAAGTGTGATGTCATTTGGTTGCCTGATGCATTAAGATGTGACTTACGAAGTGTTTTGTCAATATGTATTGAAGGTAATAATATCTCATGCGGAGTATATCGCAGG
>CM054141.1:62827277-62829777 GCA_028751875.1 Rapana venosa
AAGAATTTAATCTCAAATACAATATCTTTCCTTATGTTCCTTTTGAGTCAACGCAAAAAAGAATGTGGCGAACGTCAAGCCCAGTATTTGACAAAAAAATTTAAGGCCATAAGGATTGCAAACAATTCACACGTAAAAATAGACAAATGTTTTCCTAAATGAAATGATTTTTGTACTTTAAAAACAGGAATCACAAATGCTGCCCCATTTCTTCCTGATTCCAGAACAGATCCATCAGTATACACTTTTAAATGATTAGAATAATTACTTTCAATGTGACTTTTTACATCAACGGTGAGCAAATTTTGATCTTCATTCTTTTTTACATCCGTGTAGTCAGTGTCAAAGTTAGCTGATATATGTTCCCAAGGAGGCATTTGAGGAACCATCGGAAAAATTGGATTTGTTGTTAGGTCAATACCAATGTCTTTCATTAATGAATCTGTACAATTTTTATTTGGCAGAAGAAATGAAATATTGCTTGCTCGTTTTGGATAGTCAGTGTCTTGATTCATAAAAAAATTCATCTTTTACTGAATTTGGAACAGAAAGACTTCGAATCACATATTCGATACGGCAAATCTTCGTTGTTCAGAAAGAAATAGTAAATGTGCTTCTTTATAAGTATTAGTTATGTTAGCATGGACTGGAAGACCAAGTGCCAACACCTCCCACACTTACAGACACACTGATTCATGGCCGACTTCTTCCCTATGACTTCTGCGTTTCACAACTTCCCTAATTCCCTATCAAAATGGTATCCCAAATTTCTTACATTTGTTCCCAATACTGTTGCAGAAAACATCATATAATTGTATCACAATTTTTGAACAGAAAATCATATCTGTGCTGACATTTATGTCTAAAAAATATCCAAATCTGCAGCCAAAAAAATAGATATATATGTGCCTTGATACTTTATAGACAGAAAGCCACATCATAACTTGTCAGCAGAAAATCAAACTATATACCTTGGTATCTTATGGACAGAAAATACCAAAAGTTGTGACATTCGCTCTTATTAAGATCACAATGTATTTGTGAACAGACAAAACGGCTGAAAAGATCGACTGCGTCGGAGAGTTCTGGCTTACAAAGGCCCGCAAGGAACGTCACTGGATACAGCAACCATCCAAACTTCCGGTGACTATTGACACAGCAGAAGCGCTGAAAAGTGGGGGCAAAAATCCAGAGCTGCAGTGACTATCGGCTGAGCAGCGGTGCAGGTGTGGATCCAGTGCTCTGGTGAAGATGGTGGGTCGTCTGTCCTGTCAGCTGTTGTTGGCCCAGTGGCTGTGGTCTCTACACGGTGTTGCTCAGAGGTGGGTTCAAGTGTGTGTGTATGTGTGTGTGTGGAGGGGGGGTGTAGTGGGGGGGAGGGGAGTGTGTGTGTGTGTGTGTGTGTGTGTGTGTGTGTGTGTGTGTGTGTGTGTGTGTGTGTGTGTGTGTGTGTGTGTGTGTGTGTGTGTGTTGGTTGTGTGTGTCTGTGTGTTTTGGTTGTGTGTGTGTGTTTGTGTGTGTGTGTGCTTGCGTGCGTGCGTGTGTTTGTGTGTGTGCGTGTGCGTGCGTGCGTCTGTGAGTACGTGTTTTTGTTTGTTTCTGTGTGTGTTTGTGTGTCTGTCTCTCTGTCTGTCTGTCTATCTGTGAGTGAGAGAGAGAGAGAAAGAAAGGAGAAAGGGAGAGGGGGGAATCATAGCCATACACACAATCGCTTTATATCATGATCGTCAAAATAATGATAACAATATTTTAGGGTGATGTCATGACAATATACAGCTCCAAAAGTAGTAAAATATTGAATCAATATCAAGCACAAAGCTGAGATGCTCAATACAAGACACCATCTCCATGGTAACCGCCTTCAACATAACCCTGGCGAAAACAGCATCGTATTACGCAATCTGTTGAATTATTTATCACTTGTGGCCGTTGTTATCTACCTCAAAAACGAGTAAACCCATGCTAATCTTCCCCCGCGAGGAAAAACATGAAAATCCGTTTTCTAAAGTGTGGATCAATGCTCATTTATATTTGAAAGTATTGTTCAATAGAAAAATACATTTTGGTATAGAAAAATATAATTCCAGTTGAAAAAAAAATAGTATAATTTCAGAAGAAACTAAATGGGATTTTCTCGAAACTACAAATCTTTGCCTCGGCCAAGGCTCTGAGACTTACCAATAATGTATTTTAGTGTATGCGACCGGGTTTTTTGTTTGTTTGTTTTTGTTTATTAGTTGTTGTTGGATTTATTTTATTTTATTTATACCACTTTAAGTCAAGAAATTTCTCTGCGTGAAATTCGGGCTGCTCTCCCCGGGGAGAGCACGTCGCCACAAGAGCAGCGCCACCCCATTTTTTTTTTCTTTTTTTTTTTTTTGGTCTGCAACTGTATTTCTTTCCCTATCAGAGTGGCTTTTTTTCTAAGAATTTTGCCAGGGACAACTCTCTTGTTGCCGTGGGTTCTTTTTCGTGCGCTGCATAATTTTCTGTAACACAC
>CM054141.1:62834777-62839777 GCA_028751875.1 Rapana venosa
TTGAGTGTGTATTAGATCCCAAGGACATTAATTTTACTATTAAAAAACCCTTGGTGAGAATATATAAATTATGTATATCTTCTTAGTTGGTCTTCTTTGACGTTCCTACAAACCTTGCCTCCAGAAAACAAACAGACAAAACCCACAAACACATAGGACTATCTTGCCACCAGCAGTACACATTGCTTTGGACTGAGAGAGGGGAGAGAAAAGAGAGAGGAGAGAGGAGAGAGAGAGGAGAGAGAGATGAAGGGAGGAGAGAGAGAGAGAGAGAAGAGAAAGAGGGGGGAGGGAACAGAACTACTGGTATCTTTACAGGCTTTCGATTGCATCTTTGTTCCTTTGTCTTTATGACAGGAAAATGTTGATGTCCTCACGTCCAGCCATTTGCATCTTTTCCCTGCAGCGTTTCTAAGATAATTGTAATTTCATTGCTATCTTTAAGGAAGGAAGACTATTCTTATCCCTTTTTAGTCAACGTTCTAATGGCTTATTTCTAAGACGCCATAGCCTTCATTCTTCTCTTTTCTTTCCAAGTTACGGAAAGAGTGCTGGTTAAACCCTTTAAGGGGATCTCTGCAATGTTTATAGAAATGCAGCTTAAAAGCTTTGTCCTTATTTCTACCATTCTGAAACATTCCCTTTCCCTTGTACGCTTGTGACAAAAGAAAACCAGACTGGCGAGCGCATCCTTCAGAGGTACACGCCCATTTAGCGACCTGAAAAAGACTGTGTGGCCGACAGAGCTAACCCTGCAAACCAAGCTGTAAATGCCACGAGGGGGAAGCCCGGAAAGTACTTGCCATTAGGCATATATAATATCTCCCAAACATCTGACAGTGTAAAAAGCGAACGAGAGAAAAAGAAATATTTCTACCATTGAGTTGGGGGACGAAAGAGTGTTGAAAAAAACCTTACGGCCTTCATGAATCCGGATAGAAATGCTGCCACTGGCAGCATTTTCCTGTTTGTCAATGGTTAGGCTTAGGAAAGAAGAATGTTCTTACCCTTAGGGCTCTTTGCATTATTCATGTGAGGCGCCTTCAAGGTAACAAGCTGTTTTGTTTACATCGTTAGGTTAGGGGGCGGGTTGTCGTCATCGTCGCCATTGTCGTCTTTTTTGTGATGAAGAGGCTGGCAGCAGTTAGGGATTTCTTCTGTTGCAGTCATTGTCATCAATTAAACATGGCAGTTGAGTGTCAAGCGCGCTTTTAAAAAAAAGAAAATGGCTGAAGGACAAGAGGAGAGAAAGAAGAGACAGAAACATAAGGACGACCAATTAAAGGGGGACAAGGGGAAGAAGTGCACAGAGGAAAAAAAGCAAAGAGACTGATGAACAGCAAGACAGAGAATTGTTGTCTTCAGTAGTGATGGGTGTGGTGGTGGTTGGTGTTTCTTCTTCTTCTTCTTCTTCTTCTTCTTCTTCTTCTTCTTCTTCACATATTTGCATTCTCCTTCTTCACATTCTTTGCATTCTCCTTCTCCGCATTCTTCTTCGCATTCTTCTTCTTCCTCCTCCTCCTCCTCCTCCCACTCCTCCTCCTCTTCCTCCTTCTCTCTTCCTCCTCCTCTTCACATGTTTTTCTTTGCTATCGTCTTCGCACTCTCATTCTCACTCTTCTTCTTCTTCTTCGCATTCTTCTTTGCATTCTCCTTCTTCGTACTTTTCTTCTTTGCATTCTCCTTCTTCGTACTCTTCTTCTTTGCACTCTTCTTCTTTGCACTCTTCCTCTTTCACTCTTCTTCTTTGCACTCTTCTTCTTTCACTCTTCTTTGCACTCTTCTTCTTTTACTCTAGGTTATGGGACTCCTTTACCTTTACCTTTACCTTTGCACTCTTCTTCTTTGTACTCTTCTTTTTTGCACTCTTCTTCTTTTACTCTTCTTCTTTATACTCGTCTTCTTTGCACTCTTCTTCTTTCATTCTTCTTCTATGTACTCTTCTTCTTTGTACTCTTCTTCTTTTACTCTTCTTCTTTGCACTCTTCTTTGCATTATCCTTCTATGTACTCTTCTTCTTTTACTCTTCTTCTTCGTACTCTTATTCTTTGAACTCTTCTTCTTCGTACTCTTCTTTTTTTAATTCTTCTTCTTTGCACTTTTCTTCTTTGTACTTTTCTTCTTCGCATTCTTCTTCTTCGTACTCTTCTTCTTTGCACTCTTCTTCTTTGCACTCTTCTTCTTTGCACTCCTCTTCTTTGCACTCTTCTTCTTTGCACTCTTCTTCTTTGCACTCCTCTTCTTTGCACTCTTCTTCTTTTACTCTTCTCTTTTGCACTCTTCTTCTTTGCACTCCTCTTCTTTGCACTCTTCTTCTTTTACTCTTCTCTTTTGTACTCTTCTTCTTTGCACTCTTCTTCTTTTACTCTTCTTCTTTGTACTCCTCTTTTTTGCACTCTTCTTCTTTTAGTCTTCTTCTTCGTACTCTTCTTCTTTGCACTCTTCTTCTTCTTTGCATTCTCCTTCTTTGCACTCTTCTTCTTTGTACTCTTCTCCTTCGCACTCTTCTTCTTCGCATCATTGTTTTGCATTCTTCTTCCAACACAAAGCCCCTACAGGGGAAGATCAAAGGCAGTTGTGATGCTAAACCTCAAGGGGACACTGGCAGCAAACCCAGTGACCTTTCTCCTTTCTCATTGTTCTGTAGATGCGAGGAATTCAAGCGTGCTTACAGTTATACTAACACCTGCCCTAGTTACCTGTACTTGGTTTTTCTCCACGACTGATTTTTTTTTAAAAGCACGATATTGAAAGTTCAAGTGGGAAATTGTATTTCCTCTGAGATCCTAATGAAGTCTATTTCATGGTTCTTTTTGTTGTTGTTGTTGTTTTGAATTTTTTGGTTTGTTTCTTTTTTTTCTTTTTTTCTTTTTTTTTCTTTATTTGCTTTTTTTGTTTCTCTTGCCTGTATTGGCACTAGACGTGTCTGGCAGTGTTTTGTGATTGTTATCCAGACAAGACTAACTGACTACTTGGCTGGGTACATACTGTATGACCTCCCGTGCATCCTGTTTAAATATTTCCCTGAAGTCGGAATGCGGCTACCTTCATGGTGGGCAAAAAAAAACCGGTGGCATACGCAAAACCTCACTATTTGTGAACCTGGGAAGATAAACATTCACCAGGTGTTTCTTTTTCTTCTCGATATTATATTTTAATCATGCTTTCTTCCTGTTTCGATGATCATCTTTCAATGGCATATAGACAGCCCAGAAGAATATTGAATTATTCCTGAGAATGCGATGGCTAGAAACTTCAAAGTGACGTTACACATTTCGGTGCATACATTTCTTTGCCTGTGCTGTTCTTCACCGGGTCTCTTCGTTTTTCACATAACCTAGCTGTGTGCACTTTCTTTGTTTGCTTTGTAAGATTTCGATAGCATGTAGTTTTTAAAAATGTATTTTCTTCAAGCTCACATATTGTTTGTTCTATGAAATCGACAGATTTGTTTTGGCCTCATAAAACTCACCGATTTTGTTAATTTCTCTTAAACTAACCGATATTGTTTATTTTTATTTTAGAAATGACAATCTGTTTTTTTAAGCTCACAGCCGACATGTTTGTTTGGATTTTTGAAGTTCATAAATATTGTTTGATTTCCTGAAAATTAAAAGTTCTTTTTTTCTTAAATCTGTCAGACATGTTCATTGCTTGAAGTCAACAGTATTATTCATTTTCCTGACAAGAACAGAACTGACTCATTTTCTTAAAATCAATCAATTTTTCCCCTTAAAGTAGCAAATGATGTTCATCTACCTCAAAATAACGCATATTATTTTTCCCATAAACAACTTTTGTTACCTTCTCTGCGACTCTCAAGCTGGCTTTCTTGATGTTACAAAAAATTTTATGATATTCCATTTCATTAAAACCAACAGACGTAGCTCATTTTCCAAAAGTGGATATCCTCTTCCCCTATCTTTTCTATAATTCATTTTCTTTTTTCAAAACCTAAGCCAGTCATATTTTTCATGTCCCTTTTCTTACGTTGTTTACAAAAAACAGAATATTCAATGATGCTGTTGAAGGTTCTGTGTGCCTCTGCATGCGTGCGTGTGTTAGTGCGGGTGTGTGTTAGTGTGTATGTGTTTGTGCGTGCATGCGCGTTCGCGCGCGTGCGTTGGTTTGTATGTGTTTTTTTTGTTTTTGGGTTTGTTTTTTCGAGGATATTGGATTTGTGTTGTGTTAGTGTGCTTGCGTTGCGTGGGGTGCGTGCTGTGTGTGTGTGTGTGGGGCGTGTATGGGGGGGGGGGGGGGGGGGGGGAATGTGTGTGTTTTTGTCTGTGTCTGTTTCTGTAACAGGACAAACCCGAACTTTTCGCTTTCTAGGCAGGTGCGTTCCCTGTGGACTACCAAATCCACTTTTCTGAACCTTCACCTTTAACTCCTCCAGACGTCTTTGGGCACTGACCAAAACTATTCCGCCAGTGACTCTGGCGTCAATGGACCCTGGGGAATCAAGTCCCTCCACACACACACACACACACCTTCCTCTTCTTTTTTCACACTCTTCTTCTTCGGTACTGCTCTTGTGGCGATGCACTCTCCCCGGGAAGAGCAGCCCGAATTTCACGCAGAGAAATCTGCCGTGACTTAAAGTGGTATACAATTTAATTACAATTCCTCTTAACTGTGTGGGGATTCAGTCTTTGAGGCAATGTCACTGAAGTCTTTTGGGGGGCGTATCTCTCCCTTAACGTCATCATGGCTCAGCCCATTCATCTCAGCGCGCATATAGTAATGGTAAAGATGTCCCACAACCTAGTCGTTGGGGAGAGAGGCATCAGAGACCTCAGCTTCTCCAGGGGCTAGCATATTTTGGGCGGCGCCCATCTCCTCTCCCTTGCTGCATTACCTTCCCTGACTCTGAAGAGGGCAGGCACCCTTTTGCAGCTGGGTGAACTAGGGGAGAGTACTGAAGCCAAGTCGCGCAAACGTCACCCATTCAAGTGGCAACCGCGCTCGATGCTGCTTAACCTTAGCTTGGGGAAAGGCGA
>CM054141.1:62847277-62865481 GCA_028751875.1 Rapana venosa
GGAGGTGACGGCCAGTTTTTACCTGCGGCAGCAGTGGCGAGACCCCAGGCTGAAGTTCGGGGAAGTGAACCACACTCTGCTGCTGAACCACCAGCGGCTGCAGACCATGTGGGTGCCGGACCTCTTCTTCTCCCAGGCCAAGAGAGAGGCCACCCACGACGTCACCGTCCCCAACGTCCTCCTCAGGATCCACCCGGACGGCACCGTCCTCTACACCCAGAGGTAGACTTGGGGTGGAGGTGGGTGGGGGTAGGGGGTGGGTGGGTAGGGGTGGGTGGGTGTGGTGGGGAGGGTTAGGTTAGGTAGGGTGAGGGGTGTGGAGGGGGGGGTGAGAGTTTTTTTTTTGGGGGGTAAGGGGGTGTGGGATGTTTGGGAAGGGGAGGGGTGGTGGTGGTGGTGGTGAGGTGGGGTGGGTGGGGAGGGGATATGTCGTGGAAGTTGTGTAAGAGGACCTTAGATCTTCTTGTTGTTGTTTTTTCGTCTTTTTCTTATTTTTCACTTCTTCTTCTTCTTCTTCTTCTTCTTCTTCTTCTCCTTCTCCTTCTCATTCTTCGCATTCTTCTTCTTCTTTGCATTCTTCTTCTACTTCTTCTTCTTCTTCGCTCCTTCTTCTTCTTCTCCTTCTAATTCTTCGCATTCTTCTTCTTCTTCTTCTACTTTCATTCTTCGCATTCTTTTTCTTCTTTGCATTCTTCTTCGCATTCCTCTTCCTGTTGTTGTTGTTGTTGTTATTGTTATTGTTGTTATTATTATTATTATTATCGTTGTTGTTCTTGTTCTTGTTGTTGTTCTTGTTGTTCGAACGCTCAGACAGGAACTATTGTTATCTGTTGAAAGGTGAAGATGCGTCATGCTGCCGTTAAGCGCCCGCTAAGTCAGGTCCTAGCGCATCCGACTTCGGCATGCCAGAAAATTGTTAAGCGCTTCGATTTGTTTCTTTTACAAGATTCAGCGCTTTATAAATTCCGTATATTATTATTATTATCTTTTAAGTCTTTCTGGGGGAAAAAACGCAGGATAAAAGACAAAGAAGACATAAAATAGACAAGAAGGAGGTGACAGGAAGAAAAGGAGCGAGGCCGAAACAAAGAGAGAGATAGAAAAGAGGGAATTCCTAGCACAAAGTTTCCAGAAGCTGAGGACGCTATTTATACGGACAGGCGCAGACATCGGCATCCCCACAGGGGAGAGACATTCTAAGACTGAGAGATCAGTCTGGTGAGAGACTGGTGTTGTGTGGTGAAGTGGTTATTGTCTTTATATGGTTTTTGTCGTAATGTGGACAGGCTCAAAGGAGATAAGAACATTTCCTTAAGCCTTTCTAATTCCTGCTAAAAAAAGACAGTTCTCCTTTGTTGCACCAGTTGGGATGTTAATGCAGAGACTGCAGGTCGCAAGACAAACGATGTCAAATCTGACAATTCCTATTGTCTCTGTGAGTGTGCGAATCGGGTAAAACAACAGATTTCGCAGAGAAAGTTAGGGAGCACTCGTTGTACGATCACAGTCGCGGCTGGCTTTTTTATTTATGTAATTTCTATTCTTTTCTCTTTGTTGTCATTATTTTGAGCAGTGTTGCGGCGTGATGAAGACTGTCAGTGTGTGCGTCAGTGTGTCGTGACAAAATTAGTGTATATGTAGTATGTTACTGTCAGCGTATATAGCATAATGTGGTAAAGGTTAGATCAGCGCGTTACGGTGTGATATAACGTGATACCGTGTGACTTCTGACCATCAATGTGTGGAAACAGTGTGGTGTAGCGTGGTAACAGACTGCATGTACCGGTGTGTGACGGTGTGTTTCAGACTGACAGTCACCTTCCAATGTCTGATGGACCTGAGGAAATTCCCCATGGACCAGCAGACCTGCTACATCAGAATGGAGAGCTGTGAGTCGCCCACCCACCCCACCCCCTTGCCCTGACCCCCACCCTTCTCCCACCGAGCCCCATCCCCTACTTGCCAGCATTTTTTATTTATATAATTATTTACTTTGATGCATCACTGGTTTCCTTTGCCCCAGCAAGCTCTGATTCCACGTATAAAAGAAGACTCTAGATGCTCTTTACCTTTGGAAAGTTATATCTAGAGCTGGAGTCCTCTGCACGCTTTTATGCTAAGTTCTTTGTGTCTGTTGCACTAATGATGATGTTAACGGTGATGATAACGATAATGCTAACGATGATAATAGCGATGATGATAATGATAACGTTGATGATAACTATGATGCTAACTATGATGCTAACAATAACGACAACGATTCTATTGGTGATGCTAACGATGATGATAACGATGATAATAACGATGATGATAACAATGGTACTTACTTTGATAATAAAAGGTGGTGATAACGATGATAATAGCGATGATAACAATGGTGATAACGATGATAATAGCGATGATGATAACGATGGTGATAACGATGATGATATCAATAACAACAACAACAACAATGCTAACGATGATGACAACGATAACGACGACAATAATGCTAACGATGATGATGACGATAACGATAACGATGTCGACGACAACGATGCTAATGACATCTACAACATCAACATTGGTAACGACGATGATAACGATGCTGCTTACGCTGTTGCAGACAGTCACACGACAGAGGACATGTACTTCACCTGGTCCTCAGAGCGCAAGTCAGTGGACATGATGGAGAACGCCCACATCCCGGACTTCGAGCTGGCAGGAGTCACCACACATGACTGCACCGCCACTTACGCCACAGGTCAGGGTCAGGGTCAGGGTCAGGCTGGGCGGGTGGGGGGGGGGGGGTAGGAGGGATGGGGGGGGGGGGGTGGCGGGGAGGTAAGAGAAGGGAGGGAAGGAGGATGTTGGGTGAGGGGTGGGTGGTGGGGGGGGGGGGGGGGAAGAGTTGCAAAAACATATGTGGGTGTGAGGGGGGAGGTGTACGTGTAGTGGGGGGGGGGGGGGGGGGGGCGTGGGAGTGGAGAGAAGTGTGTGTAGGTTGATGGGTGTGTGTGGGTGGGGTTGCACGTTTTTTGTGGGAGGGGGGGGGGTGTATGTGTGTGTGTGTTGTGTGGTGTGTTTTGTGTGTGTGTGTGTGTGTTTTGTGGTGTGTGTGTGTGTGTGTGTGGTGTGTGTGTTGTGTGTGGTCCTTACTAAAACTGTGCAGTAGTAGGAGCAAGAAAAAGAGTGGCATTACGGTGGTTGATGTGGTTTTTTCTGTCCGTTTGTTTTGTTTTGTTTCTTTGTTTGGGGGGGGGGGGTTGTTTCTTTGTTTGTTATATTTCTGGGGGATATTGTCTTGGTTTTGACTGACGACGACGTCGTAATGATGACAACTTTAAGGACAACAACGACAACGACGACGAAGACGACGACCACCACCACAACCATCGTATAGCCAACATTGACGACAACAGCAGCAACGATGCTCTACCACCACGAAACAGTGCCTGTTGTCTTGTTTCGGATGGCTTCTCCTTCTAGGACTCACGTTCTTGGGGACAAGCGTGGAAATGGAACTGAAATGAATTGAACTCAATACCATTTGTCTGCCTCTGGGGATGCCGGGGGTCTGTCGGTATAAACAGCATCCCACCTTCTAGAAAATCTGTGATATAATTTTTTTCTGATCTTCTCTCTGTTGCTGCCTTGTTCCCATTCTGAGAATTTTTTTTCTAATCTTTTCTCTGTTTCTGCCTTGTTCATTTTCTTCCTTTTACCTCCTTGTCTATTTTCTGCTCTTCTTGGTCCATTCTCCTGCCTTTTTTTCCCCGGAAAAACTTAAAACATAACCTATTCTCTCCCACGCCGAAGTCGGATGCGCTGGGCCTGACTTGTCAGGTGCTTAACGACAAGGCAACACATTTTCGCTCATAATGTAAATGATTATACAGACAACAATAATTGCTGTCTGAGCGTTCGACAAAAAAGAAGAGGCAGAAAAATAGAAAAATTGAAGAAGCAGAAAAACTTCAAACCAGCCAGTGTCAGAGCCAGTGCCGTTCTATTGCAGGCACCTTCCCCTGTCTGGAGGCTCAGCTCAAGCTGCAGCGGCAGATCGGCTTCTACATGATCCAGACCTACATCCCCTGCATGCTCATCGTCAGCCTCAGCTGGGTCTCCTTTTGGCTGGAGCTCAACGCCATCCCTGCCCGCATCTCTGTCGGCCTCCTCACCGTGCTCACCATCACCACGCAGAGCTCTGGAGTCAGGTCCGAGGTGAGTTTTGAGATCGTTGTGACAGGGTGGTCATTGGATTACCTCCCATACGAGGTGAGTTTTAAGATTGTTGTGACGGGGCGGTCATTGGATTACCTCCCATACGAGGTGAGTTTTAAGATTGTTGTGACGGGGCGGTCATTGGATTACCTCCCATACGAGGTGAGTTTTAAGATTGTTGTGACGGGGCGGTCATTGGATTACCTCCCATGCGAGGTGAGTTTTGAGATCGTTGTGACGGGGCGGTCATTGGATTACCTCCCATACGAGGTGAGTTTTGAGATCGTTGTGACGGGGCGATCATTGGATTACCTCCCATACGAGGTGAGTTTTGAGATCGTTGTGACAGGGCGGTAATTGGATTACCTCCCATGCGATCAGAGTCCTTGTGGCAGCGTTGTGTTTCTAAATCCGGACACATCTGCGAATTGTGTGGTACTCTGTTTCGTTGGGGAGTGGTTTAAATACTTTCTTTGCTTACACTTCGGACAGGGGAGAAAGGGGTAGGGTGTAAGGGGGGAGGAGAATCGAAGAGGGAGGGAAGATGCAGAGAGAAAGGGACACAAGGAGGGAGAGGAGTGAAAAGAGGGAGGAATTCGAAACCATTTTTTTATATTGTCTTAGGAATATACTAACTTTTTGTTAATGGGTGCTAAATGCTTGGAAGAAAAAAATCACATGAAGTGTTCGAAATGGACACTTTCTGCTCAAAATATACACTACATGTTCAAGATATAATATATTCAAAATCAGTATGGACTAGGCTACTCATAACACACCAGGTATTCAAACTATACATTAACTATTCAAAGTATAATACTATTATTTTCAACAAAAAATATACATCATCTGGGCGTGTGTGTAGCTTCTTTGTTTTCATTTCATTTCTCGTTACGTGATATAAGAAAAAATATAAATGCATGTGAGTGTGTATGAGTGTATGCCTCCTACACGCGAACGTGTGCATATGCCAGCGTGGGTACATGCATGCCTATGTGCAGTTATCTTCTAACGAACAAATAAGTCTGAATTCAAAGGGATTTTTTTTTCCTTGCTGACATGTGCCAGCTACCCCGGGTGCCCTACACCAAATCCATAGACGTGTGGATGTCTGTCTGCCTCATCTTCGTCTTCGCTGCCTACATGCAATACGCCTTCGTCACTGTCTTGTCAAGGCGCCACCGCAAGGCTCAATCCCTTTCTCGGTCCTCCGACACCTACAGCCTGTCCGATTCCAAAAGCTCCAGCTGCGAAAACTGTGGTCAGTGGCCTGGATTTGGGGAGAGCTGAGAATGGTGTGTTGTGGTGGGTGGGTTGGTTGGAATGATTGGTTTGGTTAGTTGCTTGATTGCTAGGTTGGATGTATAGATAATAATAAGAAGAAGAAGAATGTATGGGATTTATATAGCGCTGAATCATGTAAAGTAAACAAACCAAATCGCTTGCATTCAAATCATTCACACACATGCAACCGTCCACAAATATCAATATAAACAAATATCAAATTTATATACACGACACACTTAGGTGGGTGTGGTGGAGGTGAAGGTAGCTATTGAAAAGTAGGAACAGATAACAGGGGAAGATCTCTGCGTTTAGTGCTAGATTTGAAAGAATCAAATGAAGGCTTTTGGCGAAGTGGAAGAGGGAGGTTGTTCCATGTGGACGGACCCGAAACATAGAAAGAGCCACAGCCAACAGTAGTTTGTTTAAATCTGGGTGTTCGAAAGCACAATGTATCTACAGCTGAACGAAGGGAACGGGACGGAGTGTACAGGTGAAGACAGTTACAGAGATAAGAGGGTGCAGATTTGTGGAGACATTTGAAACAAAGGGTATTAATTTTATGCTTTATTCTTTGTGAGACAGGCAGCCAGTTAAGAGATCGCAAAAGAGGAGAGATGTGTTCAGATTTTTTCTTTCTAAGGACTAGTCGAGATGTAGAGTTTTGTATGCGTTGAAGGGAGTGGATGGATGATGCCAGCAAACCAGCCAAGAGAGAATTACAGTAGTCCAGATGAGAAAGAATGAGAGATGTGACAAGTTTGAATGTTGCGTCAGTAGACAAATACTTGCGAACAGCGCTTATGCGCCGTGATTGATAGTGGCAAGACTGGCAGGTCTGGGTAATTAATTTTTTCATAGAGAGTGTGTTGTCAAGAACCACACCTAGATCTTTCACAGAGCTGGACAAAGAAACCGACGTATTGCTGAATTCCACTGAAGTCATTGTGATGGAAGAAAGTTTATGTTTGGTCCCCATGAGCATGGCTTCCGTTTTATCAGCATTTAGCTGTAACTTATTTTGAGTCATCCAGTTTTGAATGTCTAGAGGGCAGTGGGCCATATTTGTCAGGAGGGAAGGCAGGTTTTCAAGGGTATTGCTACATTGAAGCTGAGTGTCATCGGTGTAGAAATCATGATCAATATGATGGTGGTTTATTATGTGTGAGAGTGGAGCAGTGTAGAGAGTGAAGAGAACAGGACCCAGAACTGATCCCTGTGGGACTCCACATTCCAGTTTGACATGTTTTGATTGAATTTTGCTGACAATAACTTTCTGGTATCGGTCCGTGAGGTATGAACTAAACCAGGTGAGGGCTGTTCCATTAATACCAAACATATTCTGGAGGCGAGAAAGAATATTTGAGTGATCTATAGTGTCAAAGGCAGCAGATAGGTCAAGAAGAGTGAGAAGGGAGATTTTTCCTGCATCAGCAGCGAGTAGAAGTGTATCTTAAGTGTGGACTAGGGTGGTTTCGGTGCTGTGGTTGGCACGATAGGAAGATTGAAAAGGGGGAAGGAGATTATTGGAATGAAGGTGGTTGTTGAGTTGTTTTAGAGCAACTTTTTCAAGTACTTTGGAAATGAAAGCTAAGTTAGAGACATATAAGAAGTTCCTTCCTTCTTCGCGTGTTTATTGACTGGCTGATTCCTTTCTTGCTGCCTGCCTTCCTGCCCTCCTTCATTCATTCCTTCATTCATTCATTTATTGTTCCTTCATTCATTCCTTCATTCATTCATTCCCTCTATTCATTCCCTCGGGGTTTTTCGTTTCTTCCTTCTTTTGTTCGTTCCCTACTGCTTCCTTTTCTTCATTATTTTTCAATCATTCATTCGTTCATTGATGATTTCCTTCCTTCTTTCCTTCCTTCCTTCCTTCCTTCCTTCCTTCCTTCGTTGCTTGCTTGGATTGGCCAGGCCTGGCTGGTTAGTTGGTTGGTCCGTCCTCCTTCCTTATTTACTTCCGTTCTTCTTGCGTTCCTTCATTCTTTCTTTTCCTCCTTCCTTCCTTGGTTGAGTGGGTGGGTGGGTATGTGGTTCCTTGCTTGCGTGCTTGCGTGCTTGCGTGCATGTGTACTTGAGAATGGCTTTAGATGTGTTGACATTGAAACGGAGCCTAGGTAAGGGGGTAGGGTGCAGATTGTGACATTTTTATCATAAAATAATAAACTAATAAGATCTGTGATATTTTGGTCATAAAATAATACACAAATAAAAACTGTGATATTTTGGTCATAAAATAATACACTAATAAAAACTGTGATATTTTGGTCGTAAAATAATACACAAATAAAAACTGTGATATTTTGGTCATAAAATAATACACTAATAAAAACTGTGATATTTTGGTCATAAAATAATACACAAATAAAAACTGTGATATATTGGTCATAAAATGATACACTAATAAAAACTATGATATTTTGGTCATAAAATAATACACTGATAAAGACAAAGACGTGGATGTGCGCAAGTGTAAGGCTATAGGCATGCAGTGTAGTGCATGTGTTTGGCTTTCCTCTCTTCCCTGCTCTGGTTTTCTTTTTCTGTTAAAGAAGTTGTGTTTTGAATGTTGGATCAATCAGCGCATCAATCATTAGTCGTGTCGTTTTTCTATTTTCATTTTGCAGACTCAAGAGATAGCCACAATCTACAGCCGAACTCTTCGAAAAGAAAGCAGATCCAGACCCTTGAATGGTAAAGTTCCAGAACGTCTGTATTCTTCAAATGGCACAAAAACTTTGCACCGGCGCAGTAGCTCTACCGATTGGGAACAGGACTCTCGTGACCTTGGTCACGTGGTGGATAAGTGGTCACGTGTCATCTTTCCTCTGGCGTTTTTCGTTTTTAATGTAGGTTATTGGGTGTACTACACTAGATCGACAGATTGATTGATACCAGATAGACATCATATTTTTAACGAAAGGGATTTATCTTGTTTTGATGTTGAGAAATACTTGTATTTGTACACAAAGACAGATTTATACTTGAAAACAATGTGGGGGTTGTTTTTTGTTGTTGTTTGTTTCATTGTGTTTTAAAGTGTTGTTTTGCGTCGTGTTGTTTTGGATATTGTTTCCTTTTTCTAATAAAAACAAGGAATTGATATTGTGAAAACAAAAATGATTGGTTAGTTATGGTGAAAGAAGTGACAGTAAAAATGTACTTTCCGTTTCTCTTTCTCTATCTCTCTATGTCTTTGCTGTTTTTCTATGTTTGAATCTGTGTCCCTCTGCCTCTGTCTTTCTTTGTTTCTCATCTGTCTCTGTCTCTAACTCTCTATCTCTCTCTTTCTCTCTCTCTCTCTATCTTCTCTCTCTCTCAGTCCCTGCTTCTATCTGTCTCTCTGCTTCTCTCTGTGTCTGCCTCTCTCTGCCTCTGTCTCTCTCTCTGTCTCTCTGTCTGTCTGCCTGTCTGTCTGTCTGTATCTCTCTCTCTCTTTCTCTCTCTCTCTCCTCTCTCTCTCTCTCTCTCTCTCTCTTCTCTCTCTCCTCTCTCTCTCTCTCTCTCTCGGAAGCGGGGGCCATTGTGTGCCAGTAAGAGCTGATGGCAATATTGAAAAACACAAATACACGGGTTAAGAGGCAAACATCATCTTAATGCAATCAGGTGATCGTCCAGATCCTTTGCTTATATGCCTATTGTATACAACAGATCTATTTGAACAGAATTAAAGGAAACAAAACAAATAAAACTCCAAGCAACACAAAAACAAAACAAAACATCGCCTCCTCCCACCCCACCCCCCATCCCCGACAAACCAAACCCTTCAGTAGATGGAGAAAACTGCAGAACAGACAGAAAAACCATCCCCTAGTGACCCAGGCCGTGGCACTTAACTGACAGAAATAGAGGAATATGGTCATCAACTCTTCAGTGTGGTGCCCCCAATGATTCTTCCAGCAGTTAACAAAAAGGAAAATAAATAACTGCCGAGTGTTCTGTGACTGTGGTATCATGTAGGGGAAGGGAGACGATCCGCCACTTTGCAGCTAATACTCTGCAGTTGTTTCCCTTCCACTTTCTTACCACTATAGCCTGATCCATGATGTTGATATCTTGTGGACTCATTGAATTTCCTCCTGTTATGATTATGTAACTTTTGTTGTTGTTCCCTCTCTTTTACCATTCAGATACCTGTACACTTCCTGAAAGTACACGAGTAATTTTGCCATCCATCCAGGGTGCATCAACCTTAACCATGTCCAATTCACTGTCATTACAATACTGTCCTTCCTGTACTTGTGCTTTGCTCTTCCTTTTTCCCCGTCATTTGGTTTCTCTATAGCTCAAGGGAGTTAGTGGGAATAAACTATTGGGGATTGTGAATTGAATTGGCACCACACTGAGGAGTTGCTGGCCAGATTTATCTATTTCTGTCGGTTAAGTGCCAAGGCCTAGGTCACTGGGGCCGATTTTCCAGTCTGTTCTGCTCTTTTCTCCATCCGTCTGCTTTGTTTCTTTTATGCTGTTTTTCATGGTTGGTTGGCTGGTTGGTTGGGTGGGTGGATGGGTGGCTGGTTGGGTGGGTGTTTTTTTTTCACTTTTTAAGATTTTTTTTAATTCAGTCCAACAGAATACATATATGACAATCAAATTATGTGTAATTTTGTATCATCAAGGGGAATTTTTTTCAACAGAAAAAAAAGGAAATACGCAAACACTGAACAAATGAAAGAAAAAAGAGAAAAAAAATAAGTGTTGTACTTATTTGAATAAGAAAAGTAAAAAGAAAGCTTTTCTATGACACACATACGAAATTGCTGGATGCGAATGCATGAACTGAATTCACATTAAAGTGTGAATGTCACAGTATCTGAGATAGACAGACAGACAGACAGACAGATACATATATATATATACATATCTGTAACGGGCACGAACTGACTCCAGTCACATAAATAGATAGGTTGAATAAAGGGAAACAGCAATCTCACAAAGGCGCACGTTCTCTCCACTCTACAGTCACACTCAATATTTCAATCATAAACTCTCATTTATTCTATTACTACATCAATCTGTCATACAAATATTTTTTCCAATAACCAAAAGAAACAGAAATTAATTGTATATTCAATATGTACAATTCATTCAACCCAAAACAGTTTCCAGTTCACTTCATCCGAGTCAATACAACATTATATTTTAGTTCACTAGGAACTTAAGTTTCCCAAAAGTCCATCAACTTCCTGCCTCTCTAGCACAATGAAGTTTAATTAATACAATTCAAGTGATTCCACAAAGTTCTTGTAGACAAGACAGTTTTTAAGCTCTCTGGTTCAGATAAACACATATATCTTTCCTTGTCCAATTCTGGCACTATGTACAGAAAAAAACCTACAACACAGACTTGGCTGTAATTTTTGCTACACACATTTTTTTTAAATCACTGACGACCTTTCTTTGAAGGAAGTCCTTCACTGCTGACGTCTGCTCCAGCCCTGGCCTCCAATGCCGCCACACCTTTATTCCTCAAGTCGGGAGGGGTTGTCTAAGGGACTGGACAGGACTAGTTCAGCTACTGGGATTCTCCCCAAGTGTTTCAGTACAGGGGCAAAATTTAAAGCCTACACAGATAGCAGAAAAGAACCCCCACTATTAGTACCCAGTATTAATAGATATTTTTTTTATTCCTTACCTTTTTTTCTTGAGTTTTGTTGTTCCCAGAACACTGAACCCACCACACTCACAAACCTATACAGAAGTCCATGCACTGCACTACTTTCCTAAATTAAAGCAAAAGAGGGTTTTTTATCAAAACAATCTTTTATCAACATACCACTTCATCTAGGTGAAGTGACTAGATGTCACAACCGAAGGCCAGCGAAGACAGCTGCAACCTTCCCTGACCAGGACAGAAGATGAAATATCAACTCTATGACAGAAACACTTCACTACAGCTGTCATTGACACCTACTCACTATTCACCTACTCACCTACCTACTCACCTACCACAGTTGCAAAACAATACCAAAGGAACAGACACAGGTCTGTTACAATCTCCTATTTTATAAACTGTATTTAAAAGTGTCATGGGTCTCCAGTTCCTGAGATACTCTATTAATGTACCTTGTTTTGGCAAGCAGATTATCACCCCTTCTTTCTGTGTTATTGACATTTCACCTTTAAGAAGCCCTTCATTTAAGGAACGGGTGACAAAGTGGCCTATTTGTTTCCAAAATAATTTTAGAAAATTAGCTGTGATTCCATTAGTGCCTGTACTGGGGCTTTATCGTTTTTCATATTTTTCAAAGCTATTGATGCTTATTCTAACGTTATTCGTCCTTCTAAGTTATCACAATCTTGTTGTGTCAATCTAGGCAGGCTATGCACATGGTTTTCAATGTTTATCTCCTCTGCGTCTCTTTTTGTGTACAGTGCTTCGTAGAATATTTTGGGTCTCTTCTAGTATGTCTTCAGTCTCATATAGCTTTTTACCACCATCGGCTACCAGTTTCATCACTTGTTCGCTAATAAAATGTCTTTTCTCTAATGAACAGAAATACTTGTTTATTTTTCCCCTTGTTAGACCTCCCTAGCATTTGATCCAAGGATGATTCCATCCATCTTCTTTTTTCTAATTTCACACAGTTCCTCTTTCTTATCTTTCAACAGTTTAATGCCATCTTCATTTATAGATGTACTGTTTTCTAGATCCTTATTTCTTTCTCTAATCGTTCTTCATTCTTATTCATTCTTTTCTTTTTACCTATGCCATATGATACAGTTTGCGCTCTTATTTCCATCAGAAGAACATCCAAGAACAGCTGATATGAAATTGTAAATTGTATTTGATCATTTGGAATGCTGTCGATAGTCTCTCTATTGTATGGCAATGCAGAATACTGCTCTTTGATCTTCGTTATGGTCTTGTGAATTGTTTCGACATAAGATTTATTTTTGAGAATGGAAGAATTGAATTTCCACAGACTTTTGTATGTTTTTGTGGGTTTAAATTCTAAAGTAATTCTTACTTGCGAGTGGTCACTTCTGTAGCCATAATGGATGTCTGCATCTTTAACGAAAGTCATTATTGCATCTGACACCAGGAAAAATTCTAGTCTGCTTTGTTGGAGAGGACTTGATCTTCTCCAAGT
The DNA here is from genome assembly GCA_028751875.1 of Rapana venosa. NCBI lineage: Eukaryota > Metazoa > Mollusca > Gastropoda > Neogastropoda > Muricidae > Rapana > Rapana venosa. Next base: position 62,859,862 of record CM054141.1, read on the forward strand.
ATATCTAGCTAGTTCTGGATTAAATTCACGCCAAATGTCTACCAGTTCTAGTTCTGTCATCATCTCTATCACTTTCTCTTGTGCCTTTGGATTGTTTGCGTGTTTGTAGTTAAGATAGTCTACAGTTAGGTTAATAACTAGATTCCAGTCTCCTGCAATCATGATGGTTGGTGTTGCAAGGTCTTGTAGTCTCTTATGCATATCTGTAAAAAATGATGGATCGTCTCTGTTTGTTCCATAAATATTCACTAAAATTATATCTTTTCCCATTGTGTTTAATATCAATATGACGTAATTTCCCTTGGGGTCTTTTATTGCCTTCTTCAAAGTAAATTCAAAATTGTTGTTCAAGACTATAGCAACTGCCCTGGATCTAGAGCTATAAGAAGAACACAAACACACACACAGTCATAACCCCATTCACTCGTGATCTGCCGTTCCATTCTGTGTGTAAAATGGGTGTCCTGTAGGAAATATATACAGTGTTTTTTCTGACGCAAAAATTGAAAAACGTCTCTTCTTTTCTGGTAATTTCCTAGACCCTGGCAGTTAAGAGATAGAATTATTATGCTATTCATTTGTGGTGCTTTTCACGTTAAGTCCTTCGGATGAGACTATAAACCGAGGCCCCGTGTGCGAACGCATGCAGAACATCTTGCGCACACGTTAAATCCTGATCCGCTGTTCGAAAGAGTAGGCCATTGTGTGCCGGTGGGAACAGATGACAAAATTTTAAAAACCGCATGCACACGCATAAAAAAAAAATTTAAAGAAAAAAAGAAAAGCGCTTTGATTTGTTGCTTTACAAGATTCAGCGCTATATAAATTCCATACATTATTATTATTATTATTGTTATTATTATTATTATTATTAAATACGTTGCTAGTGATTCCCTGTGTTTTATTTTTACCTCCACTGAACCAGTGCACTGCATTCCATAACCTGTGCGAAAAGGGATGCAAATGTCTAATGGCAAGACGTAGAGATAATGCAGACAACTTTCAATTTCACACATCCTTTCAGTCTATTAAAGAACAACAGAATAATAGGAAATAGAAAGACATGATAACACAAAAAACAACATAACCACCAAAAACCTAACGATCACACGCAAAAACAACGGCACAAGAAAAAAACACACACACACACACAACACACACACCCAAAAGCGCCGTACAAAAATGTGTCTTCCTCCGACTGTTGCTTGCAAAAAATTGGATCAGTAGTGTGGGAGGGTACTCCAAACCTAAATATATATATATATAAATATATATATAAAAAATATATAAATAATAATATATAATATATATATATATATATATATATACACGGATAGCGGTAATGAAATTGTACCTGTATTTCGTTTAGAAATCCATGCCGAATTATTAAATTTTGGAACATTGGGGACCATTTCCCCCCCCCTCTCCCATCGGTCATTGCCCCTCCTCCCCCCCCCCCCCCCCCCCCCCCCCACCGAGGGGAGAGACACAGAGACAGAGACACAGAGAGAGAGAGTATTTTCAAAACTAGATGCACTTTCTCAAGGACTAGATCATTCCCTGTTGCCTGAAGCCCTGCTGACCACCAAGGCCATAACAGCAGCTGTCAGCCTGTTCCACCTCCAACCTGCCTCAGTAACCAGTTTGCATTGAAAGCAGCAGATACTGATCCTTCTATCTCCAGACACTGGCAGATACTGATCCCTTCTTCTATCTCCAGACACTGGCAGATACGGATCCCTTCTTCTAACTCCAGACACTGGCAGATGCTGATCCCTTCTATCTCCAGACACTGTCTACCCGCACAAGACACTGCCAGCGACGTACTCTGCTAGCTCTTGAAAACCATTCCATTGCTTTCCCATTCTTTCGCTGTGGCATAAACGACTACCGGCAGAATGTTCACTAAAAGATTATTCACACTGGTTCACTGGTCCCGTAACCCGCCAGGGTCGTGGGGGCGCTGCATGGTGAACGAACGGTCGACCAGCTGGCTCCACTTAGCGCGGTCGTGGGCAAGTGCCTGGGTGACACTGAAGTCCTCCCCTGTCCAATCACGGATGTCGTCGGCCCACTTTCTCCTCTGTCTGCCCCGTCTTCTCTTCCCCTGGACTGTTCCTTGCAGGATGGTCTTTGCAAGTCCTTCTGAGCGTGTTTACGTGCCCATACCATCTGAGTTTCCTCTTTTTTCGCCGGGCATTTAGGTCTTCATAACCCCGCCCCCTGTTGATGAATCATTCTGCGGACTTCATTGTTGGAGACATGTCCTTTATGAAAATGCCAAGGACCCTTTTCTGAGGCATCTCATTTCTACTGCTTGGATCCTCCTTTGTAGGTCTGCGTTTAGTGTCCCATGCCTCAAAATGCGTAAAGCATGATTGAGGGGGACTACCCGCGTTTAGTAACTTTACCTTGGTTCCGAAGGGATTTTTTCCTTGTCTCTCCATAGGTCCTTCAGTCTTGCCATGCTGCGCTGTTTGTGCCAGCTCTTGCTGGGATTTCGGTCTTCGATCCCTCCCCCACTTATGATGGCTCCAAGGTACCTTGAAATGGTCAACTGTCTCCAGTTTTTTTCCGCTGAAGTGTTTCTTGGTGGTGATTGGCTGGGCACTGTTTGTCTTTGAGCTTGGTTTTCTCGGCCACTGATTTCCATGCCGTATGGGGAGGAAATATTTCGTCCATTTCCTTCACTAGGTTGGCCAGTTCCTCTTCATTTCCCCTGCCAAAACCGTCTTTGTCATCGGCAAACCTGAGGTTGGTGATTGTTCGCCCCCCAAAATGCTGACTGTGCCTGTGTGGTCTTCCAAGGCGTCAGTCATGTTGCGTTCGAGGAAAATGTTAAATAGTGTCGGCACAGCAGACATCCCTGTCGGACCCCAACGAGGTACGGAACCATTCCCCTACCGTGCCCTGTACGAGTACTGCACTGGTGGCCTTTGAGTAGAGTTCCTTGATGGTGTTGGATCAGCTTCCCGGCCCATGTTGAATTTGTTCATGGTGGCCCCCAGAAGCGTCATGCCATACTCTATCGAAGGCTTTCTTAAAATCAATGAAGACGGGGGAAGATGTCTTGTTTGATGCTGGCTGTATTTCTCACACAGAACCCTCAGGTTGGAATATCTGTTCTGTGGTGCTTCTATTTGGGCGGAAACCGGCCTGCTCTTCGGCGATGATCCCTTCTTCTGCCTGTGGTTTCAGCCTGTTCAGGATCACTTTCAGCATGGACTTTACTGGCATGACTTATGAGGGCTGATTGCCTGTAGTTTTGGCACTGCTGGAGATTTCCTTTCTGGGGAGAGTTAAAGATGAGTGATTGGTCCCCTGGTGTAGGCCACTCCCGGTCCTGCCAGATCTTGTTGCGATACTTGTAAGGGTGTCTGTCACTGCTCTCCCCGTGTTGGAAACAGCTCTGCTGGGATGTTGTCGATTCCTGCTGATTTCCTTTCTCAGCGATCTAATTGCTACTTCTAAATTCCTCGCGTAGAATTGGGAAGTTGTCTTTATTCGATGAGGCTTGGCTTGCAAGAACGCTGGGGTCGCCTAGCGTCTGATGATTGTAGAGTTCGGAACAGTATTCCCGTCCATCTGCCAACGATTTCCTTCTTTTCTGTTAGGCAATCCCTTCTTGTCCTGGATGTTAACTTTAACTCTTGCCTGTTTCTGTTGGTGAGCTCTTTCACAATCTGGTATGTCATTCTCTATTATTCTTTGTCAGGCTCTCTTCGATTTTCTTGTACCAATTTTTTCTCTATCCATTCCTCCTTGGTCTTCTTCATGTCTCTCCGATCTTCTTGTTTTTCTTCTCTGTACTCAACTGCTCCTCCCTGTAGTGTTCTTGCTCTTCTTCAGGTCTCGTCCTTTTGTCACACATATTTAAGATTTCATCTGTGACCCATGGGTTTTGTTTTTCGGCGATGTTTGCCAAGAAGTAAAGCTTGCTGTCTCAGTCATCACTGTGTTAAAACTGGTGGTCATCGTTCGCATCTTCTTCAAGTGCCAGCAGTGGTGCGAATTTCCCTCCTATTGTTGCTTGGAAGGACTCGGCGATGGTGGGGTCCTTCAGTTTGTCCAGGTTGAACTTGAGTCTGGTGTTCTTTGTCTTATTGGTCTTCTTCAATCGGACTCTAAAGTTCAGGAGCACGAGGTCATGATCGCTGCCCATGTCTGCATTTGGGAATGTCCTCGTCTTGGCTCTGTTGATGCTCTTTATCAAAGGGAAAAACAAATACAGGTAGCTTTTTCCCGTATATGAACACATGTTCTCTTCCTTCCTTCCTGCAATGGTCGATCTGACCCCGCAGGTTTTCATTCTCCTCCCTCAGTCTCTCCACCTCTCTGCCTAAAGTGTCTTTCTTATCATGAAGTTCATGAACCTCTCCCTCCAGTATTTCTATTCTGTTTTCAAGTCTTGCTACACTTTTGTTCATATCCTCCTTCAGTTTTTTTATGTCCCCCTTTAAAGTAGCGAGTTCAGCTAGCCTGTGTCTGATGTCCTCGTGATTGTCCTGCAAGCTCATCGTGTCCTCCTCGTCACACAGACTCTCCTCCACCAGACTATCCTGTCTCCATGTTTTCCTCTCCTTTCCGTCCCCCACCCTGCCCTTCACACTGACTTTTTCCGGACTGCCATTAGTGTCACCGATGAACTGGAGAGCTGTTTTCTTTTGGATGGGGTTTTGCTACAATATTCTTAAAGTTTCATATAAGAAGAATAAGTTTGATATATGAAGTAGAGGGCTGATCAATATTTATTTTTCAATTCAGTCTGTCAGATATTGGGTGGGGAGGGGGGGAGGCACCCTCTATTTGCTCGCACCACGGGAAAAACATTACAGCATTTATTACTCAGTAGAAGTGATATAGTACTAGTGGTGGTAGTGGTAAAAGTAGTAGCAGAAGCAGCAGCAGCAGTTGTAGATAAAGTAATAGTGGAAGTAACAGCAGCAACAACAACAGCAGCAACGACAACAACAACAACAAAAGCAGTGGTAACAACAGCGGCAGCAGTAACAGCAGCAGCACTGGATAGCATAGTGGTAGCCACAGCAGCAGCAGCATAGGTGCAGTAGTAGTAATAGTAGTGGTATAGTAAAAGTATTGGTAGTAGTAATAGTGGTAGTGGTAAAAGAAGTAATAGTAACAGTAGCAGTAGTAACAGTAGGAGCAGCAACAGTAGTAGCATCAGCAGCAGTAGGAGTAGGAGTAGTAGTTGCTGTTGTAAGCAAAGTAGTAGCAGCAGCATTTTAAGGTAGTAGCACCAGCAGCAGGTTGAACAGATATTCAACCTCAGAATACATGTGAAACGGTAAACCCTTCAACATCAACAAAACCCTTACCACGTATTTATCGATTTTAAGAAGGCATTTGACAGGGTGTGGCATGTAGCTTTTGGGGCAACCATGAATTTGTACAGCATCAATGCAAACCTGATCAGAGTCATAAAAAAAGCTGTACAGCGAGGCCACCAGTCCATGTACTACAACAAACAACATTGAGAATGGTTTCGAACAACAGTTGGGGTAAAGGGCAGGGCTGTCTACTCTTACCCACTCTTTTCAAAACTTCCTTGAGAAATCATGGCTGAGCACTGGAACATCAGAAGGGCAGCAGCATTGGGGCA
>CM054141.1:62865981-62870981 GCA_028751875.1 Rapana venosa
ACACAAAAAAAATTTTACCCCACAAAACCACTTAACACACATACACCTACAATCTTGTTTTAACACACACATACACACAATATACACACAAATACACACAAAACATATACAAACACACAAAACTCACACAATTTACACATATATACACACACATACACACATATACACACACACCAACAGACACATATACACACACATACAAACACATACACAACATTTTACACACACACTTACGTACACACATATATACACATATAAAACACATATACACACATATACACACATACACACACTCATATACAAACAAACATACACACACACACATAAAATACACAATCATACACAAACATACAAAACACATATACACACACACACACACACACATATATACACACATGTACACACACATATACACCACATACACACACACATATACACACACTACACTTCCCATATACACACAATACCACACATATATACAAACATTACACATACATATATACATACATACATACGCAACACATATACACACATATGTACACACACATACACACATATACACAAACATATACACACACATACACACACATATACACACATATACACACATACACACATACACAAATATACACACACATATACACACATATACACACACACATACACACACTACACACATATGCACACATATACACACATCACAAATACACATACATATACACACTACATACACACACATATCACACACATACACACAACATTACACACGCATCTACACACACTTACACACACACATTTACACACATATACACACACACACATATTTACCACACATACACACAAATATACACACCATACACACACATATATACACCATATACACACACATACACCACAAATACACACAAATACACAAAACATATACAAACACACATACACACACACATTTACACACACATACACACACACATACACACACATATATACAGAAACATACACAACATACACACACACATATACACACATCTAAACACACATAAATACACACATATATACACACATATACACACACATATACATACAATATACACACACACATACAGATACAGATAACACATACAAGCACATACACACACATATACACACACACTTACGCACACATATATACACACATAAACACATATAGACACACATATACACACATACCCACATCATAAAAAAACAAACACACACACACATATATACACAAACATACACAAACATACACACACATATCCCACACACATACACACACATATATAAACACATGTACACACACATAATACACACCTATACACACACATATACACACACATACACATTCACATATACACACAAATACACACACACACATATACAAACATACACTACATAATACATACACCATACACAGACACATATACACACATATATACACACACATACACACACATATACACACACACATATACCCCAAATTTCCCACACATATATATAAAACCATATACACACACATACACCACACATTCACACACACATACACACACATATATACACACACATACACACACATACACACACAAATATAACACACATACACAAACAAGTATAGATAATATACCCCAAACATATACACACATATACACACCCCAAACCACACATATATACACACATATAAACACATTATACACACATACACACACATACACACACATACACACACATATACACACACATACACACATAACACAAACATATTACACAAAATACACACACATATATACACATATAGACACATCCCACACACATCCACACAAATTACACAACACATATACACAAAATATAAAAACCCACCACATACACACAAAATATACACACATATACACAGATACACAAATACACATACATATACACACACATACACACATATACACACACATATACACACACATAACACACGCATCTACACACACTTACACACACATATACACCCCTATACACACACATACACACACACAAATTACACACATATACAAACACATACACACACACAAGTATACACACATATACACAAACATATACACACATATACACACAAAAACACACACACATATACACACATATACACACATATACACACATATATACACACATACACACACACATGCACAAAACAATACACACATAAAACACATAGACACAAACATTACACACATATACACAATACACACTTTTACACAAATATATACACACACATATATACACACATACACACACAAATACACCACATATACCAACACACATACACAAACCCATTCACACACATACACACACAACACAAAAACACAACACACACACACACACACATATACACACACGTACACACACATACACAAACAAGTATACACACATATACACACACATGTAAACACATATACACACACATCAAACACACACATATATACACACATATACACACACATATACACACATATTTACTCACATATGTACAACACACATACACAACATATACATACACATATACACATCATACTACACAAAACACCACTTATATACACACACATATATATTCACACACATACACACACATCACACATATATACACACACACATACACACATATAACACACACACATACAGACATAATACACATATATACACATACACACACTTCACACACATATACACTCATATACACACATATATCACACAAAAACACAACAATATATACCACACACATATACACACATACACTACCATATACACACAAATACACACATATATAAAAACAAACATACCACATTTACACACACATACACACACATATATACAAACATATATACACACACATACACATATACATACACATAAATATAACTCACAATTATCAACAAACACATATACACACATAACACATACAAAATACACACACATAACCCATATACACACACATATACACACACATAACACACATATACACACACACTACACACACATATACACATACACATATACACACATACACACACATACACACACACATTACACACACATACATCTAATATATAACACACACATACACCACACATATATACACAAACACATACACACATACACACAAACATATACACAAATATACACATACACACACAGATATATTCACACACATACACACATATACACACACATACACACACATCATATATACAACTCATAGACACACATACACAAGCACCACACAATACTCACACATATATAACACACACATACACACATATTTACACACATATACACACACATATGCACACACGTATACACACACATACACACATATATACACATATATACACACATATATGCACACACATAACACACATACACACACATATACACACATATACACACATATACACATACAGCAAACAATACACACACATATACACTACATATACACACATACACACACATACATACACATATACACACCCACTTCACATACACATATACACACATATACACACACATTATACACACATATACACACATATACACACACACATGTACACACACTATACACACACATATACACATTCATATACACACACATACACACACACAAACACACACTTATATACACACACATTATACACACATTTAACACATACACATACATATATTACACTCATTATACAAACAAATACACACATATACACACACATACACACATATACACACATACACACAAACACACACGTACACACACATACACACACATATACACACACATATACACTATCATTTATAACACACACATACACACATATACACACAAATACATACATATACACACATATACATACACATCTACACTCACTTACACATACACATATAACACACATATACACACACTACACACACATATTTAAACACACATAAACACACATGTATACACACATACACACATATATACAGATATATACCACACACATACACACAAAAATACACACAATACACACAGACATATCAACACACATACTCACACACATTTACACACACATACACACGCACATTATACACACATATATACACCACATACACACATATACACACACACATACAGACACATATACACACACATACAAACACATACACACACATATACACACCACTTACGCACACAATATATACACCTATACACACATATACGCACACATATACACACATACACACACTCATATACAAATAACATACACACACCACATATACACAAACATACACAAACATACACACACATATACACACACATACACACACATATATACACACATGTACACACACTTATACCACAATTACACACACATATACAACACATACACATTCACATATACACACAAATACACACACACATATATACAAACATACACAAACATATATACATACACACATACACACACACATATACACACATATATACACACACATACACACAGATACAAACATATAACACACATACACACATAAACACAAACATATACACACACATACACACACATATTTACACAATAATAATAATAATAATAATAATAATAATAAAATTATAATAATAAATAATAAATAATAATAATAATAATAATAATAATAATAATAATAAAATAATCAAATAATAATAATAATAATAATAATAATAATAATAATGTATGGAATTTATAATAGCGATGAAATCCTTGTAAAGCAACAAATACAAAGCGCTCATATTTATTTCATAACACTTTAAGTCGCGGCAGATTTCTCTCCGTGAAATTCGGCTGCTCTCCCGGGAGAGCGGGAGAACGCGTCGCCACTTAGCGCTGCGCCACCCTTTCACCCTTTTTTTTTTCTTTTTCTTTTTCCTGCAGCTGTATTTGTTTCCTATACACATATACACACAACATACAAATATACAACACATATACACACATATG
>CM054141.1:62875981-62948729 GCA_028751875.1 Rapana venosa
TAATATATGGAATTTATATAGCGCTGAATCTTGTAAAAAACAAACAAATCGAAGCGCTTGCACTCAATCATTTACAGGCATGCAACTCTCCTTAAACATAATGAGCAACAGATTTCAAATCCATGTGCGCGCACTACGCACGCACATGCACGCACACACACACACATACACACACACACTCACACACACACACACACATACACACACACACACACACACACACACACACACACACACACACACACACACACACACACACACACACACACACACTCGGAACAACACTTAGAAGGTGAAAGATGCTGTTGTAAATTAGGGACAGATATGTGGGGGGAAAGTCTCAGGTAGGAAATAAGTGTGTTTTGAGGCTGGATTTGAAGGAATCAAGTGAAGGCTTTTGACGAAGTGAAAGAGGGAGGTCATTCCAGGTGGATGGACCAGAAACAGAGAAGGAGCGACGGCCATCAGTGGTTTGTTTGAATCTGGGTGTTCGAAAGCACAAAGTATCTGCGGCTGAACGAAGGGAACGGGATGGAGTGTACAGTGTGAAGACAGTTACAGAGATAAGAGGGTGCAGATTGTGGAGACATTTGAAACAGAGGGTATTGATTTTATACTCCAGTCTTTGTGAGACAGGCAACCAGTGAAGAGATCGCAGAAGAGGAGTGATGTGTTCAGATTTTTTCTTTCTTAGGACCAGTCGAGCTGCAGAGTTTTGTATGCGTTGAAGAGAGTGGATAGATGATGCTGGTAGGCCAGCCAAAAGAGAATTACAGTAGTCTAAGCGTGAAAGAATAAGAGATGTACAAGCAAGAATGAACACTCACCTCAATGATAGTGAGATATTTGGATTTATAAAACGTTTTTACTTTGCCGACGAAAAAACTTATCGAATGATGAACATAGATATACATTTCAAGCATGTGAATGCACCGGTTAGAATAGGCATATCTGAAATTAACAATACATAGTTACCGAGAATACAAACAACACATTAAGCTGATCTCAAATGCCCATAAGCAAACATGAGATGAAAACGAAGTCATTTTGTCATTCACTGCCCAATTTTCAAAGAAACTGAGAGAACAGTATATATCACTAAAGTTTATAAATACCCAAGTCAGTATACGTTAGCATTACTTATGGCCCAAAAGCATGACAAACAGTTAGAAAATTGTCAATATTTTTACTTATAACAAAGGTGCATTTAAATTGCGTTTCAATATTGTTGTCTTGTATTTTCAATTATTTCTATTGTTTTGTGACCTGTTTTCTATGTAACTTTAAGCCTCCTTGTGCGTTTGGTTGTATACCCCCTATCAAGAGGGCAATGACCTATACATGATTAAATTATCGCGAATCCGAATCTCTCCTCACCCCCCCCACCCGTCTCTTCACTCTATCTCACTCTCGTGCTACAATATCCATGGGTAAGATAGGGGCCACTGTTGTTAAAGATCTTAGTAGAACTAAGTTTTGAGACAATATAGGGATAATGTCAGTTGAGAGAATGAGGGAAAGATTTATCCTAGATATTTTAGTCCTTTTGGTTGTCTGTTTACAACAGCCATACTCTCTATTGGATCCCTAGATTAACTGGTATTTTAGGGTGAGTGAGTGATTAAGGAACTTTGTTTTTCATCATTCGATAGACGACAATGTTGCTGTTTGCTGTTGTGTGCCATTCATATACCTTGTTAAATAAGTGATAGAGAGTACGTACATGAATTTTAATCTTTGTTTCAGTGTGTGTTGTTTGGTAGAATAAAATAAAAGTGTTTACCATACACCCTGCGTGCCTCACATCATTTCCTTTAGTGTGGAGTGTCCAGTGTCCTAACTTCCCCCTTTCCCACTAACCTTCCTTCAGCACAATAAGGCTGTCTTCCTGAAATGTTACAGATATGCTGTGCTTCCTGAAATGTACATATGCTATGCTCCTGAAATGTTACAATATAGCTGTTCTTATCCTGAAATGTACAAATGCAGTGCTTCCTGAAATGTAGAAGTATCTGTGCTTCCTGAAATGTACAATATGCTGTGCTTCCTGAAATGTACAAGTTTTCTGTGCTTCCTGAAATGTACAATATGCTGTGCTTCCTGAAATGTACAAGTATGCTGTGCTTCCAGAAATGTACAAATTCTAGAATTGGCCTGTGCTCGTGGTAGCGTGTGTACGTGTGTGCCGTGAAGAGATCGAAGTTAGCTGTTAATATTCCACCCACAATTCCATGTGTGTATCTCAGTCACCTTAGTTACGATATGAGAGTTATGGCCCTTACAGAAGCGTCTGCAATACTAGATCATATTGAGCTAATCCTACAACTCCCCCTTTTTTAGGTGAGTTTACAATAACTATCTGGGAACCGTTCAGTGAGGTATGAAGTAAACCCAGTTGAGGGCCTATGCCAATAATACCAAACGTATTTTGAGGCGATAAAGAGAAGAAATTGATGGAATCTATGGTAACAAAGGCTGCAGAAAGTCAAGAAGAGTGAGGAGGATAATTTTTCCTGCATCAGAAGCAAGTAAAGTGTATCTAAAATATTGACTAGGGTTGTTCGGGGTGCTGTGGTTGGGCGATAGGCAGACTGAAAAGTGGAAGAAGATCATTGAATGAAGGTGACTGTTGAGCTGTTTTGAGACAAACTTTTTTCTAGTACTTTAGAGACAAAGGGTAAGTTTTTGAGACAGGCCTTTAATCTTACAGATGTTGGTATCGGGTCGGCTTTTTCAGAAGAGTAGACTAATGCTGTTTTTAAAGAGCTGATGGAAATTCCTGACTGAAGAGATGAGTTTACTATTTTAAGTGATAAAAGGCACAAGTAGTGGAAGGCAATGTGAGAAAACATGAGCAGGTAATGGATCAAGGTCGCATGAATTATAGTCATTTCCTTCAGAATTATCATGATTCTTATCACTTGTGTGGATGTAAGGAAAAGAAGGAGTGCCAGTAAACCTGTGGGTCGGATGTGCAGGCTGGAATTGAGTTTGATCAGTCTGGAGCGTATGTTCGAACTATTGTCAGAAAAGAAGGGCAGAAAATATTGATGAAGTTCAGACATGCTGTGGGTGTTAGGCAGAGGAGTTGTTTTTGCAGATCCAAGGAGATAGTTGAGGTGAGGGAAAAAGAGAATTTATGTAATTAGCCAGATAAATTAGGGAAGAGTAGTGTAAGTCTTTGCTGAATGGATTAAGAGTTTGAACTTTGTTTATTTGTTTTCGGAAAAGCAGTTTTTTGATTTCGGTTTATTGGACTTCCGCCACCTGCCGTTCTAGTTGCCGGCGTTTGCGCTTCGCTATCAAGAATCTTGGGTATACCAATGGCGCACAGGTCTGACAGGGAGGAGAGTGGATCAAAGGAGGTCATGCTCATCCAAGCAGTAGGCGGAGAATAGTGTTATAGTGATCAAGAGAGGTCCAGTGTGGCCAGAGGATTGTGAAAAACGTTCGGAAGCCTTGGAAGAGAAGGTAGAGTGTCTAGGCCTTAAGATTACGACGAGTAAACATATTTCTTCTTTCTGACAGGTTTTGTGATTTGAGAAGGAAAAGAATGGCGGAATGATCAGAATGCAAGTTTTTCGTCGGTGACAGAAACAGATGTGACAAGAATGAATGAAGCAATATAATCAGCCAGACTAAAAATTGACCATATCTGTGCGTTGCTTCGTTTAACCAGTTGAAGAGAGAGAATGGATGGACAGAGAAAGAGAACGACGTTATACATCTGGAGAAGACTGGATGTCGAAATGGGAAGTTGACGTCACCAAGAATAAAAAGTTTAGTGGAGAGGCTGAGTGGTCGAGTACCGAAAAAATTTGGACTGGAATACTATGGTGAAAAGATAAGATGTTAGGTTGATTTTACGGCGGGAGGTTGAAGGTAAAGGCATCAGATAGTAACTAGAAATGGCCAGGTAGGTTGGATTGATTTCGCAACTTCAAAAGAATTCATGTGAGAATTGAAAGGTTGTACTGAAAGAAAGAGATGGTTCCAATATGTCTTTTGAGAATATGCGATCCCACCTCCTCGAGAGATTCGGGGAAAGAACTGGTTTTATATCAAGGAGGAGTCTCAGCAGTTTTCTTTTTGGCTCATGGCCCATGTGGTTTAAGCCAAGATTCGGTGAGGAAGGTTAAGTCATGATTTTTTAGAGATGAAATCAGATATGTAGTCGGGCTTTTCCCATTAGGACAGACAGACTCACAATTGAACAAAACAAACTTGAAAGGATATCAGAAGTGGTGGAGAAGGTAGAAGAAGAAAGTGGTGAGTTTGGACAAGCTCATAGGAAAGGACGAAGGCGATGGAGAGATGCGGCAGCGGAAGAACAGACAAGAGTTTGGATGGTGAATCAGGAGTTCGAAGATGGTGAAAGAACTGTGCGGCTCAGGGTCATCGGTTTTAGAAACACACAGATATACATCATAATCATCAGAACAAAAAACATTATCAGGAGTTACAAACAACAGAACAATCAAAAGCTAAGGGCAGGTGGACGGCAGCATGGGGAAGAAGCGTTGTCAGGGGTGACCAGAAGTAACGTCAAGGTGATGGGGGAGACACGTGAGAGAGGCAGCCCACCACTGTCGATGACGTCGGCCTGCCGTGTTCCCCGATTGGTTTTGCGGCGATTAATGCCCAAGTGTGTTAAAAGCTGCTTAATATCAGGAGCAAGCGTGTCAGTTATTTTGACAATTCTCAGTGCACACCAAACACACACATGTACACACAAAACACACACACATAGCGCACATATACACACAGAAATAATATACATATTTACACACACATACACACATAACACACACATATACATACACATACACACACACAAACACAACACTTATAAACACACATAAATATATCCCACACAATAACATCACATATACACACAAAATAAACACACACAAAATACACACATATACACACCAAATACACACATATACACACATACACACAGTTTCTTGTTGTGTCAAATAAGTCTACAAGACTTAATGGCCAATAAAATAATCTGAATCTGAATCTGAATCTGAATCTGAATCTGAATCTTCATGTTCATAAACTGAATAGTCCATGTTGGCTAAATGACTGCCTGCAGGACTGATATTCTACCAAGCAAAGGGTGGAGCAGATGGCACTGTGTAAAAATCCTTCCCTGAAGCAAACATAGCCTCAGTTACAATTATTCCAGCTTGGGCGACATCCTCTCAAAAATGCCAACTTGCCCTCCAACAAAAATCAGCAAACAGCCTCTGCACAGCCCGGTAAACCTGATCAACAACCAGGACACAATCCTGACGCCAAAATGGGTGCCGCAGACTCTATTCACCACCAGCCTTAGGGAGTGGCCAGGCTAGCTGTTAACACAAGCATTTCCACCCCTCAGGCCACCTCACTAACATCAACATCCTGAAGAGCTGGTCTTCCTAGGTGGTGAGCTCATCATGAGCAGCCCATCAGAAACATCTCAGTGCAGCTGACAACATGATACAAGGCAGGACAATGTCTGGCTGGTCTGCCAGCATCATCAATCCTACTCCACTTTCAACCGTATACAAAACTCTGCAGCTCGACAAGTCCTCAGAAAGGAAAAATCTGAGCAAATAACTCCTCTCTTGCAAACTCTCACTGGCTACCTGTGCCACAGAGAGTAAACTATAAGATCAGTACCTTTTGTTACACTGTCCTTCACAAAACAGCTCCCTCCTACCTCGTGACTGTGTTCACCTATATACCACCTACTCGTTCCCTCCGCTCTGCAGCAGATACCTTGTGCTTATGAATACCGAGATTCAACCAATCCACTGTTGGCCGAGCCTTCTCTTTTCTGTCCAGTGATCAGAATGACTCCTTTGCCAAAAGCCTACTTATCACTATTAAATCAGCCTCAAGGACATATTTATTCCAAACCTAAAATTTTCCCTCCGTTTCATCACAAAATATGTCCATCCTTCAACAGCTGAAATTCCCACCACTATGTCAAAGTGTATCACTCTGTGTGTGTGGCAATGCGCATTATTATTATTATTATTAATATATTAATTAATAAAAAGTACCTTGCCGTCCCCATGGATAACACACTCTGGAGTACCTGCAATCTCCTCCATGACGCATTAACCCATGCTGCCTTCCCGGGGGAAGGTTCAGCAGACCAACAGACAGCCACCTCTACATGACGGTCCTGCTCCTGCCCACTGGGTCCCTTCAGAGCCACTGGCTGACTCCAGGAGTCATCCCTTCCAGTCATCTTCCTCAACCCAGCATCACAATCGTGAAAATGCAAATGTTCATCAATCCTCTGATGTTCACATTCCCCTTCATCCCAGACTATGTCCCTACCCTTTCCAGACCCAATGGAATCCTTCCCCTTCACTTCCCTATCCCCCTTATCTGTATCCCCATCCTCCCTATCCTCCCCAGCCTCTACGGACTGTTGCTGCATCAGTGCCACCACCAAGCAGCATTGGCCCGACCCCCGTCTGGTGTCCCAACCAGACAGTATGCGACCAACTCCTTTAATGTGGCGACCAAATTCAATCTCAAGTGTAAGACCCTCAAGAATGTTCACACTGTAGTGATTTGTCCCCTATAACTTACATTTCACACAATGTGATAATCATAAAGTCAAACTCTTGAAATGCAAACCACTAATGTCAAAAGTTGTCAGCGGCAACAAATGTGCTTTAACAAAAACAAATGAAAAAAACAAAACAAAACCAAAAAACTAGAGGAAGAAAATCTTACGCTATTCTCGCACCTTCAAGACCAGCCACATTGCAAAAAGCTGAGAATAAGATCAGTGTGAGTGGGGATGTTCTTGTGTGCATTTATTTGAAAATGCTTGTTGTGCCTCTTTGTGGGTTAATCCCTGCTGTACTTGGTGGAAGGGACATGCATTTATCGCTCCCAGGGTGGCTGATGTTTGCTGTTCTGAGAATGGTACAAGTATGCTGTTGCTTCACTGAAATGTCCATGTTATGAACTTCCAAAAATGTACAAGTATGCTGACTTCATGTAATGTACAAATATGCCTGTGCCTCCTAAAAGTACAAATATGCCTGTGCACCTGAAATGTAACAAATATGCTGTGCTTTCAGAAATGTACAAGTATGGTTGTGCATCCTGAAATGTACAAATATGGTGTGGCTTCCTGAAAGGTACAAGTATTTCCGTGGCTTCCTGAAATTGTACACTAATGATGTAAGTAGTTCTTCATTTTACACGTCCTTCCACTAAATAGTGGATATCCAGACCATGAAAGTGTGTGGTATGTGTGTGTGTTGCGTGTGTGCGCGTGAGCGTGTGTGTGCGTGCGCACGCGCACGTGCTGTGTGTTGTGTTAGGGGGAAAGGTATAGCATAAACTAATCAATCGTAATAAACAACTATTATGAAAAAAGCAAAACAAGAATTCGAAAAACAAAAACAAAAAAAAAAACAAAGAAAAAACACAACAACCAAAAAAACCAAAAAAACCAAAAACAACAACAACAACGAACAAACAATAACAACAACAACAACAAACCAAAACAAAAAAAAAAAACAAACCCCAGAAACATCCAAAACAGCAAAAAAACCAGCTTCCAATTCATATAACTGAAGCTATCTTATATCAGAGGAGTCTGAAAATAGGAGTATTGCTTAATAACAAAACAATTTCATACATTAATGGGAATTCTAATTAAGAATTTTGCTGCAAGCTACGGATGGGAAAGCAGGTAAGATGTTTTACAGATCTCTACATCTAAAGAGTTGTGATCATTGGTAAGATATTCACCACGATACATGTGAATTAAAATAAAAAAATTTGTTCTAAAAGCATTGAGCTTAAACCTGTAATATTAGAGATACAACATATCTATATTCATGTAAATTACGATATTTGATCTTATCAAAAATAATATATGGGCTACAACATCACTCCAGAATAACTGGTACTTTAAGGTTTTTTTATAAGAGTTCCAAAATGCATTTTTAACAAGCTAATCGCCCTCATGATGGATAGAGAACACTTATGCAGCAAGCCCCATCGATATGCTCGCTCCACATTTGCATTTCTGACAACTTTTTCATATAAAGTAAATCCCACAGTGCGAGGGTATCCAGCAAAAAGTAACACCATGCCTCGTATCATCAGAAAATGAATTAGAAGAACTAAACTCAATGTATAGAAAATCATGTCTCAACTTTTGAACTGAAATTTCTCAGGGCAAGTAAGACTGACCTGGAATCAACACAGAAAAGTATTTGAAATATGTCTTTGGGAAAAACTAAAAGATAACACACAAGCCATCAGAAATAGCATACAATGCAGCAGTAAAATAAAGATCGATTTTTTCCTACAAAAAATGATCCTACTAATTATCAAAGATTGTATGACAAACGCTGCACCGCCTCATTATTGTTCAACAAGGGAACCAACTGTGTAAATATTTTAATAATGATTTATGATATTAGATTTATATAAATCTTTTACTGATGCCCTAAGAATATTTCATTACCTTTTATCGTTAAAGAGGAATAATTTTACGTACAAAACTAGCTCACTTAAAGTTCCCATTTGTGGACAAAGGCAGGAGTGAATCTTCGGAATTTAGCAAATTTTGAGGGGATTTTATATCTGCTTGATCAAATAATTGAGAAGTAAAGGTTCTGGCTGTGTTACAGACGAATAGAAATGTGCTCTTTTTGAAAAATTGACATCATATCTTATACTAAATAGTCGTTGTCCACAATGGTTTCTTGTGTTGAACAACGTAAGAAGATAGTTTAGCCACACCAGTTGTCGATATTCGACTAATGGTAAAATTCCAATCTCCTTATAGGGTAACCCAAGGACGATGCAATGAAAAGGAACCCCCATAGCTAATCGAAAGCTTGCAGTCCTATTCTTGTCATTTTCTGTAATAAATATTTTGGAGCACTGAAAATGCTTCCTGGCCAGAATATGAGACTGGAACTGACTAAAGATAATGTCAAATTTTTTAAAAACAGCTACATCATAAGCCCCCACTAGATTTACTATAACTTTCAGAAGAAAAAGAACTTTTCCGAGCCTATAATTTAAATAATCAATGTGATAATTCCAATTTAGTGTAGGAACAAAAAATATACTCCAAAAACCTACACCAAATGTTATATAATCCAACACTTCCCATCTATATTGGAAAAACAGGTAGAACTGGTGGGTTAGTGCCATTAATTGAAAAGTACGAGATTAGTTCTTTTCAGGAGACAATGAAAGACCATTCTCAAAATGTAGTCATAAAGTTTTTGTTTAGCTCAAGCTGAAATACATATTTTTTTATATAGTTTAGAGGCCTCATTGGTGTTTACTTATCATCACATGTTACACAATGATGTACCATCCTGAAGTGATACAAATACTGTGCTACCAGAAATAATTACATGTTGCTATGCTTTCCCTAATGACAAGTACGATGTACTTCCTTGTAATGTACAAGTATGCTGGTTTCCTGAAATGTAGCAATATACTGTGCTTCGTGAAAAGTAACAATATGCTGTCTTCCTGCAAATATACATGTGAGATGTACTTCCTAAATGTACAAGTATTTTTAGCCCTTTCCGTAAATATACATAATGATGTACTTCCAAAATGTACAAGTATGCTGAGCTTCCAGAAATATACATGTTTTATGTACTTCCATCGAAATGTAAACAAGTATGCTGTGCTCCTGAAATGATACATTAATGAGTTCCACCTGAAATATACAATTATGAATGTGCCTCCTGTAATGTAAAGTAATAATGTGCCTCCTAAAATGTACAAGTATAAATGTGCCTCCTGAAATGTACAAGTATAATGTGCTTCCTGAAATCTAAATGTATGCTGCGGTTCCTGAAATGTACAGGTATGATCTGCTTCTAGAAATGTACAAATATATAGTATTTCCTAAAAGTACAAGTAGCTGTGCTTCTCAATTGTACATTTCTAGATTACTTTCCTAAATGTCCAAGTATGCAGTTGCCATCATGAGAAATGACAATGTATCATGTGCTTTCCCTGAAACGTATGCTGTGCTTCCCGGAAAATATACAATATGATATACCTCCTGAAATGTACAAGTATGGAGTCTTCCTTTAAAGTACAAGTATGATGTGCTTTCGCAATGTACATGTATGATGTACTCCTCAAATATACAAGTATTCCGTGCTTCCTGAAATGTACACTATGATGTGCTTACCTGACTGTACAAGTATCTGTTATTTGCTGAACAAATAATAATCGTGCTCCTGAATGTACAAGTAATTATGTATATTACTCAAATGTCAATATGATGTGCTTTCCTTTAAATGTACAGTTACAGGTGTGCACTTTGCCCCCAATTTGAACTACAACCCACCTTTTCCATACCCTCTCCTCCCCATCTTCTAAAAAGACAGTTCAACTGGGTTATACTTCTGATTTGCTTAGTTCAGAATTTCCAAAAGATCAGAGTTAGGTTTCTTGTGACAACCTACCAGTGTTACAGTGTTGAGTCCCAAACAAAACAACTTCTCAGTCTGTTGGATGCCCATGGTTGAGGCTGAGGATTCCTTTTAATCCCTTGAGAGCTAGGGAGGCCCAATGTGGTCAGTGTTGGCGCCCTTTTTCTTCCTTTGGTGTCCAGCAAGTCCAGTGAGTTGGATCATTGGCAACCAAACCATGTGTAATTGTCACAGTCTTAGCTTAGTTCCCTGAGTGTCTTAGTGTACTGGGAGGCCTAGACACAGTGAGGCATTGTGTACCTGTTACGAACCTTCTCTCACCTTTAAGTGTCCAACATGTCTCTGTGAGCAACTCCTTGCCCATGTTTGCAGCTAAGTGTACTCAATGATCCTATGTCCCTATTAAGCTGTGCTGCAGCTACATTTGAGTCCTCTCTATCTCAAGGAGCCTGAGTCCTAGTTGTAGCCTAGACTTCCAGTGGAAACAGTGATGTAAAAAGCACATCAGAGCTTGCTACATGTCTAGTCTGTATTCAACCGGCTTGGTTGTGGGGCCTCTTTCTTGTGGATTAGCATCCCCCCTACCCCTCTCATTTTTGTATATACGAATTCTAATATTGGTATTTTATTTTATTTTTTATAATTTTTTTATGATTTTAGAGTATATTTTTTTTTTTGTGTGGATATATTTTTAATGTTTATATTTATAATTTATATTAGTATAGTTATTTTTTTTTTTGAAATGCTTTTATGAATGTGTATATTATATTATTTTTTATTTTAATGTATTTTTATATTTTTTATTTTTTATTATCTTTAATATTATTAATTTTTTAATTATTATTTTATTTATATTACTTTTCTATAATATTTACCCCCCCCCCCACCTCCTCCCCACCTCCTCTATTGAATCAGCCAGATTTGCCATGTAAAGAACAAGAATTGGAAGATTTAAATTTGTTAGATCAGCTGAACTTTATGTGTGGATAAGATTGTGTTCATCTCAGTAGTCCAAATGAATCAATGGTCAGCTGGAATTAGAAGTACCCGGCAACTGACCGTCATAAGCAGTGTTGTCACATAGGCATAATAAAGTCTTTTCTCTTTGCTGGCTAGTCTGATGCAACTTTCTTCTTGAGTTACGGCTGTGTTCGGTAAAACCTGACAAATGATTTAGAGAGAAAAACAGCAACTGTGTTTCGTTCTGCTTGAGCTGTAATGATAATTATCTTCTTTTATTGATGTATGCAGTTGGTTGTTGGTTATAGAGATTTATTGATTGGCAATGTTCATGTCAAATAGTTTTGCGACTAAGCTTAGAGTAAGTTCAGAGAGTGCATTTCAGGCTGTGTGTATTAACTGAATATAAAAATTATTGATAACTGTGTTGATCTTGTCCCAGTGAAAGTGTTTGAGTTTCTTTACCACATAATGTTTCAAATCATGATACCTTTTACTATCTAATTGGGTGATCTATGATTTATTTTCATTAACTGGAATGTTCATGGTGAGAAGTGAATTTTAAGAGTTCTTAATTAATTTATTGTGTAATCATGTTGAGATGAAGTTTGGAAAATGCACAGACCAAAATAATGTGGATAGGTACAGAGCGTATTGGTGATAGAATACTAATCAAGGTTGAATTGAGAATAAGAGTTGACTGCTAAAACTAAAAGATTAGAAGAGTTTAAGGATAGACTTGAATGCCAGTGACAAGACTAGCCTAGCTAGCCCCTGTGGTAATTGCCCAGCTAATATGCAGTCTGACAAGTAGGTGTGATTGTGTATTCATTGGTGACAAAAGAGGTTAATTTGTATGTTGTTGTGTGACCTAGCTTTTCCTGCTTGCACACCTCAATCTCTCGTCGTCTCTCTCTCATCCTCTCTCTCTCCTCCGCTCTCTCTCTCTCTGTCCTTTGGGGGAGTTGAAACTGTTTTTTCATCATGATAGACGTGTTAAAATAAGCACTGCTATTTTTGCCAAATTAGTATTCTTGTGACTGTGTACTAATATTTGTTGGTACTAATATGATTATAACCATGCCATCTATCTCAACTCGATTTTCTAGCGAGATGAGGATGCATTGTGCCCGTCACTTCTGAATATCAAGCCAACGGTGAAAAAATGTGTCGCCAGCGCTGTAAGACATTACACTCAGAAGCATGACAGGCGGTGTCATGTAGGTTGCCTCCACACACTATTGTTCTGGGGGGCCGTTTTTTACGCAATGTGGAGAGTCGAGCAGAACCCAGGCCGACTCACAAGGACAAGCACGCGCCAAAAAAAGACCTTGATGAGTGACAGCCGAAAGTCAGCATGAGAAGACGCCAGCCACTACACCGACAGCCTCCAAGCCTGCTGCAGAACCCTCTCTTCAGGATGTCATCTCCATGCTGCAAGATGCTGAAAAAAGGACCGTGCAGAAGTAAGGAGACATCATGGGGGGGGAGATCTGGATTTGCTGTACTGCTCTGCGGAGAGAATCGATTACTGAAGAGTAAGAGGCTGACCTACTATCGGGACCATGAGAAGCCTGAAGAAAGAGAATGTAGGACCATGCGCGGAAAACAGACGACATGAAGGCGTTCAAAATGGAGCAACCTGATATATTACGGACTTCCCGCAGAGAAAATGGAAACGCTAGCATATTGTGCATGCATCATCAATGACCTCCTCGTGGATACTCTGAGCTGACAGGTGGGTTCCAGTTCGACAGAGTCCCACCGCCTCTACAAGAGGCGTTCCAATGCACCAATCATCGCCTGCTGCAGCCCCTTCTTCAAGGACAAGGAGAAGATCTTGAAGGCACGCACAAACTGAAGGCAGTGGAATGTGTATCCCTGGGGGAGGACTTTTCCTTACGTGTCAGGACTATCCGGAAGAAGCAGTCCCTGACTGAAAAAGGCCAGGAGTGAAGGGAAACACGGCCACCCATGATCCACGACCATCTCCTCATCCATAGGAACCAAGTTCTATCTAGGTGAAGGGGATATCCTGGTGAACACTGATATAGTGGAGTGGCGCAGCCAGTATACACCGGTATCACGGAAAGGATGTGCATGAGAAAACGTGGTTGTGAAAAGACGAACAGAACAGGACTAGTGACGGGGCACACTGTGAGTAGCGCAACGCTGAATGTAAACACGGGTTTCGTGGTGGCTCAGGGGTGGGGAGAAAATGTAAACAAACCGGGTTAAATATTTGTAACACTGTTATCGAATGTTATACATTCGCGATTGCTATGAGTATGACTGATGAATGTATAAAAATATTAAAATGGAAACACTAACATTTTTAGAAGAGAAGAAACAAGTAATTGTGGATGTTACCATGAATCAATTGATGAATCATAAGTGTGCTGGAGATGGTGACAAATATGATTGAGGGTCGGCTCAAAAAGAAAACTGTATTTGGCGCACGTGATTCTGTTTTACAATGCTATGTTTAACGGACTAAAAAAATGAGAGCCAGGGGTGTGATTGAAGATAACTTGAAAGATAACCTAGGGGGACATCTCCAAAAGAGAATATGTGTTTTTGAACGAACCAGAAGAAGAATGCCTGTGTTGCTGTGTTTGAATGGACAGGAAGAAAACACGAGAACAGAGGATTGAAAGGGACAACTCTGGTGTGAATGACAGGATACTTGAAATTTGAAGTGTATGGTTGTGAAGAGACTAAGGTTATGCTTGGCAATTCTTCATTGGACCAATCAACGGTCTATTCTCCAAATGAATGACAAGGCATGCATGTCTTAATTATCGAAATTCGATTTTCTTTGTATTGTAGAAACGGTTGAGGCAGATTGACCTTGTTTACATTTTACGCTACTCTGTTTTCTAAAACCACCATAAAATTTACATTACGGGAAGGTTTTCAGGTGGCATAATGGTTCCTCAATTAGAAATAAGTTTATTTCTTATGTTAAAGAAATTAAAATGAACACTCGCAAAAATTCTTTTGTTTTTTGATTGATAATAGTCCTGTCTTAGGCTAAAGCAAGATATAAATATGTGAGTGCATAATGTGCCACCTGAGGGCTCACCATATTATGCTTAATTTGAAAAATTGTAGAGAAATGGTTATTAGTGGAACTTGAGGACGTCTTTTTGATTGTACGCTGATTCGAAGAGGCATATGTGATTTTGCTACTGGTGATCCAAAAGGCAGAATTTCCTGGTATAATCTCCAGAAGTATATTTTGTGTATGATGACAGTATATTGAATACCATATAAACATCCAGTGTAAAACCCTGAACATAGACACTTCATTAGATACAGATGCATAAACACTATGGCCACATATAATTGCTTACATAAGTGAGGTACAGCTTTTGAACTGTTGTGGATTCTGAATGCAATGTGTCGAGGAGCAACTGTTTGTCATTCTAAATATCAATATACGAAACAGCAATAGTGTAAATGTAGAATTTTTTGAGTTGTCTTATGCATTTTTCAAACATTTTGTCCTTCATCATTCCGCTAATCGTTTCAGCAAAGAATGGAATCTGATCATATACCTTTAAATTTTAATATGACTTGTACACAAATGGTTCAGACCGGTATGTGTCACGAAACTATCAATGAGAATGTATTCATTGAAAAAGAATCATAATTGAATACACGACCTTATAAAACCCTATGATCATGCAGTACATCACTTATGAACAGTAAGGATGCTTGAGCACGTGCTATGAGTTTTAGAATGACCACAAATGCATTGACGCTCATTACTGTTTTTATGATTTCCTCAGAAAGCAGCGACATGTATGAAGAAGAAAAAGAACCTGACCAAAGGAAGAAATAAAGTGACTGGTATAACAGAGAGTGCAAATAAAGGCAAGGGACAAGCTAAAAAGACTCTTATCAAATTACTACAAAAAAGAATAAGTACGACAGCCAAGCCCTCTTGTTTTGCTAGAAGGAGTATAAAAATTTGATCAAAAGAAAAAGAAAAAGAACATAAAGACGCCTTGTTAGAAAAACTTGTGTCTTCTGAAATAAACCAAGAGAGTTTTGAAACAGTACACAAAAATATCCTTAAAGAAAAATTCCTCGTAGGATTTAACCATTGTAGTGATAGGTTCAAACATTTTTCATATGATTTGCATGATGTAGGGACAACAACAGAAGACACGCACTGATGGACAAAAACACAGACAATATGACCTACCTGATAATCATGAAACAGATTTTAGTCAATGAAATCGTCCAATCTAACAGAAGTAGGTACTATATGCGTTAAGAAAGATAAAGAATGGCAAATGTCTACTGGACCAGAATAAAATCATTGGGGAAATTAATGAATTAATCTGGAAACATGTTGTTGACTTTCTCTGTAAAGTTTATAATACAATATTTATGTACAAGGGCATATTTCCAGACACTGGACATATTCTATTGAGATACATTATTTAAAAAAGGTGACATAAAGAACCCAGGTAACTATAAGGAATATCCATAATTTGATGCAAGCAGTAATATCTATAGGTACAATAATCAACAGAAGGACTTCAATACATGGGAACAAAGAACACAATTAAAACAGGTAATACCAAGCATGGAAATTAAAAAAGGTTTATTCCAGGGAGTTAATCACAGTTTTTGATTGTTGGCATAGATACAAAAACACAGTTAAGCTTGAATCTAAGCATATAGTGTACTTTTATTGACTCGAAAAAAGCCTTTGAAAATGGTGGAAAGAATTTATTGTCGGCCCCTTCGTAAGAAAAATGGCATAAATGTAAGCTAGTATGTAGGAAAATGTTATAGCTAAGTTAATCCGGTGCAGATTTGACAGATTACATTAACTGATAAACTTATGGGTTGAAACAAGTATACGTTACCAGTCCACTTTTTTTTTCTCTTTTCATATGAGTTAGCATTAGAATTAGAGAAAAGGAAGACACGCTCTATTACGTAAGATTTCTTTGGAATTATTCAAACTGAGTGCTTGCTGATGATGTGGCATGAAACCCCAAAAGGGATAATGCAAACACAGCTCAATAATTTACAACAATCAGCTTCTTCATTACATATACAAGTAAACATACTAAAATAACATTGTGTATTAGAAAAGGGGGGTAATTTAGCTGCAATGACAAGTTTGGGTTTACAATGGACTATAGTCAGCCAGTTGGACATGCATACAAAATACTTGGGAATTATATTTTTTCAACCATCT
This sequence comes from Rapana venosa, assembly GCA_028751875.1. NCBI lineage: Eukaryota > Metazoa > Mollusca > Gastropoda > Neogastropoda > Muricidae > Rapana > Rapana venosa. The sequence goes on from CM054141.1 coordinate 62,892,617, forward strand.
AAGTTTTTGCTTCTTCATGTTATGCAACTGAAAAGTAGGAGCAAAACGTGCACGTGATGTACGCATACAACAGAAAGATTGTATAGGTAAAAAGTAAAATCATTGAATGAATTTCTTGAAATTATTTGATTCTCAAAATTTAAACCAATATTCATACGATGCAGAGTTGTGGGGGTTTGATAATACTGCTATTATCATTGTGAAAAGGATACATTTTATTTGCATTGAAAAAATGCCACCCACTTGGGGGTAGAAAATTGCACACTCCTCATGATTCTATTGTATAGTAGAACAAGTAGATATCCCATTTATTAAAATCAGCTGTAAAGAGTAACACTCTTGGTTAAAGTTGACAATAATGCAGGGGTTTAGATACCATATAAAACATCTAAACACTAACAACTTTGTGGAAGCTCGAGGCAAGCTAACTTTTGGTTTACAAATATTCTGTTGTAAATTGAGTATTATATGGATTTGGCTATTTGGAAGAATCCGGAAGTGGACGGGTGAATGAGTATTTCTTTCATCCTTCAAAGAGAGAATGGATTTATGTCGATGGCAAGAATGAACACTCACCTCAATGATAGTGAGATATTTGGATTTATAAAACGTTTTTACTTTGCCGACGAAAAAACTTATCGAATGATGAACATAGATATACATTTCAAGCATGTGAATGCACCGGTTAGAATAGGCATATCTGAAATTAACAATACATAGTTACCGAGAATACAAACAACACATTAAGCTGATCTCAAATGCCCATAAGCAAACATGAGATGAAAACGAAGTCATTTTGTCATTCACTGCCCAATTTTCAAAGAAACTGAGAGAACAGTATATATCACTAAAGTTTATAAATACCCAAGTCAGTATACGTTAGCATTACTTATGGCCCAAAAGCATGACAAACAGTTAGAAAATTGTCAATATTTTTACTTATAACAAAGGTGCATTTAAATTGCGTTTCAATATTGTTGTCTTGTATTTTCAATTATTTCTATTGTTTTGTGACCTGTTTTCTATGTAACTTTAAGCCTCCTTGTGCGTTTGGTTGTATACCCCCTATCAAGAGGGCAATGACCTATACATGATTAAATTATCGCGAATCCGAATCTCTCCTCACCCCCCCCACCCGTCTCTTCACTCTATCTCACTCTCGTGCTACAATATCCATGGGTAAGATAGGGGCCACTGTTGTTAAAGATCTTAGTAGAACTAAGTTTTGAGACAATATAGGGATAATGTCAGTTGAGAGAATGAGGGAAAGATTTATCCTAGATATTTTAGTCCTTTTGGTTGTCTGTTTACAACAGCCATACTCTCTATTGGATCCCTAGATTAACTGGTATTTTAGGGTGAGTGAGTGATTAAGGAACTTTGTTTTTCATCATTCGATAGACGACAATGTTGCTGTTTGCTGTTGTGTGCCATTCATATACCTTGTTAAATAAGTGATAGAGAGTACGTACATGAATTTTAATCTTTGTTTCAGTGTGTGTTGTTTGGTAGAATAAAATAAAAGTGTTTACCATACACCCTGCGTGCCTCACATCATTTCCTTTAGTGTGGAGTGTCCAGTGTCCTAACTTCCCCCTTTCCCACTAACCTTCCTTCAGCACAATAAGGCTGTCTTCCTGAAATGTTACAAATATGCTGTGCTTCCTGAAATGTACAAATATGCTGTGCTTTCAGAAATGTACAAGTATGTTGTGCATCCTGAAATGTACAAATATGGTGTGCTTCCTGAAAGGTACAAGTATTCCGTGCTTCCTGAAATGTACACTATGATGTAGTAGTTCTTCAGTTTAACGTCCTTCCACTAAATAGTGATATCAGACAGGAAAGTGTGTGTATGTGTGTGTGTGCGTGTGTGCGCGTGTGCGTGTGTGTGCGTGCGCACGCGCACGTGCTTGTGTGTGTGTAGGGGGGAATGGTATGCATATAACTAATCAATCGTAATAAACAACTATTATGAAAAAAGCATAAACAAGAATTCTGGAAAAACAAAAACAAAAAAAAAACAAAGAAAAAACCAACAACAACCAAAAAAACCAAAAAAACCAAAAACAACAACAACAACAACAACAATAACAACAACAACAACAAACCAAAACAAAAAAAAAAAACCAACCCCAGAAACATCAAACAGCAAAAATACCAGCTTTCCAATTCATATAACTTGAAGCTATCCTTATATCAGAGGAGTCTGAAAATAGGAGTATGGCTTAATAACAATACAATTTCTTTCATTAATGGAATGTCTTTAAGAATTTGCTGCAAGCTACGGACTGGGAAAGCAGGTAAGATGTTTTTCAGATCTCTACATCGTAAAAGATTGTGATCATTGGTAAGATTTTCACCACAGATACATGTTGATTTAAAAAAAAAATTTGTTCTAAAAGCATTGAGCTTAAACCTGTATATAAGAGATACAACATTTCTATATTCATGTAAATTACGATATTTGATCTTATCAAAAGATAATATATGGGCTACATCATCACTCCAGGAATAACTGGTACTTTGTAGGTTTTTTTTAAAGTGTTTCCAACATGCATTTTGTAACATGCTATAGCCCTCATGGATGGATAGAGGAACACTTATGCTGCAAGACCCATCGATATGCTCAGCTCCACATTTTGCTTTTCTGTCAACTTTTTCATTAAAGTAAATACCACAGTGCGAGGGTATCCAGCAAAAGGTAACACCAGTGCCTCGTATCATCAGAAAATGAATTAGATGACTAATCTCAATTATGAAATCTTGTCTCACTTTTGAACTGAAATTTCTCAGGGCAAGTAAGACTGACCTGGAATCAACACAGAAAAGTATTTGAAATATGTCTTTAGGAAAATCTAAAAGATAATACAAAGCCATCAAAATAGCAGACAATTCAGCTGTAAAAAAAGATCGATTTTTTCCTACATAAAATGATCTCTCTATTTTCAAAGATGGTATGACAAACGCTGCACCCGCCTCATTATTGTTCAAAAGGGAACCATCTGTGTAAATTTTTTAATGATTTTGATATGTAGTTTGTATATATTCTTTTACTGATGCCTAAGAATATTTTCATTACCTTTTTTCGTTAAAGAGGAATAATTTACGTCAAAACTAGCTCTCTTAAGTTCCCATGGGGGACAAGGCGAGGAGTGAATCTTCGATTTAGCTATTTGTGTGGGATTTATATCTGCTTGATCAAATAATTGAGAAGTATAGGTTCTGGCTGTGGTTACAGAGCGAATAGAATGTGCTCTTTTGGAAAATTGACATCAGATCTTATACTAATTTCGTTGTCCACATTGGTTTCTTGTGTTGAACAACGTAAGAGATATTTAGCCACAGCCAGTTGTCGATATTCGTCTAATGGTAAAATTCCTATCTCCTTATAGGTACCCATGGACGATGCAATGAAAAGGAACCCCAGAGCTAATCGAAAAGCCTTGCAGTCTAGTCTTGTCATTTTCTGTAATAAATATTTTGGAGCACTGAAAAATGCTTCCTGGCCATATATGAGTCTGGAACGTACTAAAGATAATGTCAAATGTTTTAAAACAGCTACATCATAAGCCCACACTTGTTTACTAATAACTTTCAGAAGATTAAGACTTTTCCGAGCCTTATTATTTAAATAATCAATGTGATAATTCCAATTTAGTGTAGACATAAAATATACTCCTAAAAACTTCACCAAAGTTTTATATTCCAACACTTTCCCATCTATTTGGAAAACAGGTAGAACTGGGGGGTTAGTGCCATTATTGAAAAGTACGAGATTAGTCTTTTCAGGAGACAATGAAAGACCATTCTCAAAAATGTAGTCATAAAGTTTGTTTAGCTCAAGCTGATACATATTTTTTATATAGTTTAGATGCCTCTTTGGTGTTTTCTTTTTCATCACTATGTACACTATGATGTACATCCTGAAGTGTACAAATATGCTGTGCTTCCTGAAATATACATGTGTGCTATGCTTTCCATAATGTACAAGTACGATGTACTTCCTTGAATGTACAAGTATGCTGTGTTTCCTGAAATGTACAAGTATACTGTGCTTCGTGAAATGTACAAGTATGCTGTGCTTCCTGAAATATACATGTGTGATGTACTTCCTAAAATGTACAAGTATGTTGTGCTTCCTGAAATATACATGTATGATGTACTTCCTAAAATGTACAAGTATGCTGTGCTTCCTGAAATATACATGTGTGATGTACTTCCTGAAATGTACAAGTATGCTGTGCTTCCTGAAATGTACATGTATGATGTGCCTCCTGAAATGTACAAGTATAATGTGCCTCCTGTAATGTACAAGTATAATGTGCCTCCTAAAATGTACAAGTATAATGTGCCTCCTGAAATGTACAAGTATAATGTGCTTCCTGAAATCTAAATGTATGCTGCGGTTCCTGAAATGTACAGGTATGATCTGCTTCTAGAAATGTACAAATATGATATATTTCCTAAATGTACAAGTATGCTGTGCTTCCTCAATTGTACATTTCTGATGTACTTCCTGAAATGTCCAAGTATGCTGTGCTTCATGAAATGTACATGTATCATGTGCTTCCTGAAACGTATGCTGTGCTTCCGGAAATATACAAGTATGATATACCTCCTGAAATGTACAAGTATGGAGTGCTTCCTTTAATGTACAAGTATGATGTGCTTTCTGCAATGTACATGTATGATGTACTCCCTCAAATATACAAGTATTCCGTGCTTCCTGAAATGTACACTATGATGTGCTTCCTGAAATGTACAAGTATGCTGTTCTTGCTGAAATATAGAAGTATTCTGTGCTCCCTGAAATGTACAAGTATGATGTACTTACTCAAATGTACAATATGATGTGCTTCCTTAAATGTACTGTTACAGTGTGCACTTTGCCCACTATTTGAACTACAACCCACCCTTTCCTTACCCTCTCCTCCCCCATCTTCTAAAAAGAACTGTTCAACTGGGTTATACTTCATGATTTGCTTAGTTCAGCAATTCCAAAAGACAGAGTTAGGTTTCTTTGACAACCTAACAGTGTTACAGTGTTGTGTCCAAACAAACAACTTCTCAGTCTGTTTGGATGCCCATGGTTGTGGGCTGAGGATTCTTTTAATCCACTTGAGACTAGGGAGGCCCATTGGGGTCTGTGTTGGCGGCCCTTTTCTTCCTTTGGTGTCCAGCATGTCTCTGTGAGTTGGAGCATTGGCAACCAATCCATGTGTGAATTGTCACTGTCTTAGCTTAGGTGCCCTGAGTGTCTTAGTGGACTGGGAGGCCTAGTAAACAAGTGAGGCATGTGTACTGTCGAACCTTCTCTCACCTTAAGTGTCCAACATGTCTCTGTGAGCAACTCCTTGCCATGGTTGCAGCTAAGTGTTCTCAATGTATCCCTATGTCCTATTAGAGCTGGTGGCTCAGCTACATTGGAGTCCTCTCTATTCATGGCCTGAGTCCTTGTTGTAGCCTAGAATTCCAGTGGAACAGTGATGTAATAAGCACTTCAGAGCTTGCTACAGCTAGTCTTATTCAACAGGCTTGTGGTGGGGCCTCTTTCTTGTTGAATAGCATCCCCCCTTCCCCTCTCTATTACCCCCCCCCCCACCTCCTCTCCCCTCTCCTCTATTGAATCAGCAGATTTGCCATGTAAAGACTAGATTGGTTGATTTAAATTTGTTTGTCAGCTGACTTGATGTGTGGTTAAGATTTGTTCATCTCAGTTTCCAAATGTATTCATTGGTCAGTTGGAATTAGTAGTCCTGCAACTGAACCAGCATAACAGGGTGTACATGGCATTTTAAAGTCTTTCTCTTGCTGGCTGTCTGAGGCAACTTTCTTCTTGAGTTAGGCTGTGTGCGGTAAAACCTGACAGAATGATTTAGAAGGAAAACAGCAACTGTGTTTCTTCTGCTTGAGCTGTAAGTGAGAATTATCTTCTTTTATTGATGTAGCAGTTGGTTGTTGGTTATAGAGATTTATTGATGGCAATGTTCATGTCATATAGTGTTTGCGACTAAGCTTAGAGTAAGTCAAGGAGTGCATTTCAGGCTGTGTGTATTAACTGAATATAATAATTATTGATTACTTTGTTGATCTGGTCCAGTGAAAGTGTGTGTAGTTGCTTTACACATGAATGTTGACTAAAGTCATGAGACTTTTACTATCTAATTGTGTGATCTTGGATTTATTTCATAAATGGATGTTCATGTGAGAAGTGGAATTTTATGAGTTAGTAATTATTTTATGTGTGTATCATGTTGAGATGAAGTTTGTAAATTGCACTGACCAAAATAATGTGGATTTGGTACAGAGCTATTGGGATAGAATACTATAGCAAGGTTGAATTGAGATAAGAGTTGACTGCTAAAACTAAAAGATTTGAAGAGTTTAAGGTTAGACTTGAATGCAGTGACAAGACTAGGCCTAGCTTAGCCCCTGTGGTAATTGCCCAGCTAAAGTAGGCAGTCTGACATGTAGGTGTGATTGTGTATGTCATTGGTGTCAAAAGTGGTTAATTTGTATGTGGTTGTGTGACACTAGATTGTGCCTGCTTGCTCTCTCTCTCTCTCTCTCTCTCTCTCTCTCTCTCTCTCTCTCTCTCTCTTCTCTCTCTGTCTCTTGGGGGAGTTGAACTGTTTTCATCAGTGATAGACGTGTTAAAATTAGCTCTGCTATTTTTGCCAAATTAGTATTCATTGTGACTGTGTACTAATATGTGTGTTGGTACTTAGATTGATGAGTAACCATGCCATCTTCTCAACTCGATTTTCGAGCGAGATGTGGATGCTTTGTGCCAGTCTTTCTGAATTTCATGGCCAAGCGGGTGAAAAAATGTGTCGCCATGCGCTGTAAGACATTACACCTCAGAAGCATGACAGGCGGTGTCATGGTAGGTTGCCTCCTCACCTATTTGTTCTGGGGGGCGTTTTTACTGCAATGTGGAGATGTCGAGCAGAACCCAGGGCCGACTCACAAGGACAGCACGCGCCAGACCTTGATGAGTGACAGCCGAAGAGTCAGCATTGAGAAGACGCCAGCCACTACACCGACAGCCTCCAAGCCTGCTGCAGAACCCTCTCTTCAGGATGTCATCTCCATGCTGCAAGAGCTGAAAAAGGACGTTGCAGAAGTGAAAGGAGACATCAGGGAGATCTGGGATTGCTGTACTGCTCTGCGGGAGGAGATTCAGTCACTGAAGGAGGAAGTGGCTGACCTACTTCGGGAAAATGAGATGCTGAAGAAGAGAATGTAGGACCTTGAGCGGAAAACAGACGACCTTGAAGGGCGTTCAAAATGGAGCAACCTGATTTTTTACGGACTTCCTCGCAGAGAAAATGAAACGCTAGCAGATTGTGCAGGCATCATCAATGACCTCATCGTGGATACTCTGGAGCTGACTGGTGGGTTCCAGTTCGACAGAGTCCACCGCCTCAACAAGAGGTCCAATGCACCAATCATCGCCTGCTGCAGCACCTTCTTCAAGGACAAGGAGAAGATCTTGAAGGCACGACACAAACTGAAGGGCAGTGATGTGTTCCTGGGGGAGGACTTTTCCTTACGTGTCAGGGACATCCGGAAGAAGCTGTCCCCTGATCTGAAGAAGGCCAGGAGTGAAGGGAAACACGCCACCATGATCCACGACCATCTCCTCATCCATGGAACCAAGTTCTATCTAGGTGAGGGGGATATCCTGGTGAACACTGTATAGGGGAGTGGCCTGCCCAGTATGACACCGGTAGCACGGCAAAGGTGTGCATGAGAAAGACGTGGTGGTGAAAAGACGAACAGGAACAGGACTAGTGACGGGCACACTGTGAGTAGCGCATCGCTGAATGTAAACACGGGTTTCGTGGTGGCTCAGGGGTGGGGAGAAAATGTAAACAAACCGGGGTTAAATTTTTGTAACACTGTTTCGAATGTTATTCATCGCGATTGCTATGAGTGTACTGATGATTGTATAAATATTGTAAATGGAAACACTAACATTTTAGAAGAAGAAGAAACAAGTAATTGTGATGTTAACCATGTATCATTTGATGAATCATAAGTTGCTGGAGATGTGACAAATATGTTTGAGGGGTCGGCTCAAAAAGAAAACTGTATTTTGGCGCACGTGGATTCTGTTTACAATGCTATGTTTAACGGACAGGAAAAAAATGAGAGCCAGGGGTGTGAGAATGATAACTTGAAAAATAACTTTAGGGGGTCATCTCAAAAAGAGATTTGTGTTTTGAACCAGAAGAAGAATGCCTGTGTTGCTGTGTTTGATGGACAGGAAGAAAACACGAGACAGAGGATTGAAAGGGACAACTCTGGTGTGAATGACAGGATACATGGAAATGATTGTGATGGTTGTGATGAGACTAAGGTTTGCTTGGCATTTCTTCATTGGAACATCAACGGTCTTTTCTCCAAAATGAATGACAAGGAATGCATGTCTTATTTATCGAAATTCGATTTTCTTTGTATTGTAGAAACTGTTGTGGCAGATTTGACTTGTTTTACATTTTACGGCTACTCTGTTTTCTATAAACCAGCCATAAAATTTACATTACAGGGAAGGTTTTCAGGTGGCATAATGGTTCTCATTAGAAATAAGTTTATTTCTTATGTTAAAGAAATTAAAATGAACACTCGCAATATTCTTTTGTTTTTGATTGATAAGAGTCTGCTTGGCTTAAAGCAAGATATCATATATGTGTGTGCATATGTGCCACCTGAGGGCTCACCATATTATGCTTATTTTGATGTAGAAAATGGTATTAGTGAACTTGAGGACTGTCTTTTTGATTGTACGCTTGAGTCGAATGAGGCATATGTGATTTTGTCTGGTGATCCAAATGGCAGAATTTCTGGTATATCTCCAGATATTTGTGTTGATGACAGTATGTTTGAATACCATATAAACCAGCCTGTTATACCCCTGAACAGAAATTCAGTAGATACAGTGCTTAATCACTATGGCAAATGTTTGCTTAATATGTGTACAGCTTTTGAACTGTGTGTTCTGAATGGCATGTGTAGAGGAGATACTGTTGGTCATTATACATACATTTCGGAAACAGGCAATAGTGTAAATGATTATTTTTTGTTGTCTTATGAATTGTTCAACATTTTGTCTTCATCATGCCGGCTAATAGTTTCACAAAGATTGGAATCTGATCATTTACCTTTAGAATTTTATTTGAATTGTAACACAAAGAGTCAGACAGGGTATGTTCACGAAACTTTCAATGAGAATGTATTCATTGAAAAGATCATATGGAATACAGACTTAGTAAACACCTATGTTCAGGCAGTCAGCTCTGATGAATCAGTAAGGTTGCTTGAGCAGGCTATGAGTTTAGTTGACCACAATTGCATTGACGCTCTTACTGTTTTTAATGAGTGCCTCAGAAAGCAGGCTGACTGTATGAAGAAGAAAATGAACCTGACCAAAGGAAGAAATAATAGTGACTGGTATAACAGAGAGTGCAAATTAAGCAAGGGAAAAGCTAAAAGACTTCTTAGAAAATTTAGACAAATAAAGAATAAGGACGACAGCCATGCCTATTGTTTTGCTAGAAGAGAGTATAAAAATTTGATCAAAAGAAAAGAAAAAGAACATAATGACGCCTTGTTAGAAAAACTTGTGTCTTCTGTAAATAATCAAAGAGAGTTTTGGGAAACAGTACACAAAATATCCTTTAAAAGAAAATCTCCTCGTAGTGATTTAACCATTGATGATTGGTTCAAACATTTTCATATGTTGCTTGAGGTAGGGACAACAACAGAGACACGCACTGAGTGGGACAATAACACAGACAATGACTATACTGATAATAATGACACAGAGTTTAGTCCAATGAATCGTCCAATATCAAAAGAAGAGGTACTATTTGCGTTAAGAAAGATAAAGAATGGCAAAGCTACTGGACCAGATAATATCATTGGGGAAATGTTGAAGTATTCTGGAAATCAGGTTGTTTGACTTTCTTGTAAAGTTTTTTAATACATTATTTGACAAGGGCATATTTCCAGACACTGGACATATTCTATTGTGATTTCATTATTTAAAAAAGGTGACATAAATAACCCAGGTAACTATAGAGGTATATCCATAAGTGATGCAAGCAGTAAGATCTATAGTACAATAATCAACAGTAGACTTCAAGAATGGGTAAAAGAACACAATTAAACAGGTGAATACCAAGCAGGATTTAAAAAAGGTTATTCCACGGTTAATCACATGTTTTTGTTTGTTGGCTTTGATACAAAAACAGTTATGCTTGAATCGTAAGCTATATGTAGCTTTTATTGACTTCGAAAAAGCCTTTGATAATGTGGAAAGAAATTTATTGTGGCCCATTCTTAAGAAAAATGGCATAAAAGGTAAGCTAGTATGTATGTAAATGTTAGAGCTAGAGTTAGATCCGGGGCAGATTTGACAGATTACATTAACTGTACTAGGGGTGTGAAACAAGGAGACGTTACCAGTCCAATTTTGTTTTCTCTTTTCATAATGAGTTAGCATTAGATGTTATTAGAAAAGGAAGACACGCGCTATTACGTATGATTTCTTTGAATTATTCATACTGTTGCTTGCTGATGATGTGGCTTGAAACACCAATTGGTTTGCAAACACAGCTCAATAGTTTACAACAAGCAGCTTCTTCATTACATTTACAAGTAAACATGAATAAAAGTAACATTGTTGTATTTAGAAAAGGGGGGTATTTAGCTGCAAGGACAAGTTGGGTTTACAATGGATCTGTCATGCCAGTTGTCAATGCATACAAATACTTGGGAATTTATTTTTCAACCAGGCTAAGTTTTGCTTCTGCATGTTATGATCTGAATAGTAGAGCAAAACGTGCACTGATGTGCATTCTACAAAAGTTGTATAGGTTAAAAAGTAATTCATTGAAGACTTTCTTGAAATTATTTGATTCTCAAATTTAACCAATTTTTCAGTACGATGCAGAGTTGTGGGGGTTTGATAATACTGCGTTTCATTGTGAAAAGATACATTTATTTGCATTGAAAAAATACTTGGGGGTAGAAATGCACACTCCTAATGATCTAGTGTATGGAGAAACAAGTAGATATCCCATTTATATAAATTCAGCTGTAAAGTGTATCAAATATTGGTTAAAGTTGACAATAATGCAGGGGTTTAGATTACCATATAAATCATATAGAACACTACTAGATTTGGATGCTCGAGGCAAAGCTAACTGGGTTACAAATATTCGTTGTAAATTGTGTATATATGGATTTGGCTATGTGTGGATGAATCAGGAAGTGGACGGGGTGAATGAGTTTCTTTCAGCCTTCAAAGAGAGAATGGTTTTATGTAGATGGCAAGAATGGAACACTCACCTCAATGATAGTGAGAGATTTGATATTTATAAAACGTTTTGTACTTTGCCTGACGAAAAAACTTATCTATTGTTGAACATTGATATACATTTCAAGATGTGATGGCACGGTTTTAGAATAGGCATATCTGAAATTACAATACATAGTTACAGATACAAACAACACATTGAAGCTGATCTCATATGCCCAGTATGCAAACAGGAGATTGAAACGAAGTTCATTTTGTCATGCACTGCCCAATTTTCAAAGAACTGAGAGAACAGTAATATCACTAAAGTTTTATAAATTCCCAAGTCAGTTTCGATTTGCATTACTTATGGCCTCAAAGCATGAACAAACAGTTAGAAATTTGTCAATTTACTTATACAAGGCATTTAAATTGCGTTCAATATTGTTGTCTTGAATTTTCAATTATTTCTATTGTTTTGTGACTGTTTTCATATGTAACTTTAATGCTCTTGTGCGTTTGTTGTATACCCCCTATCATGAGGGGCAATGACCTATACATGATTAAATTATCCGAATCCGAATCTCTCCCCCCCCCCCTCTCTCTCTCTTTCTCTCTCTCGTGCTACAATATCCATGGGGTATGATAGGGGCCAATGTTGTGAAAGATCTTAGTAGAGACTAAGTTCTGAGGACAATATTAGGATAATGTCAGTTGAGAGTATTGAGGAAAGGATTTTCCTAGTTATTTTTAGTCTTTGGTTGTCTGGTTTACAACTGCATACTCTCTATTGGTTCCCTAGGATTAACTTGGTATTTTGGTGTGAGTGATGAAAGGAACTTGGTTTTCTTCATTCGGATAGACGACAATGTTGCTGTTTGCTGTTGTGTGCCTTTCATATACCGGGGTTAAAATAGGGTAGAGTACTTAATGAATTTTTATTTGTTTCAGGGTGTTTGTTTGGTAAAAAAAAAAAAAGTGTTACCAAAAACACCCCGCGGGGCCCCTACATCATTCCTTTGAGTGGGGGTTCCCAGTGTCCAAACATCCCTTTCCCACGAACCTTCCTTCGCAAAATATGCTGTGTTTCCCTGAAATGTACAATATGCTGTGCTTCCTGAAATGTACAATTGCTATGTTTTCCGAAATGTACAATATGCTGTGCTTTAAAATGTACAATTTGCCCGGGTGGGTTCCTGAAATTACAATAGCTGTGCTTCCTGAAATGTAAAATCTGTGCTTCGTGTACAGTTTTTGTTTTCCTAAAAGTCAATTGCTGTTTTAAATTTCAATTTGGGTTCCCAGAATTTAAAATTCTAGAATTGGCCCCTGGCCGTTAGCTTGGACTTTTCCCCGGAAAATCAATTAAAAAGCTGTTAATTTCCCAAAATTTTTCTTGTTTTTTTCTCATTAAATTAAGGGGGTTTTTTATCCCTTTACAGAGCGCTGAAATGTTATATTGAGAATTAAACCCCCCTTTTTTTGGGTGAAAAAAAAAATTTTTGTGGAAAGCAGTTTTTAACTTTCCATTTTTGAATTTTTCCCCCTTTTTTTTTTTTCTTTTTTTTTTTTCTTTTTTTTTTTTTTAACAAATAAGGCGTGGGGGTTTTTTTTTCCCACCAAGATTTGGGGGTGTTATGTTTAATGAGCGGGTTTGGGGGCCCGAGTTTAGCGGGAAAGGAGCCGATGAGGTTGTGGGATTGAAGGCTTTGATATGACTTCTCCCTTGGAGGGGGGTTTAAAGGGGTTTTTTGGGGGGGGCAAAAAGTGTGTTTTTTTTCCGTTGATGGTGTGATTTGAACCATTAGGAAGGGGTTGGGGGTTTTTCCAGTCTTTTTGAGTTCTTGCCTTTAAAAAACTGCCCGATTTCAGGCTGGGCTTTTTAGAGCTTGACGAGTTGAAGGGGGAAAAACTGCGGGGCTTCGCACTCCTCTTTTGCTTGACGGGAAGTTTTTCGGGGTTTGGGGCGGTGTGGGGGGAATATGGGGATTTGGTTTTTATTTTCTTCCCCATAAAGTATTCACTGGGTGAAGACCAAAGAAAGGGTTCTCTGTTTGGGGGGCAATTGGGGATTTTGCTTTTTTTGGAAGATTTTTGGGGGGGTTGACTGCCCCTTTTTATTCCCCCATTGCCTGGGATATTTGGAGGCTCTCTTGGGGATCCAATTCTGAACAAAACGGAAGTCAGCATGGAAAAGGGGCCCGTTGTCAGACTCCTAAAGGTTTGCCGTGGCAAAGATGCTTTTTAGTTGGGGCGTGAGGCAGGTTTTGTAAGCGACGTAGTTTCCGCGGGATAAAAGCGTTAAAACGATGTAAGTTTCCCGGGTTCGCGGGGTCATTCCCAGTCTGCCCTGGTCAAAAGGAAAGGAAAGGGAAAGTAGGGTTTCCCTTTGGGCGCTGGTTTGAAAAATAAAATTTTTGAAAGTTTAATTGAGAAGTAAGTTTGGCCCCCAAAACTGAGGAAAAAGCAAGGCTCTGCATTTTTATTCCGAGGGGGGTTGGAATAGATTAGAATTCCCCTCATCCCCCCTGGGGGGAAACATTGCCCCCGTGCGCTTGACTGAATGCCCCTGGTCCTATCTTAAATTCTTTTTTGGGGGCCCCCGTGCATTTCTAGGTTTTTCTTTCAGGGGGACCCCTTTTTCCCTTTTTTTCAAACGGGAAAACTCCCGTTCAATCTTTCCCCCCTAACTTTGCCCCACATGTTCACCCCCCTTCGTCCCTGTTTCTGTTTTTTCCCCTCCCAAAACTTTAAAAACCTATCTGTCCCCTTGGATGGCTTTTTTTCGGGTTGGGCTGGTACCGGGCTTTTCTCTCTCTCTCCCCTCATTCCTGTCTCTCCCCCGTCCCCCGCTTCCCCCCCTTTTTTTCCCCCCTTTTTTCCCCTCCCCAAAATTTCCCCGGACATCGGATTTGTTTCCCTTTGATTTTGGAAAAGACGCCCAATCCCTGCTTTTGATGCGTCAGCTGCTATAAAATCTCTTCTGGGTTTTGTAGTGGCGAGAACGGGAGGGAAATCAGAGATTTTTTGATTTGTAAAGCTTTTTTCCTTTTGATCGCCCCATATCCATTGAGGTTCTTGGTAGAAGCCCCGCGTAGAGGGGCTGTGAGATTGGCAAGATTGGCATGAATTTTGGCCCTTTGGTTTGCCTGCCCATGAAGCTTTGAAGTCAGTGATGTTTGTGGGCAAAGGAAAATTTTGGGGTCCACTTTTGCTGATCGGGGCAATCCCAGATTGATGATGGGGCCCCCAAAAATCGATGGTTTTTGGAAAATTACTTTTTCATTGAGAGTGAGATCACTCTTGTGTCGTTTAGGACTTTTCAAAGCGTTGACTGAGTGGTTTTGGTCTTCAGCATGGACAAGAATATATCTTGGGGGCTTATAACGCCTTCCAAGTCGAAAAGGATTGTTGAGATGGCTCGCTAAAATCCCTCATTTGTAAATGATCCAAAAGGGAAAGTCGGTTGAAAAATATGTCCAAAAGGTGTGTGAAGTTGTGTCGGTTTGATTCTTCACTGAGGGTTCTCCCAAAAAGCCGCTTCGAGATCTACTTCGAGAAAATTTTGGAATTGCCATTTACCCAGGCTTTCTCAATAAAGCTATGGAGAATCTCCCGTTGAAGGATTTGTTCATTGGTGAGATCTACACAAGACGTATAGATCCATTGGTCTTTGGGACTACCACTTTCCCAGAGCCCAAAACGGGTGGTTTTCTGGACAGGTGAATAACACCTTCCTTGAGCATAGGAAAAACTCTTTTGCTTTTGGAATTAGAGGGTGTGCTATTTTTTTGGGGAAAAAATGCCCGGGTTTTTGCACAATCTTGGATGTGTTGTAAGGTTTGTCCAATTACCTAGGCGTACTTGAAAAATTTTGGGGAAACTCCTTTTAAAGTCGGGTGTTTTGGATAGTTGACTTGGTTGACACGTGGATCAATCCAACTTGCCAGGCTCCCCTACTGAGGAGGGGAAGACTGGCCTTTCGAACGTAGAGGTTCTGTCTTTGTTTTTTTCCGTGGCAGCTGTGCTTGATTTGCCCAGTGTCGTAGAGTGTGTTGCCGGGCCCTTTTCATGTTTCCCGAGACTTGATTAGTGGTTGCCCTAGCCCAGCTTTCCCCCACCACTAAAAACTGATGCCCCGTACTGTTTGAAATTGAGGTTTGCCATTTGGGGTTATTTTGCTGTCCCAGTTTCATCCGGGAGGGGGAAAAGACATGGCCAAAAAAATTCGTCATCTATTTCTGTGAACTCATCTTATCTGAAAAATTCATAAAACGATTTGTGTCCATATTGTTTTTGAAAGGGCCAGTCTTCGGCAAACAACTGAAAATGTCCTTTCTGGGGCAAGATAAAC
Organism: Rapana venosa; assembly: GCA_028751875.1. Lineage (NCBI taxonomy): Eukaryota > Metazoa > Mollusca > Gastropoda > Neogastropoda > Muricidae > Rapana > Rapana venosa. Next base: position 62,908,279 of record CM054141.1, read on the forward strand.
AAATAGTGTGCCGCAGGACATTTGTTTTTGGATGAGTTTCCCTTCCCGAAAATACCCGCAAGATTTGAATTTGTTTGCTTAGGGTTGAGGGAAAAACTGTGGTGATACTGTTTTTTAAATCAAAAATTTGTTTGAAAACGTTGATAAAAAGCGTCGCCTCTGATCACTGGTTGACTCTCTTTTCTCTTCACTTGTCTGTAGATGGACTGCTTGAGTAAGAGTTTTAAGTCACTTTAGTTTTAGTTCGTTTGGGGGTGCTATCGAGTACACCAAAAACTACGGTCCCTTTTTGTTTCTTTTATGGGCCTATTCCACTCGCCAATTTGAATAAATTTGAATAAATTTTCAAATGTCTCTCCGGCCTTTTTTATTCTTTTGTTAACTTGGTCTCAACAATGTATTTTTCCGAGACCCAAAATATTGATCAAAAACAGTGACGATTTTCCTGTTGAACGTGTCTTCTCAATGTTCATGGTTGACATTATTGTCTGCCCCAAACTCCCAAAAAAAAAAAAAAAAAAATACACTACGTTCTTCTTAGTTTTTTTCATAAGACCCGAACCTTTCTGTAACGAAGGAAAAAATTGCTTCATTTTTGGGCCCGCTACTGCTGTGCGTCGAAGGTTTTTGGGGGGGGAGCTTTCGGAGTCGAACAGCTTCGTCGTCCTTGTGCTACTTCTTCATCTCGTGTCGCAAACTTGGGTTTATAAAAGACCCCTGCCCCCACTAGAATTGGCCCGTGCTCGTGGTAGCGTGTGTCGTGTGGCCGTGAAGAGATCGAAGTTAGCTGTTAAAAATTTTCCACCCACAATTCCCTGTGTGGTCTTCACCTAGTTAGGTATGAGAGTTTTGGCCCCTTTCAGAACGTCTGCAAAAAGATCTATATTGAGCAATCCTACACAAAAAAGCTGTTCTTTCAGAAATGTACAAGTATTCCCTGCTTTCCCGAAATGTACAAGTAGATGTACTTCCCGAATGTACAAGTAGCTGGTTTTCCTAAATGTACAAGTATGCTTGCTTCCCGAAATTACTGGTGTGCACTTCCAAAAGTACAAGCATGTTTTGGGTTTCTGAAATGTCAAGTATGCTGGCTTCCTGAAAATCAAGTTGCTGTGCTTCCTGAAATGTAAAAGTATGTTTTGGTTTCGAAAAATTACATTTATGATTGCTTCCCGAAATATTCAAGTATTTTGTGTTTTGAAAGACATTATGTGCGGTTCCTGAAAGTACGTATGATCTTTCCGAAATTCAAAATATATTTCTGAAAAAGTACATGATGATGTGCTCCTTAACATTCAGAGCGTTTCCCGAGATGTTCAAATATGTGTGTTTCCCGAAAAAATTATGTTAAGATGCTGTGCTTCCCGAAAGCAATGTTGCGTGCTTCCCGAAAAGTAATGTATATTGCTTCCTGAAAAAGTTGGTTGCTTCCCGAAAAATTTTCAAGATGATTACCCCTGAAATTAAAATATTGAGTGCCCCCTTTAATGTACAAGTTTTATGTGCTTTCGAAATGTTTTAAGTATGATGTATCCCTCAAAGTAAAAGTATTCCGTGCTTTTGAAAAGTCACTTGATGTGCTTCCCGAAATGTCAAGTATGCGTTCTTTCCCGATATAAAAATATTCGGCTTCCTGAAATGTACAAGTTGATGTACTTCCAAAGTACAATATGAGGTTCCTGAAATGTACAAGTTTGATGTACTTTCCAAATGTAAAGTTTGCTGTGCTTCTGAATTTTTTACATAATGTGCTTTGAAAAGTACAATATGCTGGCTTTCTAAATGTACAAGTCTTTTTTCCGTTATTTTTTTTTTAATTCCCCTTTTTATCGAGGATAAAGGAAAAAAGATCATGGCTTTTTTTTTTTTCATCCAGTCCCCGTGGAGCGGGGTTTTTTAAATTTTGTCATGTTTCACTGGGGACACAATGGCTACTCTTTCGAAAAGCGAACAGGATTTTAAAGTGGCCAAGATGCTCTGCATGCCTTTGAACCGGGGGCCCCCGTTATAGTCTATTCGCGTACAAGTATGCTGTGCTTTTTGAAATGTTTTTGAAGATTGCTTCTTGGGAATGTACAAGTATCTTTTTGCTTCTAAAAGTCAAGTAAGCTGGGCTTCCCGAAGACAAGTATATTTTTTCCCCTTTAAATGTAAAATATGCTGTGCTTCCCCGTGATGTACAAGTTTGTTTTTTTTTTCTAAGGTGTACAAGTATGCTCTCTTCCCCGAAATGTACATTTTGCTTTTTCCCAAAATTCAAGTATGCTTTTTCCTAAAATTACACTTGTTGTGCTTCCGAATGTACAAGTATGGTTTCTTCCTTAAAGTCAATATGCTTTTTCCCGAAATGACAAATATGCTGGCTTCCTGAAAAGTACAAGTGTGGTGTTTTCTGAGGTGTAAAGTATGCTGTGTTCCCGAAATATACAGTATATGTACTTACTTTAAAAGTACAAGTTACTGTGCTTCCGAAATGTACAAGTTCTGTCTTTCTGAAAGCTTTAGGGGTGCTCTTTGAAAAAGTACAAGTTGATTCTTCTGAATGTACAAATTTCTTTTCTGAGTGTACATGAAAAGTGTCTATCTGAATGTCAAGTAGTTGTGCTTATGAAATGTTCATGTGTGTATCTTCCCGAAAAAGTACAGAAAACGTGCTTCCTGAACGTACAAGACTGTGCTTCCTGAAATGTACAAAGATGTGTGTTTCCCGAATTGTAGAAGTATGAAACTCTTTCCTGAAATTTAAAGTATTGCTGATTTCCGAAATGTACAAATTTATGTATTTCTTGAAAGTCAAATTGCTATCTTTGAAAAGTACAAGTATTTTGACTTCTTGAAATGTATAAGTGTTCTGTGCTTCCTAATTTTTAAATATGCTGTGCTTGCTGAAAAAGTACAAATATGCTGTGCTTTGAAAAATTCGTGATGATGTATTTCCTAAAAATACAAGTTTGCTGTGTTCTTGAAAAAGTCGTGTATGATGTTTTCCTGAAATGTTAAAATATGCTGGGGTTCTTGAAAAGTACGTGTATGATGTATTTCCGAAATGAAACAAGTATGCTGGTTTTTGAAATGTACGTGAGATGTATTTTCCCGAAATGTCAAATTTGCGTGCTTTTTGAAAATGTACAGGAAAAAACGGCTTCCTGGAGATCCTGCGTGCCGGCTTCCTGAGGGGTTTTGGGGCAGTTTTTTTCGTGTGGGAACGCTTATGTGCACTCTGAGAGAGCTGCATGTTTTTCAAATGGTGCCTATTTTTGGGAAATGAGGGGCGCACCCGTGCATCGGACAGTTGGTGCATGGCCAAAACCAGGGGGGCATGACACAGTTTACTTACGTTTTTTGGGTCTTTTCTATTCTGTGAAGATCCCAATTTCGTGTTTATAATATGAACCCGTTTTGGTTGAAAATTAAATTCCCTGAATAGATCCCTTTTAATAGGATCGTGGGTTTGAGGTAAGCCTGTTAGAAAGCGAAAAGTCCAGGTCGGAAGTGTGCTGGGTTTGAATCCCCTTTTGGGGGCCAAACTTTTCCCCCTCCCTTAGACTATGAGTGGTGGTTGGGGTAGTCTTTCGGAAGGAATAAACCGGGGTCCCGTGGTTACACAAAATTATTTCCCCCACCTAAAAAGAACCCACGGCAACAAGAGAGTTTCCCCGGCAAAAATTTTTAGAAAAAAGCCCCCTCGATAGGGAAACAAAAAATAGTTGCAGACCAAAAAAAAACAAACAAAAAAGGGGGGCGCGCTTTGTGGCGACGCGCTTCCCGGGGGGAGAGCCGAATTTACGCGAGAAATCTCGTGATTAAAGTGGTATAAAAAAAAATAAATAAAAAATTCACCGAAACCATAGGAAACAACGGGGCCCGATTCAATAAATTTAATTCCTTAGGTGAAGTGATATTTTAAATAATGGGAAATGTTATTCTTGGGCTTTAAATAAAGGTAAAAGGTAAAGGGATCCCCTTAACCTATAAGGTCGTAGGGAGGAGACGTCAGAGACCCACTTTCTGGGCCCGATATTGGGGCAGGGGCCCCCTCCCCTCCCCCTGCCTTTACCTTCCCGACCCCCAAAGAGGACAGGTACCTTTACAGTGGTGAATGGGGGAACTGTATGAAGCCAAGGGGCGCAAACGTACCATCCAAGGGTAAAAACCCCCCGAGTTTTAACTTTGGGGGGGGAAAACAAGTGCTCCGACCCTGAGCTATCCCCTCCCGACTTTTTAAAATACATTTCTAAAACTGAATCAAAATGGTATATAATTATAAAAACCCTGGGTAGAACAGTTAGTAGACAAAAACCAACGTGAGTAATGATACCCCGCCCTTTTTAGATCATATTATATTAAATTTAAAACAAAACGCACATAGTTGAAGTGTGTGTCCATCATGTGGGGGTTGTCCAACCTGTTTGTTTAACCTGGTTTTAAAAAAATCGAAAAAATTCTAAGTACAACAAAAACCCTTTTTTTCGATGTTTAAAACTTCAAATAATATGTTCTGTTTTTAGACTTGAATTTTCCATTTAAATTAAATATCAAATAAGAGGTCCAAACAAGCAGTCGAATTTGGATTTAAACTTTTTTCAGTTTAGAAAAAACTGCCACCTTGGCAAAAAACGATAAATTATTGAATCTGAAATACATTAAGAAAATTTTTTAAAACTAATGGGAAAAAGAACAATAGAAAAAACCAAAGAATAAATTAAATTTAATTAAAGTAGACAAGCTAACATTTCAAAAACTCTTAGTTTCAACAAATGATTTGGCCAAGTCTGGAAATTAAACTTTTTTTAAACCGCATTTCTAGCCAAAGAATGAGTTAGGATTAATTGAAGTCTTTTTTAAAAATTGAATAAAGTTAATCAAATGACAGATAAGTGGGGGAAACGATTTTTTTTCATTTAAAAATCCCTGGGGGCAAAACAATTAATGTTCCCTTTTTTTTTACCTCCAATGACGATTCTAGTGTCTGGGAAGCTTTGGGTCTTCCCCAAAAAAAAAAAACAGTTAAAAGAGAAAAAAAAACCCAAAAAAAAACCCCCCTTTATTTAGATGATTGGATGCAAAAATTAAAAATTCAATCCCACTTTCTTTACTCACTTTCCCGACTTTCATTGGTATTGAAAAAAAAATTTCTCTTAAAAGCTTAAGCAAGTAAAAGGTTTTTTAACTTTTTACAAGTAGGTGATTCCTTTTTTTTCCCCCCAAATTCGACCAAATTTCCATTTTGTTTTTCCTATAAAAGGGTAAAATTGTCAGGTTTTTTAAAGGAAAAGGGGTTTGGCCCGGTTCTCCTCAATCAACAAAAAACACCTCATTACTCAATACCTAAAAAACAACACGAAAGAATAAGACATGAATTGGGTCTTCATTCGCTCACTAAATAAAATAGCCTATATAAAAAGGCCCCCTAAAAATATTTATTTTATTGAAAAGAACACAAAAAAACCATATTTCATTCTTTATTTTAAAAACAAACAATGAATGATCGTTAGGGTTTCGAAAAAAAACTATTTGTCTCGGTTTTTCAATTCGATGTTCTTGCTAATTAAACAAAATAAAATTTTTTGTTTCTTTTTGTTGTTTGAAAAGGGTTTGATTTTTTAATCATCTTTTTGCTGCGTAAATTATATTTGTACAAATTGAACCAGAAATTAATTTCTTCTAGAAGTTTTTTTTGTCAGATGGAAGCGACTAGGACAGTTTAAGTCAAAAAAGGTTTTTGTGCTAAAAGCATGACTACTCAGGATCTGTTAGGGCCTTTGTTTTCAATTTTGTAAAAGACTTACCCCGTTTTGTAAATTTTTCATTGGTAATTTTTTCTGCGACCCCCTGTCCCCGCAGGACTCGATCCCCTAGGTTTGCTAACAAATTTTAGGTAACATTTAAGGTTAATTTTTGGAAAAGTTAAACCCTGTTTTAAAAGCCAAAAAAAAAAACCAATGTTTTTTAGTTTCGGTCAAAAAGAAAAAACAAAAAATGAAATCCAAATTTTTAAACTTTTTCATTTGTTGAAAAAGTGGCTTTCATTAATTTTTAGGGGGTTTATTTTTGACAAAAGTTTATTGGATTGATCAGGAGATGCCTGGGGAAAAAGCTCACCCAAAAGGTTTTTTTTCAGTTTTTCTAAAATAAAGAATTTTCCCCATTACCATTTGGTAGATTATTTTTTGTGGGATGTGTTCCTTTTCATCGATATGCATCAAAAACTATGGGGGCAAAATTTGAAAAATTTTTTTTAAAGAGCATTTTTAAATGGTTTTGTTTAAAACAAGCTACTTTACAATTTCTGATTACAAACAAAAAATTGTTTGGTATACTTTCCCCTAATGACTTTTTTTCCCAAAAAAAAGGCTGTGTTGCGAAAGTTACATACGGAAAAAAGAGTCTCCAAAAATTTTAAAAAAAAAACCCTTCAAAAATTAAAAAAAAACAGGGGCCCAAAGTTTCCCCAAAACCCCGAATGATCTTTAAACTAAATTTTTGTTTCGGTGGTCATTTATGGGAATTTTTTTTAAATAATTTTTTTAGACATTGAAAATAATTAAAAGTTTGGGTTTGGGCCCATTCAATGGGGGAAGGGGATCGAAAGCTCCCATATTTTTTACACAACCCCGCATATAATTCACGGATCTTGGGAAATGGAAGTCCGATCGCGGTAATGTTCACAGTCATAAAACAAAATTTTAAAATTTCTGTCATTGTCATCCTGCTGAAGGGAAGGGAAAAGTTGTTGTTTTTGTTGTGCGTTCCGTTTCCCTTGGGGGGCCCCCGAAAAATGCATCTGACTCCCCTCATCCACCTGGAATCTCGTGGAAGGAGTCCACTGGTGAGAAATTTTTGGGGATGACTTTTTTAAGCACCTCGTCTTAGGCAGCCCTACTCCGCTTCAGAGGATTTTTTTTCCTTTAACAAAGGGGGTGCAGTTGTTATGTTAAGGTTGTTGGTTGAGGAAAACTAACCAACATTTTTTAAACAAACAAAGTTTTAATGTAGGCCTTGGCAATTAGCTGACATCAATAATAACTGACACAGCTTTTGACCTGGGCCAAGGTGAAGCTTGTCAAACTGTGTCTCTATCGGTGTGGCCACGATGTCTGCTGTTTTCCGGGTGGTGTAGACAGGTTTCCATGTTCGCCATTTGCCGGACTGAGTCTGTCTTCTCTTGAACTAAAGCTGGTGTTCATTCTACGCATGTCCCTTTGTATCTTTTCAATACACTCAATGACTTGTCTGCAATGGTCACTAGACAGTTGGTTGGTTTGCTTTGACTTGCTGACTGACGACGTATCTTCCACATCACAACCTCTCCCTGTCACTGTCTCGTTTTCTTCTGCCATAGCTTCATCTGCTGTGTGTTCTGTCAGTGTCTGTGACATTGTCAGTGTCTCATCAGAAAAATCTTCTGTTTGTTCACTCCAGCCATCACCCTTCTCTCCATCATCACTATCATGTACACTCACATCCATGTGTTGTGTCTTCACTGGCAAGGAATTCTCTGCCTCATACACTGTATCACAGGACTGGCTGGCCTGCTGTGCTGTACAGCACATTCAACCACACATGGAGCCGTGTTTATGTGCCAGTGGCATAGAAAGTGTCATGTGCAGTGGCATTCTGTGTTTGTATAGTACAGACTGGGTGGCATGGGAAGAAAGAGGCTGAGGGAGGTGAAGATAAACTTGCCTGCATTCGTTCCTCTGTCCTGGATGTCTTGTGCACCTCCGCCCTCCTGGCAACTTGCGTGGACCCTTCCTACCTGACACTGCACAGTCAGTTGGAGTGTGGGCAATGGTTGGCCAGTTGGTGTCAGTGTAACACAATAGCAGTTTGATCATATTTACTGTTTTAAACGATGCTAAGGACATTTCTAACAAAAAGGTGTTCAGAACACACTCTAAGCGGGAAGGCAGTCCTGTCACTGACATATTTAACGTCTTTTATACAAAGTAAAACCAAGATAACTCACTGCCTTTCAAAATTCCTTCCTGATGCGTTAGTGAATGGTGGGATAGTTCTGATATGAAACAGGAGGGGGGAAATCTTAGGTTTGAAATAAATATGTCAAGAAAGGGAAGCCACTCTTTATGGAGTAATTTCCCACTAGATCTAAAAAATATTACAAGCAAAACCCAATGAGAAGAAAAAACACTTGAAAAACTATCTCATGAATAACCATGTAGAAAATGACTTGTAAATTTTACCTCCTTACCACTGTGTATTTTAATAATAATAATAATAATGATAATAATAATAATAATAATAATAATAATAATAATAATATATAATATAATAATAATAATAATAATAATAATAATAATAATAATAATAATAATAATAAATAGAACTTATATGGCCCTATGTCTTGCAAAGACAAATTAAAGCGCATGCATTCAACCTAATCTTACACAGTCATGAAATCAATGATAAATAATCAATAGTTTAAACAAAAAGATATTACAAACATGGTGGCTGCAGACAAAATCTATGAAATAAAATTTCAATAGTCAAATGTTTTTCAAAAGCACACACACACTCACACAGGTCGTATACTTTAGCAGGGTGTTAGGACATGGGTTAGTGAAGGTGGGATAGTTCTGATATGAAACAGGAGGGGGGAAATGTTAGGTTTGAAATAAATATGTCTTGTGGCTGTATTTTAAAGTGTCATAACTATGTTTCTGGCAAAGAAAGAGAGGGAGCTCATTCCAGGTCGATGGACCCAAAATAGAGAAAGAGCGGCGGCCAACAGTGGATTGGTTGAATCTAGGTATTGTAGGCACAAGGTATCTGCAGCAGAGCGGAGGGAACGTGAAGGAGTGTACAGGTTAAGATATTCACATTTGTAACAGAGGGTACTGATCTTATAATTTACTCTCTGTGGCACAGGCAGCCAGTGGAGAGATTGCAAGAGAGGGGTAATGTGCTTAGACTTTTCTTTCTGAGAACTAGTGAGTTGCTGGAGTTTTGTACACGTTGAAGGGAGTGGATAGATGATGCTGGCAGACCAGACACAAGAGAATTGCAATAGTCCAGACGTGAAAGAATGAGAGGTGACAAGTTTGGCTGTTGCATGGGTGGACAGGTACTTTCGAATTGCACTAATAGGCCCTAATTGATAGTAGCACCACTGACAGGTCTGGGTGATGAATTTTTGCATAGAAAGTGTGTTGTCGATAACAACACCTAGATACTTAGTGGATAGAGGGACTGATGTTTTACCGAGTTCTATTGAAGCTGTTGTAATGGAAGAGAGTTTGTGTTTGGTCCCTACAAGCATGGTTTCTGTTTTATCTGCATTTAGCTGTAATTTGTTCTGTGTCATCCAGTTTTGAATATCTTCAAAGCAGTGGGCCATATTTGTCAGGAGAGAAGGCAGATTTTCATGAGTAAGACTGCTTTGAACCTGAGAGTCGTCTGCGTAAAAATGATGGTTGATTTGATGACGGTTTATTATGTGACAGTGGGGCAGTGTAAAGAGTGAAAAGAACAGGGCCTAGAACTGATCCCTGTGGGACTCCACATTCCAGTTTTGCAGGTATTGATTGAATCTTGTTTACTGCAACTATCTGGAATCGGTCAGTAAGGTATGAATTAAACCAGGCGAGGGCTGTGCCAGTAACACCGAACGTTTTTTGAAGACGGGAGAGAAGAATTGAGTTGTCTATAGTGTCAAAGGCTGCTGATAAGTCGAGTAGAGTGAGAAGGGAGATTTTCCCTGAGTCAGAAGCAAGTAGAAGCGTGTTTAAAGTGTGTACTAGGGTGGTTTCAGTGCTGTGGTTGATACGATAGGCAGACTGAAACTCAGGAAGAAGATTGTTGGAGAGAAGGTGGTTGTTGAACTGTTTGAGAACTACTTTTTCAAGGACTTTAGAAATAAAAGGTAGATTGGAAACAGGTCTATAATTCTTCAGAATGTTAGGGTCAAGGTCATGCTTTTTGAGTAGAGGTGTGACTACAGCAGTTTTGAGAGATGATGGAGCATTTCCTGAAACAAGAGATGAGTTTACTATTTTCGTGATAGCAGGTATAAGTTGTGGTAGGCACTGTGTGAAAAGAGAAGCAGGTATGGGATCAGGATCACATGATTTTATAGTCATTTCTTTCAGAATTGTCATGATTTCTTTCTCACTTGTCGGATGAAAGAAAAGGAGAGGAGTGCCAGAGAATTGGGGATCAGGAAGTGCAGGCTGGAAAGGAGTCTGATCCAGTTTGGAGCGAATGTTATAGACTTTTTCAGAAAAGAATGCAGAAAATATAGAAGGAAGTTCAGAGTGGTTGACTAATGAGTGCGAGACTGAAGGGAAGGCACATCAACATCACCATCATCCAGTGCTACCCACCAACCAACAACAGCAATGATGAGAGCAAAAACGACTTCTACCACCAGCTGCAGACAGAGACAGGCCCCACGCCATGACCTCATCGTCATCATTGGGGACCTCAACGCCAAGGTCGGAAGCGACAACACCGACTATGAGAGAGTAATGGGAAAACAGGAATGGGGAACAGAAATGACAACGGGGAGAGACTTGTGGAGTTCTGCGCCATGAACAACTTAGTGATAGGAGGGACCCTCTTCACGCACCGGGACAGCCACAAGCTGACTTGGACGTCGCCGAATGGGAGAGATATGAACCAGATTGACCATCTGATGATCAATGGTATGTGGAGACGACCTCTTCTGGATGTGAGAACCAAGCGAAGTGCGGATGTCGGGAGCGATCATCACCTGGTGAATGCACACATCCAGATGAAACTGAAGAAGAACACAAGACCAACCACTCAAGCGCAATTTGATACCAGCGACTGGAGAGACCCCAACGTGAAGTCTGCATTCATCAACAATCTGAGGAACAGATTCCACATCCTGCAGAACATGACAGAACAGCATGACATAGATGCGACATGGAAGCAGATCTGTAAACTGTACACTGAGAGCAGCAAGGAGAACATCGGTCATCAAAAGAAGAAGACCAACAATGACTGGATCCAACGAGACCCTAGATGCCATCAAAGAAAGAAGAGAGACCAAGAAGAGACTTCTGCAAGTAAAGTCTCCACGGCTACGAGAGAGCAGGAAGAGTTGTACAAAGAGGCACACAGGAAAGTGAAGAGACTCGCACGCCGTGACAAAAGAGAAGCCATGGACCAGCTGGCAGCTGAGGCAAGAAGAGGGCGGCGGCCAAGGAGAGCAAGGGAGAGTCTACAAGATCACCAAGAAAGTATGCAACAAATTTAAGAGGAGCGCTGGGGGGACCAATCAGGGACAGACAAGGGAAACTGTTGACAACAGAGAAAGAGCAAGAAGAAAGAGTGGCTGAACACTTCCAGGAAGTTCTCAACCGACCACCATCTGACGAGACAGCCGACATCCCAGAAGCTACAAAAGACAGACATTGATGTCAACCCCCCAACAAAGGAAGAGATAGTGGCTGCCATCAATACCCTCAAGAATGGCAAGTCACCAGGCCAGGACAACCTTGGTGCCGAACTGTTCAAGGCAGATTCTGAGCTAGCAGCTGACATACTGCAACCACTGCTCACAGCTGCATGGAAGAACGAAAAAGTACCTGACGATTAGACCAAGGGAGTGATAGTCAAAATCCCCAAGAAAGGAACCCTTAGCGACTGCAACAACTGGAGGGGAATCACTCTTTTGTCTGTGCCGAGCAAGATACTGGCCAAAGTCATCATCAGAAGAATATCAGACGCTGTGGACAATGCACTGAGGAGGGAACAAGCAGGGTTCAGGAAGCAACGAGGATGTATAGACCAGGTATTCACGCTCAGAAACATCATCGAACAGTGCACATAGTAGCAAAGACAACTGTATGTGAATTTTGTGGACTTCGAAAAGGCATTTGACAGCATACACAGAGACAGACTTTGGAGTATCCTTCGACACTATGGCATCCCATCAAAACTAGTACACCTTATCAAGAGCTTCTACGACAACTTCAGATGCTCTGTTGGCCATAGCAACGCTGTCTACGAAGTCAAGACTGGAGTAAGACAAGGATGTGTGATGTCGGCAGTTCTCTTCAATCTGGCCATTGATTGGGTGGTGAGGAAGATGACAGAAGACACCCCAAGAGGGATTCACTGGAGCCTGTTCTCAACACTAGACGACCTTGACTTTGCGGATGACCTGGCGCTGCTGTCACACACACCAACATATCCAGGAGAAGACCAGCAGACTCCAAACATTCGGACAGCAAGTGGAGCTTCGTATTAGCACCAAGAAAACAGAGACAATGTCGCTCAATGTGAATACACCAGCCCCTGTGAAAGTGAATGGAACTGATCTGTGCCAGACAGACAAGTTCACATACCTTGGCAGCAGCATCAAACCAGAGCGCGGCACAAAATAAGACATCCACAACAGACTGGGCAAGGCCAGGAGTGTGTTTAGGGAGATGAACAATATCTGGAGATCAACTCAGTACAGCACCAACACCAAGCTGAAGCTATACCAGAGTGTGTTGTGTATCTACGCTCTGTACGGTTCAGAGTGCTGGAGGGATGACGGAAAGCGGATCTTACCAAACTTCGATCCTTTCACACCCTATGCCTCCGAAGAATTCTCCGATCTTTTGGCCAGAGAAGATCTCCAATGAAGACCTACAAACTGAGATGCAGGCAGGAAGACATGGGAACCGTTATCACCAGACGACGGTGGAAGTGGATTTGGGCACATCCTCCGAAGAGACCCACAGTCAATCACAATAACAGCATTGCACTGGACCCCAGAAGGAAGGAGAAAGAAAGGAAGACCAAAAGCAACATGGAGGAGGACTGTAGAAAGTGAGATGAAGGCCATGCAGCACTCTTGGGGATCAGTGACTAGGTTGGCCCAGGATAGGCAGGAGTGGAAGCGCTTTGTTGCTGCCCTACACACCACTGGGTGTAATGGTTTATGATGATGATGATGATGTTATGGACTTTTTCAGAAAAGAATGCTGAAAATATAGAAGGAAGTTCAGAGTGGTTGTGGATGGAAGGCAGAGGGCTTGCCTTCACAGATCCGAGAAGAGTAGATGTGAGGGAAAAGAGAGATTTTATGGACGTGGCATCAAGAACTTTGGAAGAGTAATACTTTGTTTTTTCTGAAGAATTAAAGATTTGACTTTGTTTGTTTTCGAAAGAGCTGCTTTTTAGTTTCCGTTTTTTTATTTTCGCCACTGCCACTCTAGTTGCCTGCGTTTGCGATATGCGACCAGGATGTCATTGGTGTGTACCATGGCGCACATGGCCTATCAGGCAGGAGACGGCCAGTTGGAGGTGTTTTTCTCATCAATCAGTTGGCTGAGAACATCATTGTTTAGTGTTTTAGAGGGGTTATTGTTGTCAGATTTTGTGAATAGGCGTTAGCAGTTTGGGTGAAGAGAAAGTTTGAATACTATGGCCTTGAGGTTGCGACGGGTGACATACTTTAGTTCATCAGTGATAGATACAGATGTGATCAGATTTGGGAAACATCAGAAATTTAGCCAGTCTAAAAAATGTCCTGATCTGTGCGTTGCTTCGTTTCCCAGCTGAGAAAGAGAGGGGTTTTGACAAAAAACAAGAAAGACTTTTGACACGAGAAGACTGGTTATCAAAATGGAAGTTAAAGTTACCGAGAATGATGAGCTTTGGAGAGAGGCTGTGTGATCTAGGAGTGACTGAAATCTTAAATGGAAATGAAAGATGTCAGATTATTCTTACGGCTTGGAGGTAGAGGGTAAAGACAGCGAAAGCAATAGAGGGGCCAGGTGTGTTGAAGTTGGTTCACAGACTTCGAAAGATACAGGTGAAAAAGGAAGGGAGTGACAGAAAAAAGAGCATGTTTGAGTGTATCTTTATAAACGATGGAAATGCACGGGTCGGGGAAGAGAAGAGTTTTATAACCAGGTGGTGTCGGGTTGTTTTATTTTCGTTCATGACCGTGTGGTTTTAACCACGTTTCCTGTAAGAAATGTTAGATAAAATATCCTGTTCAAGATGAAATCAGAAATGACATGAGCTTTACCTTCTGGGCAGACAGATTGCACGTTGAACAAGGACATGTGAAGGATGTTAGAAAAGGGGCAGAGAAGCTGATGATGACTGGGTTTAATTAGGATAACTTCAGAGGAAGAGGATTGAAGGCGATGGTAAGATGTGGAGAGTGGGGAAAAGCAGACAAAAGTTTGGATTGAGAGTCAGGTGTAGAAACTGGTGAAGAACTGGCAAGTTTTGGGGGTTTACCGTTTCATGCACACCATGATACCATTATCAGAACACGTTTTTTATCAAAGTAAAACACAGGAAGAAGCAAATTTAAATTCTTTAATCTTTACGGTTTTATTTCACAGTAATTTTTGGTTTTAATTTTAAAATGGTTAGTGAAGCATAAATCTGCATGCCATGCCGGGGGAACGGTGTGTTTGTTTGCAAAATTTATTTTTTAAAAATTATTTTAATCGAGGATAATGGAACAAGCATTTATGGCTTTTTTACCCCCAGCCCCCGTGGGGAAATTGCGGTTTAAAAATTCTGTCATCTTTTCCCCAATGGCCCCACGGGGCCAACTTTTCAAAAAGGGAAAAACAGGATTTAATTTTGTCGAAAGATTTTTCGCTTTTTTGGGGGAAAAAGGGGGCCCTGGGTTTATATTTCTAAACCAAAGGGACTTTTGGGGGGGATGGGGGTCTGCACTGATAAAAAACCCCGGGGGAAAAATATCCCCTTGAAGGGGAAATAAAAACCCGGGTCTCAAAATTGCGAGCGCAATGTTCTAACCACTAGGCAAACCCAAACCCTTCCTATCCAAAAGAAAAAGGTGTGCCCCCCGTGTGCGTGCCAGGTGTGTGGGGTGTGTGTGTTGTGGTGTGTGTGGTTTTGTGTGAGGTTTTGTGTTTGTTGAGTGAGTTTGTGTTCCCCCCTGTTTTTAAAATTTCCCCAAGTGTAACCAGCAAATAATAGCAAAATTCATCCCCACCCCCCCGCCCAGATCCCGGGCGGGGGAAAACCCGCCCTTTAGCCAGACAGGTCGTTTGAAAAAAGGGAAAAGGGAGCTCCACCCTTTTCCAGGCACGATTAGCACAACCCCGCCGGGAAAAACCCCAACAATTTTTAAATTACATTTAAATCATACACAAAAAAAATAAACCCTACCAGCAAAACATCCACACAAATTCCCAAACCTTTCTCCATCCCAACCCCCTTAACCCCACACCCCCCTTAACAAAAAAATTAAAAAAATTAAAAAAGAAACGAAAGACTCATCCATCACAGTCTTAAAACACACACGCTCACTGACATACGTGATCCCCCCCTGAAAAAACCCACACACACAACCGACCTCCAGACGATGGACAGTTCTTTTCGGGGGGAAAAGGGAGGGGGACCGGAGGGTGACCCAGCGTCAGGGTGTCGCCTCCCCCGGGCTTTTAGCGGCAGCCCTGGCCCGGGGGGTAAAAACGGACGGACGCCTGGTCTCCAGGTCCTTGTTTTGTCCCCCCTTTTCTTCCCCCCAAAACGGCCCCAGGCCCCAGTGCTCCTTTTTTTCCTTTACCAGGCCCCGTTTCCCGGTCCCTCTTTTTTTTGCCCAGCCCCCCCCGGGGAATTTTTACCCCCCCCCACCCCCCCCCACCCCTTAAAGGCCCCCCCACCTTTTAAGACCAGAATTGGACCAACGGGGAGGTAAGTCATCTTGGCAGACTTTTCCGGGTTACACCCCCCCCCCCCCACTTTTCCCTGTATTTAAGGGAGTTAGGCCGGCGCTACTCAATCAAAAAAATTAATTTCACTACTAAAAAAACTAACACACAAACCACACCATAAGAATGCGACACTGGGGGATAGTTTTTAATTTCAGTTTTTAAAACCAAAACAATTTTTTTTTAAAAAAAAAAAAAAACGTAAACCCCCAACAACACCTCTGTTAAAAGAATTGACGCTAATCCCCCTTTTAAAACACATACTTAAAGGGCCCAGGCTTTTCTTCTTTCAAAAAAAAGGGTTTAAGTTAAAAATTTTTGATTCAAAAAATTTTTTTGAAAATTAAAATAAAAAGAAAAATTCCCCCCCCCCCCCCAAATTTATATTATCATTGGTATAGTTGGTTCCCCTTGCTTTATAATGGGTTTAAAAATTTTTAAATTAATCTTTAAAAACATAATGTTTTTTTTTTTGAATTTATTATCCCAAAGAACTAATTCTATTTTAAAAAAAACCCTATCCTCATTTCCACACATACTTTCACTCATCTCTTTTAACCCCCTTATCAACTAAACCACACGACCCACACCCCATTTTTCTCACTGATTTAAGTCACAGACACGGGTTGGCGATCTAATCGGGTGGGAAGTCGCAGCTAGGGGTTTGTGGAAACCCCCCCAAAAAAAAAAACCCCCCCCACAAAAGGAGAAAATTTGGGAACTCAGGTGCACTCTTGCCTTGGGCCTACCCCCCTAAACGAAAATTTTCTTTCGGGGGTTTTGAATATAAAAAAAAAAGCGTACTGGCAATCCTCTTTAAAAGCGGGGTCAAGAAACTAAAGCCCAACATCATCAATCCACTCCCTTCAACGTATTAAAAACTCTGCAGCTCGAAAACCCCCAAAAAAAAAAAATTGAGCACATTACCCCTCTCTTGTGACCCTTCCCCACGGGTTTCCTTTTGCCAAAAAAAGAAAAAACTATAAAAATCAGTACTCTCTTTACAAATTTCTCCACAAAAAAACCCAACCCTCCTACCTCTATTGAATGTCTCCCCCTTTGTACCCTTTTTTCTTCCCCTTCGTTTCTGCTGAAGATTCCTTGGTTTTTAAAAAACACCTAGTTTCAACCGGGTCCACTGTTGGCCGTCGCTCTTTCTCTGTTTCGGTCCATCGTTTTGGGAAAGGCCCCCTATCTCCCTTGCCAAAGACCTTCTTTGACATTTTTAAATCTGGCCTCAAACCCTATTTGTTTAAAAACCTAAGTTTTTCCCTATCCTTTTTCATTTCAAAGCAAACCCCGGCTTTTAAACAGCCAAAAATTCTATCACCCTCCCAAAGTGTAAGACGTTTTGGTTTTTGTGTGTGATTGTGGGGCGTGTGTGCATTTGGACTTTTTTAGAACTATTACTTGTTTTGGGTTTTGCATGACTGTGTAAGAATGAGTTGAGTGCAAGCGCTTTAAAATTTGTCTTTTGCAAGATAAAAGCGCTAAAAAAATTCCATTTAAATTTTATTTTTAAATTATTATTATTATTATTAAAAATTTTATTATTTTTATTACACCCACACACAGGGTGGGGGGGCCTACGGTGGGGGTTTAGGGGAACTCCGTCGCCCCCCAGAAGGCCTCAATTCCTCCTTCATGAGGGAGATCAAGGTGGGGGGGGAAAAGGTTTATGAGACGTGGGGGGATTTGATCTATGACGGGCAGTGATCCCTGGGTGTGTTTTAGCAGTGTTATGTGTGTGTGTTTGGTTTTTTTTCGGAGTTTTTCCCCTCTTACACCCTTCATTTTTTTGGGTTGTTATTAGGGTTTCCTTTCTTAATAAATTATTTTGGGTTCTTTCTTTTAATTATTTTCTTATACATATTTCTTTAAATCAAAAAAAGGAATTTTTGCTTTTATGAAAATAAAAAAAAGGGCAAGGGGGGTGGTTTTCCCCCTTTTTCCCCCCCCCCCTTTTTTTTTGAAAAAAAGGGGGGGCCCTTTAAGGGGGGAAGTAATCTAACCCCCCTAATTTTTTTGGTCGTAAGGGGGAAAGGGAAAGAAAAAAAAAAGGCGTTCCCAAAAGAAGACCCTTCCGCTTCTTCCTTGGGGCCCAAAGGCAAAAAAAAATTTAAAAAAATTGGAAGGGGGGCGGCCCGGCCCCCTTTTTCTCTTTTTTCCCCCCCCGGGCTTGGAAAAAAAAATTTAACCTTTCCCCCTGACCCCCTTTAAATTAAAAAAAAAGGGGAAAAAAGGAAAACCATTTAAAAAAAAAAAAGTGGGGTTTGAAAATTTGGGGGACTGTTTAAGGGGAAGGGGGGGGGCCCAAAAAAAAGGGCCCGGCCGAAAAAAGGGGGTAAAAAACCCTTTCCAAAAAAATTTTTTGGTATAAACCAAAAAAAAAAGGTGAAATTTGATTTGGGGGAAAAAAAAGGTTTAAAAACCACTGGAAAAAAACCCCCGGGGAAACCCCTTTTTTCAAACCCCCCCCTTTTCCCAAAATTTTAAAAAAAGATTTTGCCCTTTGCTTTGGGCTTTTCCTCCCCCCCTCTCGGGGTATTAAAAACAAGGTTGAAACCCTTTAAATATTGGTGAATTACTTTTCTGCCCAAAACAAAAACAAAAACTTTTCCAAGCAACCAGGGGAAAATTTTGAAGCCCTTGTTGTTGGGGCGCCCCAAAGGTTTAAAAGGTTTTCCCCGGGGAATGGTAAAAATTGCGTTAAAAAACCCCAAACCGGGGAAGGCCCAAAAAGAAGCCAACCAAAAGGGGAATTGGGATCCCGTTTCCAACCCCAAAACACCATCCAAATTAAAAAAAAACCCCCCCAAAAAACAAAAAATAAAAACCCCGGCAGTTTGAAATTTTTAAATTTTCCAAAGGGCCAAAAAAAACATTTTGATTCCAACAAATTTAAAAACCCCCCCCCCCCAAGTCAATCTACGCAAATTTTAAAGGGGGGTGGGGGGGGAAACCCCAAAAAATTTTTCCCCCTTTAACCCTTTTTCTAAATCACAAAGGAACGGAAAAAAAACCGAAAATCTTTGGGGGCGCAGCCCAAATTTTTCCAAAACAACAAAACTTTCCGGGGACAAAACCAAAAAAAAAAAAACAAAACACAAAACCCCAAAATTTCCCCTGCCCAAAAACCCCTAGGAACCAAACCCACATAACGAAGTTTTTTTCAGGACCAATTTTGTATAATGTTTTTGTTTAAAAATCAAATAAAAAAAGGGGTTTTTGGTTTTTTAAATGAAAAGTTAAAAAAAAGGGGGGAAAAATTCTTTTTTTTCTCTAAAAATGTCAAATTCTTCCACAACCCCGGGGGGATCCTTGGGAATTTCCTTTTTGGGGAAGCTTTAATTTTAAAAAGGTTAAATTTGGGGCCCGGGTTGTTATTTCCAAATTTCCCCGGTCCCAAATTTGGGCCCCCTTGTAAAACCCAAAAACCCTTTCGGTCCTCCCAAACCCAACTAAATTCAAAAATCCCGGGGCCCTAAAAATCTTTTTCCCCAATCTTTCATTTTTACGCAACCATCCTTTTTTAAATCTCCAAAAAACTTTTTACGCAAACCCATTTCCGGTTTCCACCCATCTCCCCCTTTTTCCCCCTTTTTCTCCCTTAAAAATTTCTAAAACCCCTTTCTCCTTTTTCCATTCCCCCCAACCCCCACCCACACCAACCCAACTCCTACCCCAACCCTCCCCCCCCCTTCCTTCCCACACCTTCCCCAACTCCGGGGTTTAAAACTTTTTTTTTTCCTTATCTTACTTTTTAAATTTAAAAAAAAAAAGGTTTTTTTTAAAAAATTTTTTCCTTTTTCTTTTCTTCAAACCCTTTTCCTTTTTTTTTATTTTTCTCTTATCACCCTTTTATTTGGGGGTTTCCTTTTTTTTTTTTTCTTTTTGCCCACTCTCCTTCTGCCCTTTCTTTTCCTTTCTTTTTCTTCCTTTCCCCCCGTGTTGGATAAAGCTCTGCTGGGATGTTGTGTTTCCCCTGTTGTTTTTCCCCTTCTTAAAGCGGATCTAATTGCTACTTCTATTCCTCCGTAGAATTGGGAAGTTGCCCTTTATTCGATGAGGCTTGGCTTGCAAAAACCGGGGGGGTCCCCCAAGTTTTGAATTGTAGTTCGGAACATTTTTTTCCGTCCATCTAAAAACGATTTCCTTCTTTTCTGTTGGGAAAATTCCCCCTTTTTTGTCCGGGATTTTTACTGACTTTGCCTGTTTTTTTGGTGAGCTCTTTCACAATCTTTTTATGCCTTTTTCTATTATTTTTTGGTCAGGTCTCTTCGAATTCTTACATTGTTTCCTATCCATTCCCCTTGGTTTTCTTCATTTCTCCCCTTTGTTTCTTCTTTTTTACTTCTCTGTACTAAAACTGCTCCCCCCGTATGTTTTTGGGGTTTCTTTCTTCAGGTCTCGTCTTTTTCACACATTTCAAGTTTCATCTGTGACCCAGG
The DNA here is from genome assembly GCA_028751875.1 of Rapana venosa. Classification (NCBI taxonomy): domain Eukaryota; kingdom Metazoa; phylum Mollusca; class Gastropoda; order Neogastropoda; family Muricidae; genus Rapana; species Rapana venosa. The sequence goes on from CM054141.1 coordinate 62,928,416, forward strand.
GGTTGGTTTTTCGGCGATTTTTTCCAAAAAGGGTAGTTTGCTGTCTCATATCACGGGTTTTTAAAACGGGGTTGGGGCATCTTTTTCGGCATCTTCTTCAATCCCAGCAGGGTGCGAATTTCCCTCCTATTTTTGTTGGGAAAGGACTCGGCGATGGGGGGGTCCTTTTTTTTTTGCCCCCAAAGCCCCAAATTGGCCAAAACCAAAACAGGAAAAAAAGCCTCTAAAAGGTATCCAAATAAATGGGGGCGAAAGAGTCATCCCGAACAGGGCCTTTTTCCCAAAAAGGCCCAAGAAGAATTAAACCCAAAGGGCGGGGTTTCCCCGCCCAAAAGAACCCCACCCTTTTTGAAAAATTTCAAATTGGAGGGTTCTGGGGGTAAAGAAAATTAACGGGGGCCCCCCACCAAAAACTCTTCCGGCCCCATTGATTTTGACGGGGAAGGGTACCAATTAAAAAAATAAAAAAATTAAAAAAAAAATAAAAAAATAAATTCCAAAATAAAAAATTTAAAAAAAAACCCAAAAATAAAAAAAAAAAAAAAAAAAAATTAAATTAAGGCCAATAAATTTAAAAATAAAAAAAAATAAAAAAAGGGTTTTCTGTACCTCGGTTGGGGATTCCGACAGGGATTTCTCTGTCCCCGACACTTTTTTAACATTTTCCTCAAACCCATCATACGGGAACCCCTTTGGGAAAGACCCCCAAGGCCCCGGCAGCTTTGGGAGGGCGAACAATAAAACCAAACCCTCGGGTTTTCCGAGGGAAAAATTGACGGCCCAGGGGAAAAATGAAGAGGAACGGGCCCAAACCAAAATTGAAGAAACTGGGACGAAAAAATCCTCCCGAAACGGAAAGGAAATCAGTCCCGAAAAAACCCAAAGCTCATAAACAAACATTCCCCAAAGCCAATCACCCCCAAAAACCACTTCAGCGGAAAAGAACTGGGGGGCCCAGTTAAACCATTTCAAGTCCCTTGGAGCCATCAAAATTGGGGGGGGGTTCGAAGACCCAAAAACCCCTGAAAAGGGGCGGCCCCCCCAAAAAACAGCACAGAAAAGGAAAAGACTAAAGGGACCATAGGAGAGACAGAAACATCCCTTGGGCCCCAATTAAAGTTACTAAAGCGCAAAGCCCAACCTCAACCCCATGCTTTACCATGTGGGGGCCATGGACACTAAAGGGCAGACCTCCAAAGGGGGATCCAAGCAGTAAAAATTTAGATGCCTCAGAAGGCCCCTTTGGGCTTCTAAACAAGGGCCCCCTTTTTCCCCCCAAAAAATGAATTCCCCCCAAAATTGTTTCACAAAAAGGTGCGGGGTTTGAAGCCCTTTACTGCCCAAAGGCGAAAAAGGGAAACTCAGATGGAAAGGGGCCCCGGTAACACGCTCAAAAGGGACTTGCAAAGCCCACCTGAAAAAGGAAACAGTCCGGGGAAGAGAAGACGGGGCAAAACAGAGGAGAAAGTGGGCCGCGACATCCGTGTTGGGAAAGGGGGCCTTCAGTGTCCCCAGGCACTTGCACACGCCCGGGCGCTAAGTGGATCCAGTGGTCCCCCCGTTCGTCCCCAACCATTAAGCCCCCCCAACAAACCCTGGCGGGTTGGGGACCAGTGAAAAAGTGAACAGTGACCCAAAACCCACACAGTTTCATTTATTTTCATTTCCCAAAACCCCTTTTTTGGCCACAGCAGGTTACAACCCCTGTTTTTTAAACATTTTTTTTTTTTTAAAACATTCAGCTTTTTAACCTGCAGATTACAGAAAAAAAAAATCGGACTCGAAAAAAACACTGTAGGTTTTGCAAAAAATTAAAAAGACTGAAAACTCCTGAGCTTTTTAAGGAAAAAAAAACACGAGAATGAAAATTTCTTATTTTTCTTTTTCTGTAAATTTGCAGTAAAGTTTTTAATTTTTTCATCGATGGGCAGTACCTAAGTTTTTTATATTATGAAACCGTTCTTTTCTTTGATACCCTCAAAATAAAGGTTGGGACCGACCCGGTTTTTTTTGGGAAAATCTAATTTCATTTCCCTTTTTTCTTTTTTTACATTCGTCCAAAAGTTGGGTTTTTTTTTTTTCACAAGCAAGGGAAAAAGCTTTTACTGTTTCAGAACACACAAAAATGAGAGTTGGACAGATCAACCCAAAAGCGAATCATCAGAAAAATTTTATCAATGGTGTAATATCAGAAACCCAAAGAAATCTTAGTATATAGAGCAAAAGGGAAGGGAAAAAGAAGAGTGCCTTGAGGGAACCAGTGGATGTTGACTTTTCAGCTGATTTTGGGTTTTTTGAAAAACGTACACACTGGTTCATTCACCCAAAAAAACCCAAACCCCAAAAAATAAGGCAACGACAGAAAAATTTAATTTAAAGTAAATTTTAGTGCTAAGAGATGGGGATTGGGGGGTGTTGAAGGCAGAGGAAAAGGGCAAAAAAGTTTAAGCGAAAAAAAAGAGCCAGGGTTTTTTTAGAGAGAAAATTTTTATTTAAGGGGCAACAAGGGTTTAAAATAGATCATTTGTGCTCCTGTTACTTTTTAGCTCCAGTTCTTCCCCCCTTTTTCCACACTTGGCTCACAATTAAAACTACTGCCCCTTTCCCCGTACACTTTTCCTTAAATCACCCTCCCCCCCCGTTCCTCAGCTAGTCAAGTCCCCTCCCCCACCGTCTTTCCCCCAACCTCTCGGGATCCCCAAAAAACCCTTTTTCCCTATGTGGGCTACAAACCCGGGGAATCTGTCGGGCCCGAATTTTGGGAAAGTGACCTTCATTTCTGAAATTTTTTTTCTGAAAAACAACCCAGAAACTAACTTTTCTTTCAGAAACTTGGGTAAAACCACTAGGCCACGAACCAAAGATAAAACAGCTGACTCCACCGGGTACAAAAATCTTTTTTTCCCCCGACTCCCCGTGGGGGGGGTGGCTTGCCATCATCTACAAAGGGGGCACCTGCATCCAGCTCTGCATCGGGCCCCCCTTTCCGTTTTTCATCCGAATCTTTGGAAGCCCCGTGAACTCAACCCCCACCTTACCCTGGGGCCCCCGTTTTTCTTTCTGTTTTCCTTTAACCCTGCCTCCAACCCCAGAAAACTTTTGGGGCCCCTTTTTTCAGTTTTCCACCAAAAAGTTTTTAGTCACTCCTTGACCATTACAAACCTCTCTCCAAAAAAAATTATCATTCTTGGGGGGGCTTTAAAATATCACTTCGACAACCCCGCATCTCCTGTGTCCCAAACGTTTTTTTCTCTTTCCCTTTTTCAAATCACTCTCTTTCCCAGCTAGTAAAAGAAAACCAAACCCCACAGATCAGGCCACATTTTGACTGGCTTAAATTTCCGATATTTCAAAAAGGTTAGTTTACATCTCAGTCTTTATCTGTCACCGACGAACGCTTTTCCATTTATTCTGCCATTCTTTCTTTCTCAACATTGGGAAAACCTATCCCCCCCAAAAAAAAGTGCATTTTCCCGTCGCCCAAAACCCAAGGCCATAGATATTCAAAAATTTCCCTTTTCCCCCGCCCGCGAACGCCAAACACAAACCCCCGACCATTCTGCCCTTTTAAGCCTACAAAACCCTCCTCAGCCAACTCCTTGATTTAACATGCTCCCCCCTACTGACCATCTCCTGCCCGGGCCCCTGTGCCCCATGGGGACAACCTTTTCCTTTCCCAAGTTTACCAAAACGCAAACGCCGGCCCAAATAGAGGGGGCAAAAGGCGAAAAAAAAAAAACCGAAAAAAAAACAAAAAAGCTTCTTCTTTAAAAAAATAACAAAGTTAAAACATTAATTGTTCAGGGAAAAACAAAATATTACTCTTTTTCAAGTTTTTGATTCCCCCGTCTTTTGAAATCTCTTTTTTTCCCTTCCTCCCCCCGTTTTTTGGATCCCCGAGAAAGGTTGTCCTCTGCCTTCTATTCCAAACCCCCCCCTTAAACCCTTTCCTTTCCAATTTTTTTTTTTTGCTTTTTTCTCTGACAAAGTCCCAAAAATTTGCTCCGTTTGGGAAACAAACTTTCCCTTTCCCCCTGCAACTTCTGATCCCCCATTCTCTGGCCCCACCTCTCCTTTCCTCTCATCACGCAAGCGAAAAGGAAAACGAACTTTAAATTCCCGAAAGGAGTGGGCTATAAAAACATGTGATCTTTTACCCCTGCTTCTCTTTTTTCAACAGTGCCTGCCCCCAAACTTATTTTCCCCCAATTTCGAAAATAAATAAACTTAACTCTTTTCTCTGGAAATGTTCCCTTTTAGCTCTAAAAACTGCCAAAAGTCACACCTCTACTCAAAAAAACATGGGCCTTGGGCCCCCCAAAATTTTTGGGGAAAAATAGGGCCTTTTTTCCAACCTACCGTTTTTTTCTATAAAGTCCTTGAAAAAAATAGTTCTAAAAAAGCTCAAAAAAACCACCCTCTCTCAACTTTTTCCTTCCTTTCTTTTTTAGTTGCCCCAAAACCCCGTTAAACCAAAAGCACGAAACTACCCTTGCCCCCCCACCTTTTAAAACACTTTTACTCGTTTGACTCAGGGGGAAAAAATTTTCTTCTTTTCCCATTTGACTTTTCGCACCTTTTTCACCTTTTTTACCCCTCTAATTTTTCTCTTCCCCTTTTTCAAAAAAACCCTTTGGTGTTTTTCTGGGACAGCCCTTACCTGGTTTTTTGTTAAAACCTTACTGCCCCATTTAAAAACAGTCACAGTCCCCCCCAAAAATTTAACAGTACCTTTCCCGATTGGGAAAGTTTGGGGTTTCCCCAGGGACTGTTTTTGGGGCCGTTCTTTTCCCCCTTTTACACTGCTCCACTGTCCCCAAAAAATTTAACCCGCCATCAGAAACAACCCCTATTTTAAAGCAGATACTCTCAGATTTTTAAGCAAACCGGACACTCCTGAAAATCTGCCTTCCTCTTTACAAATAAAAACCCACTGCTTTCAAGATATCCAAAATTTTGGGTGAACCAGAACAAATAAAAGCTAAATTCAGGGTAAAACAGAAACCAAGCTTGTGGGACCAAAAACAAACCCCTCTTCCATCACAACAGCCCTTTAAAACAACTTGGCAATTTCATTGTCCCTCTATCCACTGCGGGGAAGTATTAGGGGGCATTATTGACAAAAACACTCTCCATCCAAAAATTTATCCCCTCAGACCCTTCCCGTCCGCTACTATCAAATTTCGGCGTATTAGTGGGAATTCGAAAGTACCTGTCCACAGATTCAAAATCCCAAAATTTTTTTCGTCTCTCCCTTCTTTCCCCTCCCGGGGCCCATTGCAACTCTTTTTGGCTGGGCTGCCAGCTTTATCAAACCAAACCCTTCCAACCCTTTTTACCAAAAAACTCTTTCGCTCGTTTTAGTCCCCAGAAAGAAAAAGTCTGAGCATAATTTCCCCCCTTGCCCAAATTCTCCACTGGCGCCTGTGCCACAAGAATAAACTAAAGATCAGTACCCCTGTTACAAAATTTTCCACCCAAAAAAGCACCCCCCCTACCTCTTTTTGAATTTCTTTTACTTGTACACTCCTTCTCGTTCTCCTTTCCCCCTGCTGCAGATACCTTTCCTTACCAAAAAACCCAGATTCAAAACCCAAACCACCATTTGGGGGGGCGCTCTTTCTCTTTTTTTTTTGGGCCATTGATTTTGGAAAAGATCTCCCTCCCTCTCCGCCAAAAAACCTTTTTTGACAACTTTAAAAACCGTCTCAAGACATATTTATTTCAAAAACCAAAAATTTTTTACTTCCTGCCTCATCTCATAGTTTTTTTTTTCCCCGCCTTCAACAGCCAAATTTTTAATTTCCCCCGCCAGGGTGTGTGACCACTGTGTTGTGTGTGTTTGTGTGTGTGTGTTTTTGTGTTTTGTGTGTTTTTGGGGGTTTTTGTGTTGTGGTGTGTTGGGGGTGTTGTGTGTGTGTGTGTGTTGGTGGTTTTTTGTGCGTGGGGTGTGGGGTTTGTGCGTGTGTGCCCCCATTTGGACTTGATTTAATTATTGCTTGCAAAAGGTTGTAAAAACTGTGTAAGAAAGAGTTGAGCGCAAGCGCTTTTTTTTTGTCTCTGCAAGATAAAGCGCAAAAAAAATTCCATTTAATTTTTATTATTAATTTTCTGCGTACATGTCTGTAGAAAAGTTGATGAAATTTCAGGGAAAAACCAAGGCTTTCCAAGTTCTTCCACACGAAAGGGGGTGGGTGCGTCAAAAAACCTTTTGGAAATCGATTAGTTGAGTAGAGTGATGAGTTCCATTCGTGGATGTTCCAAAATTTGTTCGTAGAACAAGATCTTTTTCTGTGCAGTTCCCGCTTCTGCCCCTCCCGGCTCTTCTGTAGGGTTTTCGATGGTTGCCTCAACGCTGTAGAAGGAACGGAAAAGAAACTTTCCCCGGGGCAGGCAAGTTGAATCCCCCCCAATTGCCGCACTCTGAGAGGTCCCCCCTTCTGGGAAATTTCACTTGATGCTCTCTTTTCCCTGTGCCGGAAAACCTTCTCCTCTTCCCAAACTTTTTTAAAAAAGTTTTGTTAAGATTTGGCGTCCTTGGGGGTTTCCCAACATGTCTGCCGTGATTTTGCCCCAAAACCCGGTGCCCTGTTGCCCTTTGTTTGCTGAGGCCCCCAAATTTCCCGTGAGTGAGCATCCCGTCTCTCCTTTTTCTTTAAACATTCTTCGATAGTTTTTTTCCTCATCTGGGTCTGGTCTGTTTTTAAAGTCTCTCTAAAGTGTTTGACACTTTTGTTGGTCTATGTTTTTGCAAAACTTTCCCGGTCTTGTTCTTCACTACAGTGGTTTTTGGGGAATCCCCCTGTTGGGGTTTTGGGATCTTGTGACGGTCCTAGATTTCTCCTTTCTCTGCTGGGGTTTTGCCCCTTGCTGCAATTTGTCTGCAAACTGTCTTTGTCTCTCCTTGTGCCTCTTCATTTCTTTGTTTTTTTTTTGTAGTTTCGGCGAATGTTTGTCTTTCATTTTCCTTTTCCGTAAGCACCAAGTTTTGCGATCTTTCTTTTCCCTTTTTGAGTTCCCCATTGGGTCTGTACCCCCCTTCTTTCTCTTCTTCTGTACCCAAAAAACTTTGTGGGTCTATGAAACATCTGTACTTCCCGTATGGGGCTTTTGATGCGTCTGCAGGTGTGTTGTCCAGGATTGAAATCTTTTGGGGAAAGTCAACAGTAAATGCTTTTACTGCCTCACTGTTGAGTTTTTTTGAGAAAATATTGCTCATTTTTTTTTTTTTTGTGCCCCCTTGGCTTTGCTGGGTCGCACAAACAAATGGTGATCGCTGCCAACGTCAGTCCCCTAATGTCTACGCCTTCGTGGAGCTCCCCCACTTCTGGTTGATGGCAATGGGGTCTTTTCGGTTTGCTGGTTCTTCCATCTGGTAAACCCCCATGTCAATTTTATTTTTTTTGTTTTGGAAGATTTTCTTTTTCCCTCCTCCTCCCATGCAAGTTTGTACCGGTATTCTCCACTCCAACCCTTCGCTTTTTGAAGCCCCCATGAGAAGTGGATGTCGTGCTGTGGTGTCTTGTCTTTTTTTTCCCTGTGGAGGGGGGTGAACAAGTTTTCTCCCCCTCCCGGCTTGCTTGTTGGTGGTAACATGTTGTTGGTGGTTTGGTATATTTGGAGAAAAATTTGGCTGTGATGATTCTCGATTTTGACGGCTCCCACCCCTTAAGCTCTTTCTGGCCTCCTTTGTCCAGATGAACCACTCCGCCCTGGTTCCCCCTTCCGTGCGCCAAATAGCACCGTCTCTCCTAGCCAAGGGTCAGATCCCCGAGTCCGCCCACCCTCCCCCTGATTAAGGATTTTTAACCCATATTTTTTTATCTCTTTCAGGGCCCCTGATGTTTTTCCAGTTTCGTACGCTTTCGCACATTCCAGGCCCCCCACTTCACCCCGTTTGGGGCTTTCCCCAAGGGCATCGGGGGGATAAAAAGTTTTTTTGGTTTCACCCACCGAATAAAATGCCTTGCAGCATTTCCGAGCTTTACCCAAGATTTTATTAATTAATCTTTCACATTCTCATTCTTTCACTTTTTAGATACTGTAATTCCTTTTGGCTGGCCTCCCAGCATATCATCCACTTCTTCAACCATACAAACCTGCAGCTCGATTGGTCCTAAAGAAAGAAAAAATCTGAACACATCACTCCTTTTCTGGATCTCTTCATGGTTGCGTGTCTCACAAAGACTGGAGTAAAAAATAAATACACCCTTTTTAAAATGTTCCACAAATCTGCCCCTCTTTCTCTGTAACTGCTTCCCCGTACCCAATCCCGTTCCCTTCGTTCCCCGCAGTACTTTGTTTCGAACACCCAGTTTCAAAAAAAACCATTTTGGGCCGTCGTTTCTTCTTTTTTCGGGTCCTCCCCTGGAATGTCCCCCCTCTTTCCTTCGTAAAAAGCCCCCCTATCCTTTCAAATCCAGCTAAAAACACACTTATTTCCTACCTGAGATTTTCCCCCCCCAATATCGTCCTAATTTAAACGCATCTTTCCCCTTCAAAGTGTTGTTCCTGGGGGTGTGGGTGGGGGGTTTTTTGTGTGTGTGGTGGGTGTGTGGTTTGTGGGTTTTGTGTGTGTGTTGTTTTTGTGTGTGTGTTGTGTGTGTGTGCGCGTGCGTTGCGTGCTACTGCGCCGCGGTTTGAAATCGTTGCTCATTTTTTTAAGGAGAGATGCATGCCTGAAATGATTGGTCAAGCGTTTCGTTTGTTTGTTTTTTTACAAGTTTTAAGCGCTATAAAAATTCCCATATTTTTATTATTATTTTTTTATTATTATTTTTTTGGCTTTTCCCCCGGGGTTTCCCGGGGGTTGCTTGAAAAGCGAGCATCGAAAGAATGGGATTCTCCCCCTCCAACCAGGCATGTGGAAAAAAGGGCGACTAAGGTGGAACCCTTCCCCCGGGGTAGGGGATTAACACGGGCTAACAACCCCCTGTTCTGTAAAAAAAACATTTTTTTAGGGAAACAGCAACAAAAGAAAAAACACAGGGGGTTTGAGGGGCTTCAGAGTATCGGAAGATACTCGTATGAATTCGGGTGAAAGCCGAAAGGAAGCACGCGGGAAGATGAAGTTTAAAAGGCCAAAAATAAGACCAAAATAGGATTCTGGAATGTGAGCCTGTTTGGACAGAAAAAGGCAGAAATAGAGAGAGACCACAATTGCAATTTCGAACATAAAAGCGGATGGACAGGATCAGGCAAAATACGACCCAGCACGGAGAGCAGTCTGACAAAGGTAGAGTGACACCCAACACCTGGGGGAGTAGCAATTACATAAAGAAAGGAATGGAAAGTCCCTATGGAGGGGAAAAACCTATAAAACAGCGGGATGATGAGGATAAAAATGAAAGGAAAATGCTAATAACAATCACCCAGTGCATGCCCAAACCAAACGACAGGGGGAGAAGAAAGAAAAGATACATTTTATGACAATTACAGGCTGAAATGGAAAACACCCCAAACCCCATCCCAGGGGAAATTTGAGGGGTGACCAAATGAAAAGCGGAAAAGACAACACAAAACAAGAAAGAGCCCTGGGGAAAAAAGGATGTTCAGCTTAAATGACAAGGGAGAAAGATTGGTGGAATTCTGCATACAAACAACTGGCCATTGGAGGGACATTTTTGCACACCCCGGATCCACAAGGTTTTCCTGGTTTTCCCCAATGGGAAAAACAAAACCAGATCGAACCCGATTATCAATGGGACTTTGGGGTCGCTCCTAGATTAAAAGTAAGGAGGGAAACCCATGTTAAGGATCCCCCCTTGTCATGCAACCCCAAAAAATGAAGCAGAAAAAAAAAGGATTGGGAAACCAAAACAAAAACATTTTGTGTGGAAAAGCTGCGCAACACCAAAGTAAAGAGTGCTTTCACCCCCACTGAAAAACAAGTTAAAGCACTGGTGGATACTGAAAACTCACACCTTCGACACGATAATTTAAACACCATGTGGAAAAAGCAGGGCAGCCCACACCAACCCGTAAAAGTACTTAGGACAGAGACGGGGGGAAAAGAAAAAAAGGGGGATTACAGCAGACATGGCAAGCCCTTAGAACAGGAAGAACTGAAGAAGAAAATCTTAGAGACAAAGTCAAGGGAAAGAGGAGGGGGTACAAAAAAACAGTACAGAGAACAAACCCAAAATTGAAGAGAATGGGCAAAACGACAAACCTACCTCAGGATATATTGGAAGACAAGCAAGGAGGCGCCCAAAGGGGGGCAAGGACAGGTGATAAGATCATAAAACGTCAGTGGCAAAATACGGAGTAACACCGAAACCAATCCAGTAAACAAGGCCAAATACTTTCCCCAGAAGCAGAACAAGAGCAAGATGGGGGAGAAAAATTTTCGCGAAGTTCCAACAACCACCACCAATGAAGAGGGGAATGTACAAGATCCCGATGGATCTCAAGTGAACAGCCACCACCAAAAAAGGGGGGAGATTATAGCAGCAACAGCTCTCTCAAGAATGGAAAAGCCCCTGGCCAGGACAACCCAACGCGAATTTTAAAGGGAGATCCCGAGTTTGCACTAAAGTTTACAGCCCCTTTTGCAGCTTATGGGGGGAAAACAGCTACCAGAGATTGGACAGAAAGGAGTATCGGAAGATCCCAAAAAAAGGAGCTTAACAATTGTAAAAAACTGGAAGGGAATCACCTCTACTGTTTTCCCCCCAAATTTTGGCAAAAATATCATCGGACGAATCTCAAGCAGTGGACAAAACCCAGAAAGGAAAGGCGGTTTTTGACCCCGAAGAAGATGCATAGACCAATTTCACCCCACGCAACTCATCGAACAGTGCACGAATGGCGAGACAGTGTTTTATCAACTTCGTAGATTTGAAAAAAAACCTTTGACACATTCACCGAGGGAAAATGTATGGCGCATACCGGCATATGGAATTCCACAGGGATTTTCCCAAATATTAAGAGCTTCTTACAACAACTTCCGTGCAGTGGAAACAGCAAAAACCCCGTTTTCAGTGTCAACCGGCGCAGGGAAGGCTGCCCCCCGTCAGCACTACTCTTAACCCACAATTGTTTGGGTGTGGAAGACAACATTGACCATCACGGGGGGATCAGATGGACCCCCTTTTCCCCGCTTTAAGACCCAATTTTTCCGACGATCTGGCACTCCTAATACCACCATCCATTCAAGAAAACATCCCCTCTCAGCACTTTCGCACAGCAATTGGCCGAAAATCAGTCAGAAAAAAGACAGAGGTGATGACAGAAATTTAGAACCCCTCACGGTCACAGGAATGGAGAAGATTTACCAAAACGAAGGTTCACTACCCGGGAGCACTTTAGGATGAGGGGGAGCAGGCGCGACTCAAGAACCGGGTTTGCAAAAGAAATGTTATAGAAATCGAACAATGTGTGGGAAAACGTCCAGAAAGCACCAAACCCAAAATAAAAACATACCAAGTTTTGTCTTTCCACCCTTTTGTACGGTCGGGGCGATGGATGACTGGGGAGTGACCTCGACAAACATCCACATCCCACGAAGAATTCAGAAGAAACTTTCGCTCTTCGGCCTGAGACCACTCCAACCAAGAACCTTTTGCCCGTTGCAACCCAAAGGAAAGCATGGACAAATCTCAGATAGGCTGGGGATGGATAGGACATTCTGCCCTCGGGAAAAGGGGAAAAATCGCCCCCAAAAGCCCCCACTGGGCACCAGAGGGGAAAAAGCAAACGAGGACGACCCCAAAAAACACTTGGGCCCCGGGTGTCGAAAACAGAGGAAGACCTTCCAACATACCCGGGGGAAACCCTTTAGAAGCTCCCAGGACAGACGGAGTGGGGGAAAAATTTGTTGTGCCCCGGCCAATAAGGGACAAACATTGATGATGATTGTTTGGGGTTTCTGAGCAAGCTTTTTTGATTGGCGGTTGCTAGCCCAACCCACAACCCTTTTCCATTTGTCACCGGATTAGGATCAACAACGGCGGGTGTAAACTTTTCTTTCCCCGGAAAATTTTGTTTGAAGTATTTTGTCTGAATGTTTTTAATCACTCTACTAACGCTCTGAAATACTCTTTCCTTTCATTAATAATAATAATATAACAACAACAACAATAAATGGAATTTATATAGCGCTATATCTTGCAGAACTGACTTAACTGATTTTGTCATCCAGGGTTTGTTGTTAGGGAATATCTTTATAGTTTTCTGAGCAAAAATATGGTCTTTACAAAAAGAAAAATACCCATGTATAGCATCAGTCACTTAATTAATACTTCCACACCCATCAAAAACACTCTCAAAGCAATCTTTCAGCTCTTCCACATACTGATTTGTCCACACTTTCACTTTCTTTTTTACAACAGGGTCCTCTTTATTTTGGGCTTGTATGTAGGTGTGGCTAGATTGTGTTGTGTCCTGATGAACCAAGGAGTGGAAGAGCAATATATTTGTATACATTTAAAATGTTTTCTAAAATTTGTTGTTGACCTGTAAAACAAGTGACGTATTGTTTAAAGCAGGTAAAACATGTTTTAAGTCACAGTGGTTAAAATCATCCAGCACAAAACACGGGGAGTCAGAAGTTTTCATCTGTAGTTCGCCCACTGTGTCAGCGATCTCCAAGACTCAAGATTCAAGATTTAATTCCTTTCACCCCTTTTGGGGTATGGAGGATTACAAACAAATAGAACAGGAGAATAAACCTGACAGCAACACACCAAAAACTAACATCAATACTAACAGGAAACTGAAAAGAAAGAGTTCATCGCAAAATGATATGCAAACAGTATCAAAGACTCAAGACTATTTTTAAAGTATACAGTTTTCTTTAAAAGACTCGACCTACACTTGTGAAAGAGAAGTGAAATTTCAAGAAATGCAAATTTTATTAATTTTGAGAGAGACAGGAGAGCTTTTCAAGATTTGTATTTCATTAGCCTACAAAAATTATAACTGGACATGGGTTGAAGAAAATGTCGGAGAATGAAATCTTGTCCTAAATGTTTGAAGTGAGAACAATCCATGATGAAATTAAATTCATCCTCTAAAACAGACATATTTCATTTTGAACATATTCTTTCTTCCTTTGGTATATTATGAAAATGTCCAACCTCAATAGGAAGCTTGTGACAGCTACAACGAAACTTCATAAGAGCATAAACATATACATCTGGTAGACAAGTTATATAGTTTTCCATACCAAAATCGATCTTATAGTTTTTATAATAAAGCCATCTACTATTATCCACAGCTCAGTTCTCCATTCATTTACAAAATTGTATATTAAAAAGGCTTTGATATGGGAATTTGTAGAACTGAACAAAGCTGTCTATCCCAGAGACACTCAAATCCACATTGTACTAAAATATTTTGTATCTTATGCAGTCATGATGATTGAATCAAAGATTTTATCATGTAAATCTTTTATCATCTGATAAACATTCGAGGATAGCTTTTCAGACTGGATGTCAAGCAGCTGCATCCAGAAACAAAACATTCGAACAGAGACCAAAATAGACAAGGGATATTTTCCAGTTTCCCCATATACCAGCGAAGTTGACATTGTATGCTTTAAACGAAAAATATACTTTAAAAATCTTAACTGAAACTTATTAATCATTACTAGGTTTTCATATCCCCAACTTTAACATCCATACAACAAAACACGTACAAGGATTTTATCAAATAAATCAAGTGTCACATGTATAGGTAGTTCTTTTTGCTGTGCAGTCCTTATCAAACTAAACATAACTTTAGTAGCTTTATCATGACCATTCTTATTTAATTTTGTAAAAATGCCACTCTTACTGAAGTTAATTCCTAAATATTTAAAACTATTAACAACTTCCAACGCGTTTCCACCATACATAAACATGTGACGAGATCTATTGCGGCCAGCTACCATGATTTTTGTTTTCACTGGATTCACAAGTTTCCACTGAGAACAGTAAGCATATAAATTGTCTAAAGCATCTTGTAACCCCCTTCTTTGCATTAGAAAATAGAATAGTATCATCAGCATATAGGAAAATTAAAAGCTTGACATAGTTGGTTAACATTGTTCCAATCAATGAAAGTTGAATATTCAATGACAAACAATTTCTATCTTTCAAATATTGTTCCAAATCATTCAGAAACATAGAAAACAAAACAGGAAAAAGACTATCCCCTTGACGAACACCAGTAAAACTTTTGAAATAGTCTGAACAGGTTCCATCATTAACAAACACACAAGATTTTACATTTACATACATATTCATGATGATTTTCAATAATTTTAGTTCACATTTTGTTTTGCCAGTTTATACCATAACGCACTACGCCATACAGAATCAAAAGCCTTCTGATAATCAACAAAAGCACAACAGGGCTTTTTTACTTAGAAAAATATCCAAAAGACATTTTAAAATGAACAGTTATCTGTAGTAGAGTGATACTTTCTGAAGCCTGCCTGATTTTCCAAAAGTGTCTTATTTGTCTCAAGAAATTTTGACAGCCTAATGTTTAATACAGAAGTGAAAAGTTTTCCAATACAGCTCAACAAAGCTATACCTCTATAATTATCACATTCGTATTTGTCTCCTTTCCCCTTATAAATAGGTTCTATACGGCCAACCATTAAAACATCTGGCATTTTACTGGTATCTAAAACTCTATTAAACAGTTTACAGTACAACATTTTAAGCACTGATTTACTATACTTGACATAATTAGAATAAACATGATCTATACCTGCTACCTTACCACTTTTCATTAAATCAAGGGCAGTTTCCACTTCTTGTTCAGTAATAGATCTGTTAAGATAATCTGATCTGAAATCTGGAAGGTATTCAAATGTACTAGTATTGGCTGTAAATTGAGGACTGACCGGATTTACATCATTTAATGTTTTAAAATGTTCAAAAAGAGTAGATAAACTAACTGGACGGTCATCAAAAGTGTGTTTTTACTTCTTTCCAAAAATCTGGCTGCAGTGCAGCACAGGCAGAGGGAGGGACATAACACACTGTCACAAACACTACTGTCTGGGCAGGTAGCCTGGGGCATTGACACTGATAACAGTTCAACATCTTTACCACACACTTTCTTTCTCACCTTGACATTTGCTCTTAAACACCAACTTTCATTCACATTCAGGCACACGCCACCACCTTGTTTTTCCCCACTCTCTTCTTTCTATCTGTCCATTCTATAGGGCACGCCAAAAACACCTCAAAGCCACACTCTCATCACTTTCTCTATTTCTGGTCCATCAGTCTGGAGTGACCTCCCCCTCTCCTTCGCGAAAAGCCTACTTATGACACTTTTAAATCAAGCCTCAAGACATACGGTGGATCGGTGGTCTAGAGGTAACGCGCCTGTCTAGAAAGCGAAAAGTCCGGGTTCGTATCCCGTCTGGGCCCGAAACTTTTCCCCCATCCATTAGACCATGAGTGGTGGTCTGGGCGCTAGTCTTTCGGATGAGACGATAAACCGAGGTCCCGTGTGTTACAGAAAATTATGCAGCGCACGAAAAAGAACCCACGGCAACAAGAGAGTTGTCCCTGGCAAAATTCTTAGAAAAAAAGCCACTCTGATAGGGAAAGAAATACAGTTGCAGACCAAAAAAAAAAAAAAAAAGAAAGAAAAAAATGGTGGTGGCGCTGCTCTTGTGGCGACGTGCTCTCCCCGGGGAGAGCAGCCCGAATTTCACGCAGAGAAATCTCGTGACTTAAAGTGGTATAAATAAATAAAATAAATAAATAAATACCTATTTCAAACCTGAGACTTCCACCTACAGTTTCATCTCGTAATTATCTGTCATTGCCTTCAGTGGCCAAAGTTCCCATCACCCTGCTCAAGCATATAACCTGTGTGTGTGTTTTGGGGTGTGTGTGTGTGTGTGCGTGCGTGCGTGCGTGCGTGCGTGCGTGCGTTGCGTGCGTGCGTGCGTGCGTGCGTGCGTGCGTGCGTGTGTGTGTGTGTGTGTGTGTGTTGTGTGTGTGTGTGTGTGTGTGTGTGTGTGTGTGTGTGTGTGTGCGTGCGTGCGGGCGGGCGCGTGTGTTTCTATGTATTTGAATTTGTTTTAAACTGGTAATCATTGTTGGTTGCATGTGTGGGAGTGGAATCGATGCAAGAGCTTTGATTTGTGTGTGTGGTTTTTGTTTTTTTTACAAGATATAGCGCTATATATAAATTCCATTTAGTAGTAGTAGTAGTAGTAGTAGTAGTAGTAGTAGTAGTAGTAGTAGTAGTAGTAGTAGTAGTAGTAGTAGTAGTATAAAATCATCAAACCAAGTTTCGGTAAAAACAGAGCAAACAAGACTTCTTTTATTCGGATAAAAAATAAACCCTGAACGTTGGCTTGCAGTTCTTCCAAGTAATATTTTTGAACATTTGGCCTTACAGATCATTACAGTTGATAAAATGACAGAAGGTAAAGAAGGTTGGAATTTAAAATGTCACAGCTATCTTCTGACCTCCCCCTCTGCAAACTCTTCCCAACTACAGTTTCAGAATTGATGGCGCTGTTCTGATCACATCTTAAAAACAAGGGGATGTCATGTAGTAAACCAGGATCAGAGTAAAAAGATTTTATTTCTGAAAGTTTTTCACTGCAGTACTAAAAATTACAATTGCCTCTGCCTGCTGAACATGGCTGTTGTCTCCAAATTCAAAAGCACTGAGGCATAAAAAAAATTACACATACTAATATTCAGCCAACACAGTACAAACAGTGGAACCACATCCATCATGTCTTTCACAGGTGCTTCTTTTTTCATGTAGGACACAGTATCACAGCTAGCGCCCCTTAATAACACCATAACATAACAATATGATCAGAGCTTGTAACCTCAGGGCTTGTAACCTATGGAGCGCCAAAAATAGACCTCTGCAGCATACACACCACTACCACCATCATCACCACCACCAGGCCAGCTCATGGTGACACAAATGGAAGGAGCTGATGATAATATGGTCAAATAACTTTTTGTGACTCCTACAAACTGTCAACAAACAGGTGCAAAGGTCACTGCAGACCATGACACAGCATGCTGTGTATAAGAGGTAATGGTAAGGAGGTGAGCAAAGACAAACAATTATCACCTGAGGCATAATGCCTGTGACTCTGACCGTGAGATCCTCTAGAACAGATTTTAGATGTTGATCTTGGCCCAGGCCAAAAGCTTATCAGTTATTGATTTCAACTAATTGCGGAGGCCTACACTAAAATGTTGTTATGTTGTAAATGTTGTGTTGAAATTGCCTTCAGCCATGGGAAGCTCTTAACATAACAACCTGCACTCTCCTTTTAAAGGAGAAAAAATCGTCTGAAGTCGGAGTTTGGTTGCCTATATGGCGAGGTACTTAAAAACAGTCATACACGCAAACTTCTCATTCAGTGTGCGATTTCAATCTTGCAGTGATTCCCAGGTGGAATGAGTGAGTCAGAGTGCACATTCTGGGTGACCCCCCAGAGTGTCAAGCTGGAGAACGCACAACAAACAACAAAACAGCCAATGTCGAGCTTGCTATAGAGAGATCAATAGACAGGTTCAATGGGTCACCCTGAAAAATTACATAGCTACATTGACTGATCCATTTTTTGTAAAGACATTCGAGAGATAAGAGTAGGAACAATGATTTCAGAAATGTTGTGCTTTGTCAATCTTGAGATAGTGACATGGTATTGTGCAAGTCAGATGACATTGTACTGGAGTATTTACTCTTGCTTACAGAGTATGCCTGTGGGTTTTTTTCGTGCATAAAAAAGGAAAAGAAAAACACAAGTGAGGAGGGAATAGGGATATTTACCTGGGAGTACAGGGAGGTCTTCGTTGTTACCCAGTTGCTAGCCTAACACATAGTGCATGCCTTTCACTCTTTGCTGTTTTGCACAAGAATCTTCAAGACAAATCGTATTGATGTGGTTTCCGTGTGGGATTTCCCATTAGAGCTGGCTTTGTAATGACGTAAATTTGAAGAAAAAAAACACCCACGAAAACTGCTGCATGTATCAATGACTGGTGTGGTATGCTGTTGAATGGTTTGTAAAGCTTTATTTAAAGGCCCCAAAAATGTAAACTGTTTATTGCTCTCTTTCTTCTTGGATAAGACACTAACAATATGTAAAATAAAATTGTTTTAAAAATCAAGAAAAAACCACAATTATCACAGACTACAATATCTGTGTTTGTTGCAGTTGTCAAACCATGATGTGAAATCCATGCCATGTCTATTTGAAGTAAATATAATTGCTTTTCTCCATCCTAGTTAAATATGTGTGTTGTTCGAAATCCCCTTCCCACTCTACCCTGTGGATGAACTTAAAAGCTTACTACAATAAACTATTCTCTCTCTCTCTCTCTCTCTCTCTCCTCTCTCTCTCTCTCTCTCTCTCTCTCTCCATTTGCTTTTTTTCTGTCAAGGCCTGGATGAAAAAAAGTGTTTGTACTTCGTTTGTTACCTTCATGAACTAGAAATTCGTTTCTCTTGGCTCTTTGCCTTAATCCATGGCCACCTCTAAAGTAAGATATTGCAGTCCTGCATCCATTTTGGTAGCTTAAGCTACCACTTTCCACTCAAGCCCATACTAGTGAATTTATGGCCAAAGTGTCCCAGATGGACAGATTTATGGAAGAGTGTGGCAACAGAGAGTGGCTGTACAGACCTCTGGCGTACTGGGTGATGCTATGGCCACACTCTGCAATTAAGAGTCCAGGTCAAGTATCTTTGATGTGTTTGTTTTACAATGTTTTTAACGTAAGGGGGGTGGGAGGGGGAGGTAGGATGTTAAAAAGTCGTGAGAAAGTTGAAAGTAAATCATCATCTAGAAAGTTGAAAGTAAATCATCATCTAAAAAGTTGAAAGTAAATCATCATCTAAGAAGTTAAAAAGTAAATCAACATCTAGAAAGTTGAAAGTAAATCATCATCTAAGGACTTGCTTGCGATTTTTTTTATGGGGGGAGGGTGGGGGAGGGAGAAGGGGGGGGAGATCTGTAGGGGTCTCAGTTACATACAGATTAGGGAACATCTTTTGTTGTTCTTCTTTCTTTTTCTCTTCCTTTTTCTGTTTTCCTTTCACTGTTCACACGTCTTCATTGGCTAAAAAATAATTATTTTTTCTTTCTCTTGTTTCTGTTCCCATTTTTGTCTCTCACAATGTGATCCTACACTGATGACACCTGCAGGTGTACATTAAATTGAGTTTTGGAGATAAAGCTGTTTGTAAAAGGTAAAGGTGTTTCCATAACATATGTGGTGTTTGGAGAGCCAGGTGTCAAAGACTCCAGCTTCACTAGGTAATGGGCTAGCATACTGAGAGCAGCGCCCATCTCCTCCCCTTCACTAGGTGAACTGGAGGACTGTACTGAAGCCAAGGTGAACAAACCGTCACCCATTGAGGACGTAACCACTGGCAGGTCTGCACTTAAAGTTTACCCGGAAGATCGTACGAATCCCTACCCTTAAGTCACCAGACACCATCACTGATATTTGAACCCACGACTTCATGATCCCACGGATTTTAATTCAAACAGTCTTAACCACTCGGTTATAGTGTCCGACGTTTTCTAGCCAATAAATTATCAGAACTTAAGAAGTAAGGGCTGTTGCTGAAAAATGTTTGTTTATAATCAGACTACAGAATTTGTTTTTAAAAAATTGCCAGAGGCCAGCAGTTGTTATTGTCGTTGTTGTTTTGTCGTCGTCGTCGTCGTTGTTGTTGTTATTGATGTTAATATGTTTATTTGTTGTTGTTTTTTCCCTTTTCTCTCTTCTCTGCATTTCCTTACCAGGTGGGCTGCATAGTATCTTATCTCCTCCTGTGCTTTTTTTTTTTGCAGGTCTACCGGCTTGCCTTAGTCGACACATTACGACTTTAGAGTAGGTAATTTTCATGTTAAGGTTGCATGCTGGGTATGTTCATGTTGCCGTAATTCACAAAGCGCTGATATGAATTATGGGATTTTTAATGTGCATATTTGATCTTCTGCATGGTATATATATACAAAGGGAATGGACTCTGGGAGATCTGCAGTATCATCTGTGTCCTTCGGTTTGTAGCATGAAATACATATTTAGATAAACTATATTTGAGAGTGGTATTTTTGGCTCTGAGAAGCACGTTTAGAGGAAGAGTAACAAAATCGCTAAGGAATTTGTTCCTTATACCGTCATATGCATTACACATAAATACAAAATGCTGTTCATTTTCAATCTGATTTTTGCAAAATGGACAGTATTTGTCACGAAACGATTTGCTATATCGATGTACATTATTATTTAACGGTAAGACATTAAAATCTTATTTTTTAATGGCAACACGAAAGCAAACACCCACAAGAAGACTTTCTTTTAAAATG